>JAJIBD010022712.1:0-121289 GCA_021461705.1 Cryptotis parvus
TTCCTTTGCTCCAGATTTTTCTATAAGTTAGTCACGTCTATAGCTTCTCTTATCTCTCTCTCCCTTCACCTAATAAATGTGTATCCATTCTCTAAGACTTGACTAAGATGTTACTTTGGAAAAAAAAGATTTGTTTATCTTTTTTTATTTTTGTCTTTGTCTTTGTTTATCTTTATCTTTGCTTATCTCTCTCTCCTAAGCACCAAAGCATAAGCTCAAAAGGGTATGTTCATCACCACACTTATTATTGCAATAGCCAAAATATGGAAATATGGAAATATTGAAGTTGGAAATATTGAATATGGAAATATGGGAAGTTTCCAAAATATGGAAACAGCGCAAGTGCCCAACTATCGATGAAGTAATTGTGGTATATATACATGATGGAATAATATGCAGATATAAGAAAGTGCAAAATCATACAATTTGCTGCAACATGGATGAACTAGTGGATATCATGCTCAGTAAGGTTAGTTAGAAAGAAAGGCACAGATATAGAATGACCTCTGTAATATATAGAACTTAAAGATACACATCAAAGTAGCAACAAAGACCCAAAGGCAACATACTGGTGAGGTTTGGGGTCAGAGGGAACCTGGGAATCTTGGTGGAGGCAAAGATGTCATTGGTGATGGGTTTGGTGCTGGAACATAGTATGTCTAAAACTCAACTATGAATAATGTTTTAGGTCTTGGTGCTCCAATAATATTTTCTAATTAAAAATAACCAAAGGCAACATAATCATAGAACTGATCCACACAATTGAGTTGGTGGGGGAATATTGAAAGGGAGGAGTGTTGGAGTCCCTGGGGAAAGGAGGTGGAAACACTGGTGATGGGTGAGGCGTTGGAATTAAGTGCAGGAGAAACCTTCATTGACAGCATTGTAAACCACAGAATATTAATCAATAAAAATTAAAAAAAACAAAAGAGTTATCTACCCTCTACTATTTTAAGAAAGGTATGATTACTTTGAGCTTTTAAATAATGAAATAATATCTTATTATTTATTGGTTAAAAACAATAATCAACCATCACAAATTGACTTTTGTTGATTTACTTTCTGATAATTCTATTTATAATTCCTTTAGGTTTTTTTTAAGCAAGTTATATGGAATAAATTTGTTTATATGTTAATTATGTTAAATTTGCTCTCTTGGAGAGAGAGCCTCTCCCTCTCTCCAAGGGGAGATGCTGGGGTGGAGGCAGGGTAATGGCAGTGAACCTGGGGTCATTTGTAAAGGGGGAGACACTGGTGGTGTGATTGGTGTTGGACCATTGCGTGCCTGAGACAACTCTATTATGACCAACTTTGTAAACCCTGGTGTCCTAGTAAAATTGAAATGAAAGTAGTTGTCCATAATCCTGTGTATAAGTTTTCACCATGCCCCAATAGTTTCCTATTGCAGGAAAAATATTATAATTGAAGAAAAATAAAATATCAGAAATGTAAAAATTATTAATTCTCATACGAATTTTTAGTTTAATTTAGCACAAACAACCACAGTGGAATCTTTTTCATTTATTTAAAAATTTTTTTTTGTTGTTGAATCACAGTGAGATACAGTTACAGGTTGTTCATGATTGGTTTCAGTTATACAATGTTACTTCACCTATCCCTTTACCAGTATACATTTCCCACAACCAACATCCTCAGTTTCCCTCACAACACCCACCCATTTCACCCCACCTCTATGGCAGGTACTTTTCTTCTTCCTCCTCTCTCCTCCCTCCTCCTCCCTCCCTCCCTCCTCTCTCTCTCTCTCTCTTTCTCTCTCTCTCCTGTTGGGCATTATGATTTGCAATACAAGCACTGAAAGGTTATCATGTTAAGACATGGTGTTATGTTATTGACTTGTCCATAACTTCTCTTTGGATTGGAAATTTCACCCAACTCAAGCCTGCTTCCTGAACCTCTATCATTCCTAAATATTAGCTTCATAAGAACCAAAACAACATGTATTTTGTTCATTATTCTATTCATAATGTCAAGTATATTGAAGATACTCAATAAACATCTCTTTGATTGAAACATAAATAAAAGAGACTTCATTTTGTTATAAACTTATACAACCAACTCTAAGGTAGTCAGCCATTTTGAGGAACAAACTTTAAGACAAATGAAAACAAGGTAGGCTTCTACAAGAATATGGCATCAAGGACTAGGAGCTATAGGTATTACATCATATAAGGAATGAAAATGTAAGTTTCATTTTAACTTAAAACAGAAACTCCGAATGAAGCTCTAATTTCAATCATTTAAAAGTCTGTCCCATGAAAGAAAAGACCAAGTGACCTTGCTTCTTCAGAGAGGAGGACTAGAGCTAACATGTTGATATTATAGGCAACCAGATTTAAATCATTATCACAAAGAATTGCTGCCTGTCACATCACAATAATGTGATGGTCTTTAGAGATGTGGTTCCTACACCATCACTGAACAACTTCTGATGCCTGTTGAATCTTACAGTCAATACAAAGTAGACTTATTTCTTTCAAATTCTTATTGAAATGCCTGACAATGCTAAGAATTTAGTTCTTCCTTTAGGACTACAACATATTACTCTTGCCCTTAGACCATGAAAAAGCTTTCAGCCTCCAAGCAATATCATAGTTAAGCTGTGGTCGCAGAAATGTAGCAGGCTGCTTCTCATTAGTCACCTTCCAGCTACCCTCAACTGAGAAGGATCATCGCTAGGCACTTCACATGCCTCTTCATGAGATGATAGCGATGTATTTCCAATTACACTGATTTGCTATTCACCCCCTATGCTCTTGGGAGGAGGTTGATATTATTCTCCTCACCTTAAAAGCAAGCAGAGGCACAGATGCTTGATGTAATTTTCACAAGGTCACTGAAAATTAGATGAAGGTTTCAGAAACTGACTGTATTGCTTAATTTTTCGGATCATGTGCAGAGCGCTGCTCTGCACGCCTGGGCTGATGGTTCAGGAAATTAGGGCAGTGGCTTTTGTTCTATATTTCTGTCTACATGTTAGAAGGGGTAGAGTAACATTCTATTTTTCAATAATTCTTTCTAAGCAGTAAATTCTGGACCAAGAGCAAAATTTTTAACAACATGCTTATTTTGTATTACAGCACCTGGAATCTAATGATTTTTTCTTTGTTCTTTAAGATTCTGGAGACAGAACCTTACTAAGATTGGTGTGAATAGACCTACATAAATGTACTATTTTATTGATAAAGTTGATTTTGTTGATCCTCCTCTACTTCTTTAACTAGGATGAACTGAATAAGGAACGTTAACAGATAGCGCATCTATGAAAAAGTACTATCACTCAGTCTGTAACTATATGACATTTCCATATGCCTACTTGTGAACTTTTCACCTGATATAAGACAGTACTATTGGTTTTGTGTTTGGGGGTTGGATGGGGGGTGTGTGTTTAAATGGTGAAATTTTAATGAGTTCAATTCCCTTAATTTACTAAAAAGAGGAAAAGTATCAATACCTCCAATGTATGCAAACCAGACCTGTATTTACTATTACTAGTTCCATGAAATTTAAAAATGTTTCCAAGAAAATGGAAAGAAGTGGGTGTTCAAGCAACATTTAAAAAGCATCCATTCAGCACAGTCATATTTTATCTATCACTTATAGCTCTATTCTGGAATAACTCTCCTTGGAGGAAGAGAAGTAATAGACTAGTTCCTCATAGATGATAGTAATGACTGGAGAAAGAGACACAAATCCACTGGGGAGCCAGGCAAAAAGCTCGTTAGCACAGGCTCTTTCAGACTCTTTCTTTGGGAAGTGCATTTGGAGCAGCTACAACTCCATACGAAACCTTACCTCAAAAATTATTTTTAAATGTTTTGACGTTAGGGGGTACATACTACAAAGATGTAAAAACCCTCCTGTAATTATCACAATTAAATAAATATTGGTCTGGAGAGATAGTACAGAGGATAAGGAGTTTCCCTTGCAAATGGTTGACCTACATTCAAACCCTGGCACCACATATGGCCCTCCAAACACCACTAGGAGTGACCTCTCAGCACAACCAGATGTACCCCAGTCCCCAATACACACACACACACGCACACACACACACACGCATGAACACACGCACATGTGAGCACACAACCCCAAAAGAAAAAAGTATCTTTAGTTACACAAAAGGAGATCCAAGCTATTCTTTTTAAAGTCTTTTCAAAGAGTAAGTAACACAATTTCATAAAGTGTGACATTTAACTGCTCAGAATATAAAAGCCTTCTAAAATCAAGATGATTGTAATTGAACCAGAAATAATTTATATGAAATTCGTTTTGTGAAACTCTGTTTTTCTAATTTTGTTTATTTCTGTTCAATTTACTCACTATAAAAGAAGTCATAGAAGTGTGGAAAGTAAATTGTCATTTCCCCACAACCCCAACCTTAGTTATAAGCCACAAGTCCAGAATATTTGTTACTTGCTTTTTTCTTGGTATAGAATGAAAAGATTTTGAAAATATCTTCTTAGTAGAGGTGATGGTGAGGAATGGAGTGATGTGGTTAGAAGTGGAGGTGCAGAGGAACAAGAGCTGGAAAAGCTAAAAGCAGAGAAAGACTGAGTGGGGTTAAGGAACTCTCCGCACAAGGGCAGGAAGCCGGGAGAGGGGAGACAGAGAAAGCCACAATTTCTGGGAACATGGCAGCAGCCCCTAAGCAGGGAAAGTCCGACTACACACTTAGTCTACACCCTGGGAAGGGGCTGCTGATGCTTGGCAATACTCAACACAATCAGCAGTGGCTTCAAAGACTCAAGGCTAGAGAACCCAGGAATGGAATGATAGTAGAATCGGTAAGGCATTTGCCTTGCATGCCTCTGACCGGGGTTCAATCCCCAGTATCCCATCTGGTCCTCTGAGCACTGGCAGGAATAATTCCTGAGTGCAGAGCCAGGACTGTGCCCCACCCCATAAAAAGAGAAAAGGGCTTGTCAATAAGAACTGCCTAGTGTGTGGCCTTAGTACCACCTTTAAAGCACCACCAGGATTGACCCCTGAGAATAGAGCCAAGAGTATACCCTGAGTACCACCAGGTGTGGCCCAAAACAAATAAGCAAATAAACAGAACCAAAGAACTAATCTAAATATGTTCCATGCATCTTTGAATAACCCTGCTGGAACAAGGAGGGAAGAAAATGTAATATGAGTGAGACTAAATTTCTTATCATTAAAACAGGTGAAGACTTATATAATATCATGTTTTATTTAAAGAGTAAAAAAACACATTTTTAAATGTTTTATTAAAGAAAAATATTTTGACCCCAGAGCCACAGCAGAGCCTGGCAAGCTACCCATGGAGTATTCGTTATGCCAAAAACAGTAACAATAATGGACCTAATTCCCAACGAATGGAGACATTACTGGCACTCGCTTGAGCAAATAGATGAATAACAGGAAGACAAGTGATACAAGTGATACAAGTAATGCTGTTGCATATGCCGACTTTTCCCTCCACATTTGCAGGCGATTGCAAGCCAAAAGTTCAAATCCGTAATGCAATAGTTTAAAACAATGAACATATTTCTTCAGCAAAACAATGCTATGCACAAGACACAGATAATCAGACTGGCCTTCAAAAACTTAATTTAGATCTGAAATTTAAATGATTTCATCTAAAATTTTATATATTAACAATGGAAAATATTATATGGTAGAGAGGGAGTTTATAACAACTTTTTTTTCTTTATTGTGAATGCTGAGACTTAAGGAAAAACAAATTGTGAAAGGGGCTCTTTCTCTGTCTCATTTGTGCAAAATAATAGAGCAAGATTCAGGGTAGACAGTTTGTGAGGCTGGTCACTGGGTAGTGACACGGTTACTACAGCAGAAAGTTGTGAATGTCTCAGCAGTGGGAAGGAAGAGCAGTGAAGTCACTGGTCTCGGAAGCAACAGTTACCCAGGGGTTCATATCAGGGAAGATTATAATGTAGACTCCTCTTGGGAACTTTGCCCGACCCTGTTATACTCACATGACCTGGCATGTCACAAATTTTTAGACTATCAGGATTTATATGCAGTGCTAAACTTTCACTTTGCTGAGTTTTCAGGATAAGTTTGTGCAAAGACAGAGCAGCCATCCCTGCAGTGAGAAACATTAGTGCAGACCATGACAGACATCCATCCTTCCCAGCGCTACAGAGCACAAGAACTATAAACGTATGAATATCTTTGGGTCAAGGGAGCTGGTAAAATGTTGTTTTGTTGTTTTTTTTTTCTGGGAAGGTAGTCCTCTTTCTAAAAATTTGAATTTTAATGTTTTACCATCCTAGAGAAGAAATGGTATCTGGCATATCAAATACGACACGGGTAGCTTGCCAGGCTCTGCTGTGCGGGTCACAAAGCAGGTGCCCTTGGGCTCTACTTGCATGAGACAGGTCATATGGAGATGTTACTGGTGCCCGCTCGAGCAAATCGATGATGAACGGGAAGACAGTGATACAGTGATACAGAGAAGAAATGAGAAAAACTTAGGTGATCCCAGGTCAATGGCAGATATGAGAAAAAGTTTCTTTTCAAATGCTAAAACAGTATGAAACAACCAATTACATGTTATGAAATCTCTCATTTAAAGAACTTGAAATGGCAAGAAGATCCTTAATAGCACTGCCCTCTGGTTGGAGTACACGGCTTCCCAGAGCCTCTACAACTTGCCTGAAGTTACCTCCTGCAGGCTACTTTGTAGATAGAGGGCAGGAAAACAGTTTGGATCTGTAACTCTCTATGTGGCAGAGTATCTTTTTTTTTTTTTCCGCTTTTGGGTCACACCTGGCAATGCTCAGGGGTTACTCCTGGCTCTGGTTCTGCACTCAGGAATTACTCCTGGCAGTGCTCAGGACCATATGGGAGATCAAACCCGGGCCAGCACAGGCCGGCCTTGTGCAAGGCAAACACCCTACCCACTGGACTATGGCTCTGGCCCCCAGTGGCAGAGTATCATAACATGTACTCTATGTTAGCTAGTATAAATCTTTTCTCTCATGCTCACATGATCTTCATGGGACTTGAGAAATCTTACCAGTATTTTTATTTGGCTACATTGGATCTTTAAGTATAATATAGCCATAATTAGATCAGAGAGAAATGCTGTTTGCCTCTTGTCAAGTGAGCGTGGCTCTCTGTAAATTCTAATCACTAGTACCAAAACAACACTGAGCATAAGGATCTCGTGGGATGTGGAGAAATATTTACCTCGCTGTAGAACATCTACGGTACAGATACATGCCTTTTCTATTAATCTTGAGATATGTTTAATTTCATATGCCCTTCCCATTATTTGTTTCTGCATAGGGCCTGCAGGGAAACTTCAAAGTCAAAACTTGACCGGAGCAATATTAACATTTCAATGGGAATAGTTTACTTCCTTGGGGAAACAAACCTGACAGAATTGGCCTTGACTGTGATCCTTGGGGTGGGTGATCAGGGCTGAAGAGATATAATAGTAGTAGCCTCTCTTCCTCTTTACGCTCTTCCTCTTTGCCCTCTGCCTCTGCTCCTCTTCCTCTATGCTCAGTTGGGCCTAAGCATGTGGTAGCAGTCATCTTGGCCTAGGATTCTAAACCTACACATAGCCTGGGCCCAGCTTGGAACTTAAAGTTTGGGGATTTCCTGTTATTGGATTGTGTGCTGGAACCTGTGTGAGTAAAAGACTTTGAAACTTTGCTGGATCCATGAGTCTTTCTCTACCTGCTGGCCACTAATCCCCTGAAGCAAAAGGGGTTCCTGTTGTGCTCCCCTATTTTTTGGGGAATCCAGCATTCTCTGACACCCCCTGAAAGTGGTAGAGTTACAGACAGCTTCTGAACCTCCTGCTGTAGGCCCTACCACCAAACAGAGGGTCTGAATTTTTTTTTTAATTATTCTATTACACCACCTTTAGTCATACAGTTACAAGATGTCCATGCTTGAGTTTTGGTTCTACAGTGTTTCAACACCCATCCCTCCACCCGTGCACATCTCCCATCACCAATGTCCCCACTCCCTCCCCCTCCCTCAGTCACCTCCATGGAGGGTTCTGTATCTCCTTTCTTTCTTTCTATCTCTCCCTCCTGCCTACCTTTTCTAAACATTGTGGAATGTAGTATATTCTAGGACATGATTGGTTCCACTGGTTTGATGGACTTAGGGAGTCTCATGGTCAGCTGAGCTAAGGGAGAGCTGAGTGCCAGCTCTCCCTGTTGCGCCTGAGGCTCTGCATGCTATGCCTGGTCTCTCTGGGGCAGTTCCTGGGCAGGGCCACCAGGCTCCAGAACAAGACAGAGAGCGGCCCCAGCTCCATCTGATGAATGCCAGATGACTTCCACTTCTGGGAGCTGCCTACCTGGTCTCAAACTCGGCTACTCTGTTAATCTGGTCTTGAGATGGGTGTCTCTCCTGGCGGGCTCTGATGTACTGCAGCATTTTGACAGTGAAAATGGCGGCTATTGTGGTGGGCTAGTCTCATCCAGCTGCTTCTGGGGTCCCCCAGAGGTGATGGGCCCACTAGAGGGTCTGAGATTAACAAGGGATATTTCTCTGTCCCTCCTGGAGGTGGGGCATGCATATCTGAGTAAACTCACTGACTCATTGGGTGGTTAAATGTAAACAAATAAAAATGAGGAAGAGGAGAACATTCGCATATGATAATTACTCCATGCTTAATCCAGTATTAATTTAACCTCATGTAATTCCTGTCTTCATAGATTGTCTTTTAAACCCTGAGATCGAGGTAAAGTGATCATCCTGGTTCCTCCTCAAGGGGCCTAAATCCAAGATCAGATGCCCTTTTAGGAGGAAGAAACAGACACAAAAGAGGGCTGATGTGGAGAAGGAATCAGAACTGGAAGAACCAATTAGAACCACAGAGGGACTGTGGACCTGAAACACTTTGTTTTGGGGTTTCAGCATCCCCTACCCACAGTCTCCATTCTACTGCAAGCTCTGAGGAATAAATTTCTTTTGTTTTATTATTTACTTAGTCAGTCATTTGCTCTTTTCGGGGTGGGGCCTCACACCCTGCAATGCTCAGGTGTTACTCCTGGCTCTGCACTCAGGAATTACTCCTGGTGTGCTCAGGAACAGTATAGGATGCTGGGGATCGAACCTAGATGTGCCATGTGCAAGGCAAACACCCTACCCACTGTACTATCACTTCAGCCCCAATTTCTTTTGTTTTAAACCACTCCTTAGTGGTCATTTGTCTTGAAATCCATAGAAAAATCTTAAATGTGGCCATTTTCTTGAGCAGTTTTGAAGAAAACAAAAGCTCAATTTTTACTGAGTCAGTTCAAATAGTCCAAGATTGGGATATGAAATTCATCTTGCAATTCATACTATCTGGTTTCTGTGGACATGAACTATATTCCTAAGAGGAAGTGATAAGCAAATAAGTTTATGTTCATTAATTCAAGAAATATTTACCAATTAAGACACCAATTAAGTATTTGAGATGTTACAGGTCAGTCATAGGATAAAGCCCCCTCCTCCCCACCCTCCCAAAGCTTTACTCGCAACTGGAGGGACCCAGTAAGTAAGCAAAACATAAATGAAAAAAAAATGAGCAGGGGATAGATACATTGAAGTACAGCTGGATAGGGAAGTAGGGTATGGGGGTTTAGAGTTATTTTAAGTAAGATGATCAGGAAGTCCTTTTGAAAAAATGTTATTAACACAGAAATATAAAGGAAAAAATGGTGAGAGACTAAGTCAGGCTCAGAGCTGGAAATATCATTTCCAAGCATCCAGGCAGTAAGATTAGAAAGTAACAAGGCCACAGAAGGTGTAAATTTATTCAAGTAACATCAAAACCAGTGTGGCAGGAATGTTATAGGGGTAACAAGTGATGGTCATGTGGACTTTAGGCCCAGTAATGACTTCAATTACACAGATACTCAGGGCAGAGCTGCTACTGGCTCCCCCTGTGCTTGACTGATCATGAGGCATCTGGGAGGAAAAGCAGGTTCTAGCCCTGGCCGTCATTCCAATAGAGCTTCACAAGAAGCCAGAGGAACCCCCTGCAACAGGAGGGCAGCCATTTTCTTTTTTTTTCCTTTTTTTAAAAAAAATTTTTTTATTATACCACCGTGAAACATACAATTACAAAAGTGTTCATAATTGGTTCTTGGTAATACAGTATACCAGCACCCATCCCTGGAGGGCAGCCATTTTCAAGATCAGAACTCCACAGCTCCTCAGAGTTCCACCCAAGAGAAAAGTCGATCTCCTCCCCATTGTGGTTCATCAGTAAATGCACGAACTGAGAGCCTACTACTGAGAGTATACCACCCACACAGCAGAGCCTGGCAAGCTACCCTTGTCATATTTGATATGCCAAAACAGTCACAATTTTAGACCTCATTCCCATGACCTGAAGGAATGGTTTGAGGCTCTTTGTGTTCCTGGAGTGAGCAGATGCCCTTGAGCTAGACTTGCACGCGACAGGGACATATGGAGATGTTACTGGTGCCCGCAAGAGCAAATCAATGAACAACCGGAAGACAAGTGACAGGTGACAATGACTTCAAATCCATTCTAAGTGGATTGGGACGTGGTGTGGGTCTGCCCTCCACAAGAGAATGGCTTGCAGAAAACTTCCTTATCCAGCAGCTCACCTCGTCCTTCTTAGGCAGAGAGATTATTGCACCAGTCTCCCACTCTGTCTACCTTACCCTGGCTAGACATGGTGCTGACACCTGGATTTGGATTTGGAATCCTTCCAAGGGCCTGATTTCATTCCAGCAGAGAATGAGAAAAAGGTCTGATTTTTAAGTGAAACTTCCCTTTACCAACTAATTGGAGAGTTATTTAGCATCTGGAAACTAGAACAAAAATAGTGAGTCAGGCTTTGAATCCATTTCCCAGAGCCTAAAATATCTTCTTAAAAAAGGGATGAGGAATTCAGGTGAATGTAACATGAAGAGAATTATATATGGCAAATAAGGATGTAGATCGATGGTAGAGCACTCTCTTTCCATATATGAAGTCCAGGATTCAATTCCTTTTTAACTTCAAAAAAAAGAATTAATTTTAGAGTGTGAAGTTCTAACAATTTTCATAATTTGGGCAGTGTTGGCTTTTAAGACAAAGGCATAGAGAAGACTGTAATAGGTCTCCATTCCTACACTGAGCTCAGAGTCACTTGTCTCTTGTCATTGTCTTCCTATGGTTCATCAATTTGCTCAAGTGGGCACCAATAACATCTCCATTCATTGGGATGAGGTTCATTATTGTTACTGTTTTTGGCATATCAAATATACTGTAGGTAGCTTGCCAGGCTCTGCAATGGCTCTGGGTTCATCCCAGGGGGCCCAGTCTTTTTCTATGTCAGACCAGCCATCCACCATCCAGGGCCCATGAGGCAGAACCCTGGGTGTAGAGCCTGTCTCCTGTCTACCACCTATCGATGCAGCTGGGCACTGCAGCTACACCTGCAACACCTCAAGGGGCAGGGGAACTCAGAGTAGGTAGCTTTAACCTATTTTGACATGACAATTTATTATTATTATTATTGCCTTTTTAGTTTATTGAATCACTGTGAGTTTCAGAGTTACAAAACTGTTCATGGTCAGGTAGCAGTCATACAGCATTCCAATACCCATCCTTCCACCAGTGTATATTTTACACCACCAATGTCCCCAGATTCCCTCTATTACCCTCTATTACCCAGCCTGTCTCTATAGCAGGCACTTTACTTCTCTCTCTCTCTCTCTCTCTCTCTCTCTCTCTCTCTCTCTCTCTCTCTTTTTGCTTTTTTTGGTCACACCCAGCTATGGTCAGGGGTTACTCCTGACTCTTCACTCAGGAATTACTCCTGGCAGTGCTCTGGGGACCAAATGGGATGCTGGGGATCGAAGCTGGGTCAGCCACGTGCAAGGCAAATAAATGTCCTACCTGCTGTGCTATCGCTCCAGCCCCATCTTTTTCTCTTTCTCTCACTCTTTCCTTTTGGGTATTATAGTTTGCAATACAGATACTGAGAGGTTATCATGTTTGTTTTTTTTCCCTATTTTCAGCGCACAGTTTTTATTCAGAGTGACCATTTTTAGCTATCTTTGTCATAGCGGTCCTTTCTCTATCACACTGCCTTCTCCCCCAGCACTTGAGGCAGGCTTCCCACCACGGATCAGTCCTCCTGAGACTAGTTTCAAACTGTCCTTGGCTATTAGTCTCATATTATGATTTTCTCAATCCCACAAATTAGTCCAATCATTTTATGTCAATTCCTCTCCTTCTGACTCATTTCACTCAGCAAGATACTCTTTATGCCTATCCATTTATAAGCAAATTTCATGACTTCATTTTTTCCTAACAGCTGCATATATAGGGCAGGAATTAATACCCAGGTCTAGCTTTCCCTGACTAGGTTCCTATTTCCCTATACCATACTCCCTTGAATATCACAGGGTACAGCACTGGAGGCTGTACTTATTTTTAGGCCTTGGGGCCTAAAAATAAGTCTAATATTTTTCTCTGAAATTTCTATTATTTGTTTTCCATCTTTGCTCCATCTATAGAACCTTAGCTTCTTGAAACACCCCTTCTCCAAGAATGCTTCTATGGGGCTATGCTTTTTTTAGTTATATTTTAACTTGGGCCTCCTTGGAAGAGGCTCCCTGGCCCATACTTGGAGCAACTGAGGGTGTGTGGTGTTTGGAAGTAGGTCCAGCAATGCTTGGGGTATCATACTAGCCGAAGATCCCCACATGCAGAGTATGTGCTCCACCCCGTTGAGATACACATCAACACTCCATCATGTGTTTATTTTATCAAGTATCACCAGTTAACACAGTTAACACAGCAAAAATCATGGGGTTTTGGTTTTGTTTGGTTTCGTTTGGTTTGGTTTGGTTTAGATTGGTTTGGTTTGGTTTGGTTTGGTTTGGTTTAGATTGGTTTGGTTTAGATTGGTTTGGTTTGGTTTGGTTTGGTTTGTTGGTATTAGAGCCACACCTGGCAGTTCTCAGGGCTTACCCCTTAGTTCTCAGGAGGCCATATGGGGTTCCCATAGTTGAACTGGATTAGTCGCATGCAAGGTAAATACCCAATACACTGTATTATCTCTCAGGTCTAATAACACCATTCATGTGTTTTTAACTTAATGGACTCTTTTTTGTTTGTTTTTGTTCTTGGCATATTGAATATGACACGGGTAGCTTGCTAGGCTCTGCTGTGCGGGTGTGATACTCTCAGTAGTAGGTAGGCTCTCAGTTCATTCATTTACTGTTGAACTGTGTGGCAGCAAAAGCGACCACACACAACGGGAAGAGTCACTAGCAGCTCTGCCCCATGTATCTGTGTCTCTGGTTCCAGCATACTTGGGCTTGAAATAGGCTTCTCTGTAGGATGGGACTCTGATGAGCTAGGCTTGAGATCAGCTTCTCTCTTGGGTGGAGCTCTGATGAGCTGTGGAGTCTGGATGCTGAAAATAGCTGCCATCATGGTGCTGGGGTTTCTCTGGCGTCTTTCAAGGCGCTATTGGAATGGCAGGCCAGGGCCAGAACTCGCCCTCCCTCCTGGACACTTCATGAACAGTAATGATGATGGACCTCATTCCCGTAACCTGAATGAATGGTTTGAGGCTCTTAATATTCCTGTAGTGCAAATGCCCTAGGAATACACTAGTAGGCAACAGGGATGAATGGAGACTTTACTGGTGCCCACTATAGCAAATCGATGAACAACAGGAAGACAAGTGACAAGAGATTAATTTAATTCATTATAGTAACTGATCAAATGTGACCCTCGTGACTAGATAAAATAAGAATGTCCCCTGACTGCTATACAATACTTTCTGTACCCCACATCACTACTCCTTTCCTATAACCCAGAGGTAGCCACTGCCTCCTTGCTTAATATTGTATTAGATTTTGTATACTAGGTTTTTAAATTCAGTTATTTGAAACTTTTTTTTTTTTTTTGGGTCACACCCGGCGATGCTCAGGGGTTCCTCCTGGCTCTGCACTCAGGAATTACTCCTGGCGGTGCTTGGGGGGACCATATGGAATGCCGGGGATTGAACCCTGGCCAGCACGGGCCGGCCGTGTGCAAGGCAAACACCCTACCCGCTGGGCTATCGCTCCAGCCCCTATTTGAACTTTTGATTTTACAATTCCCTCTTGATTTTTTGGAGGAGCACACTCAGGGATGGTCAGGGATCATTTGTATTCTCAAGAGGAATGAAATGTTAATTTTTCATTTTTTTCTTGAGTTTCTCATAGATATTTAAAACTCAGCATGATTCTAAAATACAGATCTGTATGTAAGATATTTTCTTCCCCTTGATTTTGAGTCCTTTTCTCTTATGTCTCATTTACTTGATACATTTTTATTGAAGTTCTGATATTAGGTATGAAAAATATCTAAACATTTTTAAGTTTCTCAGTGGTGAGTTTCCTCTGGGAAACAATTAGGATGAAGACAGATCCCCTTTTTCCTTAATCTAATAAATATTGAACTATTTCAAAGGTGAGCGCCAGTCATTGGTCAATATTTCTATGTCTCCTTTCTCCTATTTCTAATGCAGAGCATTTTTCAGCTCTCCATTGAAACCTGTCCTCTTTGGAAAATTATGAAACCATTTTTTTTCCCTTTCCCCTCAAGTCGCCTTAGACTGGTAGATGTTTCTAATTTTTTGACTTCTCTTTTCCTCTCATGAAATGTCAAATTCCATGATAAGGGAAAGCTGACTAAGTGTTTAACTTGATGTTTTCCATTTCTTCTTTCTGGTATTTAAGGCCTCATAAGTCACATTACTACCTTGACTAAGTCTCTAAGACTTGTAAATAGATACCTTGAACAATTTTTACCCACTGCTTCTACTAACTCTTCATAGGAGTATTTGTCATCAAAAAACTGTTGAGAGTATATTGGAAAATGTTTGTGATACATCATGCATTTTTTTCTCATATGTACTTTCTGGTACTTAAAATAATTCTTTTCAGTAAAATCCAGGCTTAGCCTGGATGCTTTGATGTCATGGTTCCTTCCTCACTAGAAATTTGAGGAAAAAAAAAGGAAAACTCCTATTATTGATAATAGAACCCATCAGGATCTTTGTTTATTTCTAACACTGGAGTTCATTTCTAAATTGCTTGCTTTGATGTGTTGGTTACAAAATGATTAGGTCTACATTGTTAATGTAACAGTGAGCAAAAGGATCAATTTGCCAACAGGCACTGGAGCCTAGTCATGCCTGGATGACCACAGCTCTTGATTAGCAGGATTACAACCACTCCCTGCTGTGAATCTTTGGGTACTTTATAACTCTATGCTAGGACTTTTAAACCAAACATTAGGAATAACCTTGAAGTGATAAAATTCACAGCAAAAAACCAAAATAGTACCTTATTTGAAACTAACAATGTGCAATGGAAGCATCATGCTGATGTTTTTCCTATACTTTATTTCTTTTTCTGGGCTTTTTATCTTTGTCAACCAACTTTCCTTTAATTATTTGTTTCCAACAAAAGTGACAGAATTGGGTCATTCCAAATTCTATGCAGCAGATAAAACAGCTCTTGTACAGCCAGAGAAGGAAAAGCCTTTGAATCCCAGGTGCTTTCAATAGAACAAAATTAACATTCAAGACTGCACTGGCTTTAGTGTGTCTCTTTTATCGAGCTGAGAAATTAGGGTGTTTATTTATAGCTCTCTTTGAAAAGAACAGTGTCCATTTTTGACCAACAACCAAGAAAAAAAAAGATTCTCTTTTCAACTTGACGTATTTTTCTTTTGAACCAGTACTCCTTTCTAAATTAATATTGATTGCCAGTTAAGGAGCACGGATAAACTCATATGTCAAATGATATGACACAATTATCTAATTTAAGAATAAAATATGATCTTTTAAATTAAATTACACATGTCTTTATTGAATTCTTGTAATATTCAAGTAACTTTTCTAAAAGATTTTGAAGGATACAAAGATAAATAAATTAATTTGTCATCCCAAAGAACTTACAATATAATAATTGAGGACCTAATGTAATTGAAATAACAAATGTAGAAATGGAGAGAATAAAGAATGGAACAGAGGGTTAAAGCTATTGCACAAGTTTGTCCAAACTCAGTGAGACCCTTGGAAGCCAAATAGGAAAAAAAAGACAAGAAGCTTTATTTGTCCTCCCTATACACTGTGCAGTGGTTCAGGACCTCAAACCCTCAAGTCAGAACTCAAAATTATGATCACATTTATCATAATTAAAATTATGATATTATTTCAATCACAATTATTATCATTAAGATCACCCTTAAACTGCATTCCAGTATGTCGATTAAGAGCACACAAAACTAACTGCAAGAGACAGAGATAGAGAAAGAAAAGGTGCCTGCTCTGGGGCAGGCTGGGGTTGGGTGGGAGGGAGTGTTTGGACATTAGTGGTGGGAATGGGGCACTGGTGGAGGGAACACTGTATGACAGAGACTCAATTATGAACATCCTTGTAATTGTATATCTCATGGTGGTATAAAAAGAATTAAGGGAAAAAAAAACAAAACTAACTGCAAGCTGCAGTAAAGCAAAGCATTGCGCCATATCCTGAAGAGATGAGAGGGGAACAAGACAGGATTATGTTATTAAGGGTCAGAACCAGCTTTTCCAAAACATTGCTACCTGGTCCAGCAGGGAGCCAGCAGCCAGGGGCCAACAGGGAGTTAGAGTCAGCACACAGACACAGAGTGAGCACAGATGGGTGCCAGTAAATTTCAGCAACAAGCAGGCAGAGACATCAGAAAAAAGAAAACTACAGAACAATCTCCCTGACAAACACAGATGCTAAGATCTTCAACAAAATACTAGAAAACAGAATCCAAAGACTCATAAAAAGATTATATATCATGAACAAATAGGATTCATCCCTGGAACGCAAGGATGGTTCGATATTCACAAGTCAATGAACATAATACATCATATCAATAAGAGAAAAAATAAAAACCATATGACCAAATCAATAGATGCAGAAAAGCATTTGAAAAGATCCGACACCCATTCATGATAAAAGCCCTCTATATAATGGGAATTGCAGGAACCTACTTCAATATAGTAAAAGCCATCTACCAAAAGCCCACAGCAAGTATCATTCTCAACAGGGGGAAAACTGAAAGCCTCCCCCTAAGATTGGGAACAAGATAAGGTTGCCCACTGTGACCACATCTATTCAATATAGTACTGGAAGTACTTGCCATAGCCATCAGAAAAAAAAGGACATTAAGGGCATCCAGATAGGCAAGGAATAAGTCAACCTATTACTATGTGCAGATGACATGATATTATAACTATAAAACACTAAACTCTCTACCAAAAAGCTCCTAGAAACAATAGTTCCTCTAGTAACGTGGCAGGGTACAAAATCAATACCCAAAAGTTAATGACTTTCCTATATACAAATAATGAAAGAGAAGAAAGCAATGTTAAGAAAACAATCCCATTCACAAGTGTGCCACAGAAAATCAAATAACTAGGAATTAGTTTAAGTAAGAATGTAAAGAATCTGTACAAAGAAAACTACAAAACACTGCTTCAAGAAATCAAAGAGGACATGAGGAAATAGAAACATATTCCCTGCTCACGGATTTGGAGAATTAACATTGTGAAAATGGTAATATTCTCTAGAGTCTTATACAGATTCAATGAAATCCCTATAAGGATGCCCATGACATTCTTCAAAGAAATTGACCAAACACTTCTGAAATTCGTATGGAATTATAAACCCCCACAGACAGCTGAAGCAATCCTTCTGAAAAAGAAGATGGGAGGCATCACTTTTCCCAACCTCAAACTGTAATACAAAGCGGTAGTAATTAAAAGAGCATGGTATTGGACTAAAATCACAGCTGTGGACCTATGGAATAGAGTTGAGAATCGTGACATACATCCTTAAATAAATAATCATGTACTCTTTGATAAGGAAGCAAAAAGAATGAAATGGAACAAGAAAAGCCTCTTCAACAAGTGTTGCTGGGAAAACCGGGCAGCTACATGTAAAAAAATAAATTTGGATGCCTGTCTAACACCATGCACAAGAGTCATATCAAAATGGATCAAATATCTCAATATCATACCTGAATCCATAAAGTAGATCAAAGAAAATATAGGAAAAATCCTCCACAACATTGAAGCTAAAGGCATCTTCAAAAATGAAACACCAATAAACAAAGCAATTGGAAGCAAAGCTTCTTCACTTCAAAAGAAATGGTGACCAAGACAGTCCACAGAGTGGTAAAGAATATTTACCCAATACCCATCTGATAAGGGGTTAATATCCAGGATATATCAGGCACTGGTAGAACTTTACTAGAAGAAAACAGCCAACCCCATCAAAAAATGGGGAGAAGAAATGAACAGAAACTTCAACAAGGAAGAAATTCAAATGGCCAAAAGGCATGTGAAAAATGGCTCATCATCACTAATCCTCATATAGATGCAAATCAAAACAACAATGAGATATAATCTCACACCACAGAGACTGGCACACACCACAAAGAGCAAGAACAAGCGCTGGCATGGATGCAGGGAGAAAGGGACTCCTATCCATTGTTGGTGGGAATGTCGACCTGTACAGCCTTTTTTGGAAAACAATAGGGACATTCCTCCAAAAACTAGAAATTGAGCTCCCATTTGACGTAGCAATACCACTCCTGGGAATATACTTTGGGAGGCCAAAATCACACAGCAGAAACACCATCTGCACTTCAATGTTCATACCAGCACTATTCACAATAGCCAGAATCTGGAAACAAACAGAGTGCCCAAGAACAGACAACTGGATAAAGAAACTGTGGTACATCTACATAATGGAATATTATGCAGCTGTTAAGAAAAATGAAGTCATGAAATTTGCCTATCAATGTATGTACATGGAGTGGATCATGATGAGTGAAATTAGCCAGAAAAAAGGACAGATATAGAATGACTGCATTTATTTGTGGAGTATAAAAATAGCATGATACCAATCCAAGGCCAGGCAAAACATGGATCAGGAGGTCACGTCTCTGGTTGGAATCTACTGCAAGTGTGTGGGAGTCAGAGGTTAGATAAGACAGGGAAGGGAGCAGTGTGCTAATCATCATTGGAAATGATAATACCAGCCTAGAACTGAGCATTGAATATATACATGATAACCTCTAAATATATGTATTGCAAGCCACAATGTGTAAAGAGAGGGAAAGAGAGAGAGAGAGAGAGAGAGAGAGAGAGAGAGAGAGAGAGAGAGAGAGAGAGAGAAAGAGAACATTGGTGGTGGGCAGTGGCCACTGGTAGAGGGATGGGTGCTGGAACACTGTATAATTGAAACCCAAACATGAACATTTTGTTACCGTATATCTCGTGGTGGTAGCCAGGAGTAATTCCTGAATGCAGAGCCAGCAGTTACCCTTAAGCATCGCTGGTTGTGACCCTAAAAACAAAACAAACAAAAAAAAATAGTGGCCTTGATTAGCCCTGGGCGGCTCCTCTGTCCTTCATGATTTTTTCTCTACCATTGACTTAATGCTAATCTTCTCTGTGTTGTATCATTCCAATTTTTAGTATATGTGCTGCCGAAGCAAGCACTAGCATATCCCACCCACAGGGCAGAGCCTGGCAAGCTACAATGTTGTATTTGATATACAAAACCCAGTAACAATTATAGACCTCATTCCCATGACCTGATAGAATGGTTTGAGGCTCTTTATGTTCCTGGGACAAGCATATGCCCTTGGGCTATCTTGCACGTGACACTACATATTGAGATGTTACTGGTGTGCACTCGAGCAAATAGATGATATACGGGAAGACAATTGACAAGTGACTAAGTAATCTTTTTATTATACGGTGGTATAATAAAAAAATAAATTTCAGGGACAACTTTTAACCCCTATTTGCCCAACAATGTAAGGCTGAAGTTTCCTTTGAAAATTCAATATTATTCAGTATCTAACATAACCAAAGGTATAAATTATGCTTGTTTTGTAAGAGAAATGAAGACTGTCATAAGTGGAATGGGAAAAAACTTGCACACCACTAGTATTGATAAATTAAGATATCATTAATTCAAAAATAGTCAAAAAGGGGGAGTTTTTCATTCAGAGATTTTCGACATATACCCTTACTTTTTTAAAAGAAATACTATAGGGGCCTGAGGAATCGTACAATGGATATGGCTTCTGCCTTGCTCGTGGCAATGAAGATTAGATTCTCAGCATCCCATAGGGTCCCCTAAGCACTGCCAGGAATAATTCCTGGGTGCAGAGCCAGGAGTATCCCCTGAACAATGCTGAGTGTGACCCAATAAGGAAAAAACCCACAAACTATAAAAATACTGTAAAACCCCTTACAGGTAAGTATCAAGTACATATCACATGAAATATTTAAACGAAGTTTTCTGGTTTGTCTCAATATTTGAATGTAATTAAAATGTCTAGAGTTTTTTATAACTAAGTATTTGAGTAGTATTATGGCTCTGACAGATTGTCAGATCCAAGGATAAAATAATTCCATGTTCATACTGTTGTTTCTTTCATACTTTCAGGAAGAAAGGGGATAAAGAGCTATATGATGAGCCCTACAAAAAAGATGGATTGCTTACACCATGCAGCTGTGTATTAAATGTGCCTGGGGCCGGAGCGATAGCCTAGCAGGTAGGGTGTTTGCCTTGCACGCGCCGGCCTGTGCCAGCCTGGGTTCGATCCCCGGCATCCCATATGGTCCCCCGAGCTCACTAGCACACTTAGGAATTACTGAGTGCAGAGCCAGGAGAAACCCCTGAGCATTGCTCGGTGTGACCCAAAAAAAGCAAAAAATAATAATAATAAAAATTAAATGTGCCTACGCTTTACTTTTAATCAGTAGGGTGTTCTCAGAAATGCTACACTTTCTTTACAATAGCATTCTTTTGGCCTAACATCATCAGAGTATAATCTGTACTCTAAGTGTGTTGAGACCTTTAGATGAAAATAGTATGCTGACAGATATTTCATTAGCCTATGAAGCATTTTAGTGCAAATGCTTCCGTTTTTGAACTGCTCCCAAAAGCACTATTATCAGTCAGCGTCACAGGAAAGTGCTTCTTAGTTTTCGATCCAAGAAAACAGTTTGAGGAGCAGGAAAAAGAAAAGGGTGCAGAGTAGTAGAAGAGCAAAGTACTTTACAAACCACTTCTTTTTGAAAACTTAAAGTAGAGGAAAATCAACAAAAGCCATACTCCTTCCGAGTCTACAATTAGTTGGGGAAGAGACTAAGAGTACACTTGGTGATTTCTATGCTACTATCAACTATGGAGTAGAATTATGTAGTAAGGAGTCTTTCTTGGACCACATTTTATCACTGTTATCACTTGTCTTCCCGTTGTTCATTGATTTGCTCGAGTGGGCACCAGTAACATCTCCATACGTCCTGTCATGAGCTAGTGCAACCCAAGGGCACCTGCTTGTTCCAGGAGCACAAAGAGCCTCAAACCATTCCTTCAGGTCATGGAAATGAGGTCTATAATTGTTCCTGGGTTTTGGCATGTCAAATACAACACGGGTAGCTTGCCAGACTCTGCTGTGTAGGTGGTACACTACAGTAGTAGGCTCTCATCTCGTGCATTTACTGATGAACCACAATGTGGAGAGATTGGCTTTTCTCTTGGGTTAAGCTCTGAGGAACTGTGGAGTCAGGATGTTGATAATGACTACCCCTCATGGTGTGGGGGTTCCTCTGGCTTCTTGCTTGGCTCACTAGCACACAACAGGACATATAGAGATGTTACTGGTGCCCACTCGAGCAAATCGATGAACAACAGGAAGACAAATGATACAAGTGATACAAGTATGCTATCTATCAGCCTTTAAACTTTTTTATTTCTGTAGTAATCTTTCTAAAGGAAAATGCTAAATGAAGTTACTATCATTTTCAAATATTTTCAATTATTTTATAACTCACTTTTATACTTATTTTTTTATTTTGATTCTGCATTCATTTCTATTTTTATTGAATTACATATGTATCAGATGTATATCTTTATAAATCATAGCTCATCCATAAAAGGCTAATTCTACTAATTACCAAGAGATATACCCAAATCATATATGCCTCAGTTCCCATAGACCTGGTTCCAAAATATAATTTCTCCATATTCTAGTATAGACTCCAGGTTACTTAGAGGTTAATGGCCCAACCTGTGTCCTCAGATTTGCATTTGTCTGTCACTGCTTTGCGATGATAAACAAGACCTATTGTATTCATCTATTGATGGATCCTGAGACATCTCTCATCACACACACACACACACACACACACACACACACCCCTCCCACCCTAAACACAAGTGACATTTCCTCAGTGAATATTATCCCAGGAACATAACATACTGTTTCCTTAGCAGCTCACTCCCTTTCCTCCACTACTTCTCCCACAGAGATTGGAACACAACTTTGATAAGAATTACAGAAGTTTCCAGAATGGATAAGCTAGATAAGTAAATACAAATGAGAAGAAATGGGCTCTCTTTTTGCTGCTAAGTTTAGATCTGGCCCATTCTGAGGGTCCTAACTAGTTTCATTCCTAACTTTATCCCTTCTTCTGAACTGGTGGGCAAACTGCATTCATCTTAAACTCACAGAGATACAGTCTGCATCATAATTACTAGTTATAATAAATATGCTGATTTATAGTGTGTCGTGAAATCTTGTCAACAGATGAATAATATTCCATTGCAATTATGTGCAAGTATGGCCTCAGAAAAAAGGCAGGAACTTGCTGAATTTATAAAAAGTCATAGTGCAAAGTCATATAAGCACTTCTAAAACTTCCCGTTGTTGTTTGGGTATAGTCACTATTGGTTATTATTTTTGGGGTAACAGGGCAACTTCAGTATAGGAAGTAGCACTTTTACCAGTCAAAAAACAAAGATCAACCTTTGTGGCTGGTACAGTTTATTTTCTGAGCTTGCTGCTCACATGTGCCACAAGAGAAAAGGAAGTTTGTAGCAGATTACTCTGACCCTTGACCACACTACCCACCTCCTCATGAGATGCAAAGATTCCATTTCTTATATGATGAGCTGAGGTGTCTGCTAAGCTTAAGATTATAGAGTTTGTTCTATCATACCTGTCAGGGACTCATTCTTAATACCTCTTGGGTTGTTTATTCTTTTCTATTTTTTTTAAATGGTAGAAATTATGTTTCTATTATTCACTGTACTAAAAGACTTTTCACTGATTTTTTAAAAAAAATCTCTTAATTTTTTTTATGCCAGATGGGTAATGTGCCAAATATGTAACAAGATTTAAGGGAGGTACATGTCCACAAGCGTGTGAATACCCAATCATCATGCTTATGAAATGAAAAGAATCCTTTCTTTAATTTTCATTCTTTTGTTTTGGGGCCACACGTCACAGTGCTCAGGGAAGACTTCTGGCTCTGAACTCAAGGGTCAATTCTGGAGGGTGCAGGGGGTAAATCTGGGTCAGTCATACGCAAGGCAAGTGCCTTATCTGCTGTCTTATTTTCTGGCCTTTTTGACTGATTTTAGGAAGATTTTTAAGTGCACTTTTCAGCCTCCAGCTGCAAGCTTGTTACCTATATTTATGGTACTTCCAGGCCTTTACAATCAGTCACTCAATGTAAAGGCACTGGAAGAACCATAAATCACTCAATGTGATTCAATGTGAAAGTAAATGTAAAAGTCTCACAGACTTTTTAATTGAATCACCGTGTGAAAAACAATTACAAAACTGCTCATAATTGGGTTTTAGACATACAGTGTTCCAACACCCATCCTTCCACCAGTGCACATTTCCAATGTGCCTGGTTTCCCTCACATCCTCCCTCTATGCAGTACCTTTCTTCTCCGTCTCTCCATCTCTGTCTCTCTGTGACTGTTTTTCTCTAACTATCTATCTATTTATTTATATATCTTTCTGTCTGTGTGCCTGCCTATCTATCATCTGTATGTCTCTCTATCCATCCATCCATCCATCCATCCACCCATCCATATATCCATCCATCCATCCATCCATCCATCCATCCTTCCATCCTTCCATCCATCCATACATCCACCCACCCACCCATCCATCCATCCATCTATCTATCTATCTATCTATCTATCTATCTATCTATCTATCTATCTATCTATCTATCTATCTATCTATCTATCTATCTATCTATCTATCTATCTATCTATCTATCTATCTATCTATCTATCTATCTATCTATCTATCTATCTATCTATCTATCTATCTATCTATCTATCATCTATATCAAACTCATTTTGTGCATCACCAACATGTATGTCCTTTTACCTGCTTTCAATATTCCGTTCTAGTCTAGCATTGCTATTTCCAACTATTATTGTCACACTGGTTCCTTCCCTAACTTCCTTCCCTCCGCCTCCCATACATTTGTGGTGTCACTGATTTTTTTTATATCTATCTCTCATCTCATTTCATAGTTATCTCCTTGGTCCAGATGCTCATCATGTCTCCTAATTGGTCACTCTGCCTTTTCCTTTAATTTCATCTCTTGTCCAGTATACCCTATATAAAGGAATAGGACATCATTCCTCTTAACTTAAAATAAAACTTTTCTTTCCCATGTCTCCAACCATATTATCTATCCATTTCTATCTTTGCTACATGGAAATAAGTTATCATAGTTTAATAATACACACTGAGATGCCTAATGGCCCTTGACTTTTCGTGAGATTTTAGAACATTATCATCTAACTATAGCCCAATTAACTTTAGCACTTCCATATGTTTAAAGACAGAATCACTTTGGGGAAGAATTCTCCAAACCTCAAAGTGTGCTGGGTAGGCCCTTGTCTTACTATATTCCACTCTATAGTCTTTTACTGTGATGTGTTATGTTATACTGTCAGTTTATCTATTTGAACCTCTCATGAGATGGAGGGGTCCCTAATGAAAGAACTGCATGTTAATTTCCCATCCCATTACCTGAAAAATTTTTTCACATAGCTGAAGTATTATTTTAATAGATAAGTAATTAGAATGTTAGGACTCTCTTGTGTTGTCATAGACTGATAAGCAAGCTCTCTGGTTAGGGGGGGAAGTGGGGGGAAGGCCCACTTGGCCTTTCTTCAAATAACATTACACAGACTAATTTTTGATCCTTCTTACTAAGAAGAGATAACGCAAAATCCAATTACATTTTAGGTTATCTCAATGGCACAGTGTAGAATTGAACACACTGTGATTAACTTCAATGTTATGATAAGTGACCTTTTATCAACATGAGTATGAAAAACAAAGCACCTCTCTCCATGCTGAATTATAATGTTCATGGTGTTCTATTTAAATTGGGTGGATTCATTACCAGACATCAGTTTCACAAGGTTGCTCACAAACCAATGAACAGATTCAAAGCATAATTCATGGAGAGGGTAGCCTTTCTACTTCCCACAGGTCAGATGGAATGAGAATTCTGCAGACACCAAGGTTTGTAATACACACACACACACACACACACACACACACACATACACACTCTCTCTCTTTATTATTTAAACAAATATTATTTATTTATAGTAAAAAATAAAGTCAGGTGTTTATGTATTAAGCATTCTGAATGTGTGCCCTAAGATATTCTGTACTATAAAATTCTTTTTGATTTGGTTTGGTTTGATTTGGGGCCAGACCCTATGGTGCTCAGGGCTTACCTCTGACTCAGTACTCCTGGCAGGGCTCTGGGGGCCTTATGGATTCCTGGGGATTGAACCTAGGTCAGGTTTGTGCAAGAAAAGTGCCTTGCCCTGTACTATAACATTTTTAAAAGGAAAAATAGCTCTAAGAAGATAAATTATCTTGACCTAGTATATATATCTTATATTCTATGATCTTAGAAGTCATGTTATTAACCTACAGAAAGTGTCCTAAAGAATGGTCCAGAATGCTTCTTGGTCAACATGGTCTGCTGATTTGTTGAACTTTAAATAATTGTGAACTGAAACACTAAAATACACATACATTTAACATTAAAACACACATACATAAATGTCTAAGTTAATAATGATAAATTAGAGACCTTCTGAAATTATCTCACTAGAAAAGAAAAGCAACATCAGTTCCTGCCATGATCTGAACTGTGCTGTCTCCCAAAAGCTTATGTCAAAGCCCTAAACCCAGTACCTCATTATGTGAACAAATTTGGATAAAGGGTTATTAAAGTAATTTTATTTGGTTAAATTATGGTCATGAGGATGAACCCTAATCTACCAGGTCTGTGCCCTTATAAGAAGGACACATTTAGATTCACAGACACAGAAAATGAATGTGCAGACAGCAAAGACCCTGTGAAAATGTGTACATGAGGGGGCAAGAAGGTGGCTGTTAGCAGTTAAGTGAAGTGCCTTGGAAGAAATCAAATTTGTCAACAACCTTGATCATAACCTTCCAGCATCCATTAATGAGAGAAAACAAAATTCTGTTGGTCCAGTCTGTGGCATTTTGTTATGGCAGCCCACACAACTAATATAGTAACCCGGCTAGGGACAGCCATGCCCCTTCCTGATGTCAACACCTCCCTGCCCCACCCCACACTTCAGTGACTGGCTTGACTTACACTGTTTTGGTAAACACGTCATCACTTTTTATTGCAGTTGTACTTGCAGTCAAATGATTACACCTGTGCTTGCTCCCAAAACCTTAGAAGTTTTGCTATCATATTTTAAATCAGTTGGAATTCCAATGCTCTGTGGTAAAGCACTTTTACTCTAATGCACAGTATCTTCTATCGATAATCTTCTGATGACTAGTCTTGGGCATGTTTGTTTGCACTTATTGGCATCTTGCCCATATCCTCGAAAGTACCTCATTTAGTGACCTGAACAATTATCAGCAAAAGAATGAGCCAGTCAATAATTCTAACACACTCATTCACTCCCAGTTGTGACAAGTGCTAAATATCAAGTTTGGGGTTTGAATTACAGATGAAACTGCTTTTGAAAATTGTATGACACTTATTGAAATAAATAGTGTCACCCAGAACTGTCAAAACCCAAGATAGAAAATCATTAGCTTATGTTCTTAGGAGGCAGCTTTCTATGGCAAAAGAAAAATGCACTTGGAGTATCATTACCAATATCCTCTTATACATTAACCAAGCCATGGGATCTGACCACTGAGTTGATGGATCACAAGCTACTTGGAGATGGCATCTCCCACTGATAGACACTTGCACTACTTAGAGACCAGAAAGATGTGTCAACAAAGGTGTATCAAAGGCTCTAGCCCTCATCCTGCCCAGCAACTGCTGTGCCCTTCCTGACTCCTCTGCTACCATATCCTTGGTCCTCTGGTCCTAGGATGCCCCTCTCCAAATCCCTCTCAACCCAAAACCACATGGACAGGACAACACCCACCCCTTTGTCCTCATCCATTTCAGGGGATCTTGGGCCTCATATATTCCTCAAATATGTCTCCTTTAACCCTTCTATCACTATCTTCCCGTTCTTCATCTATTTGCTCGAGCGGGCACCAGTAATATCTCCATATGTCCTGTCTCATGCTAGTAGAGCCCAAGGGTATTGCTTGCTCCAGGAACATGACTGCATGACCAGTGAATTAACATCTTTGGGGCACAAAAATTGTTATATTAATAGGCTACAAAGAACCTTTTATAAAGAACCCTATATATAAAGGGCCCTTTCACTTGCTGAAAAATAACAAATTAAATCATACCTCAAATATCTGGCATCTTAATCTCAAAGCATAGAATTTACAAATCTTTAGGAACAATGATGAAACAAAAGATCTCATGTGCCGGCAGAGAGGTACACAAGTCCTGGCAAGTCACGGAGCTCAAATAAACCCTTAAGTCTCATTGATGAGGAACTCAATGCTCCATATAATGACCATGGAACTAAAGCAATCATTGGAAGAAAAATTCAACCAACTTAAGGATTAACTGATTCAGTGCATTAAATAATCTATACAAATGGAATTGAAGGAGATAGAAAATTATTAGTTTAGCCAGATGAGCTTCATTTAAAGATTCAATAATAGCAAATTATTTTTCTTGCCTGTATCTTTCATGTTGCCAACATCAAGGTGAATGATCAGGTTAAACTAATTCAGGAAGTTTATTTAAAAAGGACTCATTACAAAAGCTCAGAACCACAGGAAATACTGCAGAAACAGAAAACTGAGAGAAACACCAGAAGTCAAAAAGAGAGCTAGATCAGAATTTTTCACAAGAGACCTTTAGTTGAGGTGGCAGTCAGGCTGAGACAGTTAGACCAGAGAGAATAAACCTCTGTCCTCCATTTCTTCCTCTGGTCCTCTTTCTGGCTCCCCTGGGATCAAATCTAATCAGAAAACAGATGATTTAGGGATCTGGAGATGTATGCAGAAATTTCATGGCAGGGCACCAGAGATGAATGTGGAGGAGGAAATGGAAGATTCCTGGCCTTTGGAATAGCAAAGTGTGAGAGAGTGTGGATGTTGATTTTTCCAGGCACTTTCAAGTTTGAAATGTGACAGTTCTCTAGGGAGGCCAGTGCATGAGAAGAATGTAGTTTACCAGCTGCATTACCAGAAGGTCGCAAAACAAGAGGGCTAGAGAGTACTAAGCAAGGCCATGGAGAGTAGAAATCAGCAGTATTTACATATGGCATGGTTCTTAACATCTTACTGCCACTTCGATTTTCTGACATTTTCATTTATTAGTATTAACTAATACCACTCCACTACCAAATGCCAAAAACAAAAAAAAAATTTTTTAATTTTATTTATTTATTTATCATTGTTTGGGTTCCACACTTGATGGTTCTCAGGGCTTGCACCTGGTTCTTTGCTCAGGGCTCACTTCCTGGTGATACCCAGAGATGCATACAGGGTACCTGGAATCAAACCTGGATTGAAAATCTAATGCCCTACCTGCTGTACTGTAGTTCTCACCCCATAACATTATGTTTTATATTCCACATTATTGTCTTTAATGCTATATGTTTTATAATAGTATAATGTATAATCGCTCTGGCTGTGAGGCTCTGCTGGGGTGGCAGGCCATCCCCTCCCAGGTGTCTTGTGAGCGGCTGGGCACAGGGAGAGCCGTTAGCAGTTCTGCCCCATGTGTGTGAGTCTCTCACACCCCCCATGAGGGCCACCATTTTCCACATCTGGACTTCCCTCTCATCAGAACTCCACCTAGCAGAAGAGCCTATTACAGCCCAGCTCATTGGATCCACCCTGCAGCAGATTTTTTTTTCAATCCGGCCCAGGTATGCTGATCCAGAGACTCACAGACACTGGGCAGAGCTGCTACCAGCTCTCCCCGTGCACCCAGTCACTCACGAGGCACCTGGGAGGGATGGCGGGTTCTAGCCCTGGCCAGCCACCCCAGCAGAGCCCTCGCAACAAGCCAGACGAACACCCACTCCATGAGGGGCCGCCATTTTCCACATCAGGACTTCCCTCTTGTCAGAACTTCACCCAGCAGAAGAGCCTATCACAGCCTGGCTCACTCGGCCGCTTGGTCGCATGGTTCATCAATAAATGCTGGATTTAGAGGAAACTACAAGAGTATGCCACCCGCACGGCAGAGCCTGGTAAGCCTTCCGTGTCATATTTGATATGCCAAATACCAGTAACAATTATAGACCTCATTCCCATGACTTGATGTAATGGTTTGAGGCTTTTTATGTTCCTGGAGCAAGCAGATGCCCTTGGGCTCTACTAACATGAGACAGGACATATGGAGATGTTATTGGTGCCCGCTTGAGCAAATAAATGATGAACAGGAAGACAGTGACACAGTGACAGACAGTGATAATTTATAATATATATCATCCAGATTCTACTTATATATTTGGAATTAGGCCATTTGCTTGCCACTATATCTTGAAATCTAGTCAAATATTTCCCCTAGATATATATATATATATATATATATATATATATATATATATATATATATATATATATACACACCGAGTAATTACTCAGTGTAACCTATAAAGATGGATCACTGTATCACTGTCTTCCCGCTCATCATTGACTTGCTTGAGCGGGCACCAGTAACATCTCCATATGTTCTGTCTCATGCTAGTAGACCCCAAGGGCATCTGCTTGCTCCAGGAACATAAAGAGCCTCAAACCATTCCATCAGGTCATGGAAATGAGATCTAAATTGTTTTTTTATAAGTATTTTATTATACCACCGTGAGATATATAATTACAAAGATGTTCATATTTGGGTATTGGTCATACAGTGTCCCAGCACCCATCCCTCCACAGTGCCTATCTCCCACCACCAATGTCCCCGGTTCCCCTCCCCCCTCCCCAGCCCGCCTCCATGGCAGGTTCTTTATTTCTTTCCCTTTCTCTCTGTCTCTTTCTCTTTTCCTTCCCTTCCAGGTTGCAGATTATAGAACATACATTAAAGGGTTGTCATGTGTATCCTTTTGCCTGTATTTAATGCTTAGTTTAGGTTGGTATTAGTACTTTCGACAATTGTTAGCACACTGTTCCATTTTCTGTCTTTCCTAGCCTCTGACTCCCACACGTTTGTGATAATTTCCACCTTTGACAAGACCTCCTGATACATGTTTCACTTGATCTTGGATATTGGTATCATAATATATACATATATATTTATGTCATGCAAATAAATGCAGTCATTCTAAATCTGTCTCTCTCTCCTTCTGGCTAATTTCACTCATCATAATCTTCTCCATGTCTATCCATTTATAGGAAAATTTCATAACTTCTAGGTCTAAATTGTTACAGGTATTTAGCATATCAGGCTTGGATAACAAGGCAAAATTCATTCATCTCCTTCTGCAGACAGCTATCATGTGTAATTTAACAGGAAAATAATTTAATAGTATATTAAATAATTGAGTAATGATGCACATTTATATTTTGTCAACAATAAACCAAATCCTTAAAAAGATTTGGGATCATAAAACAGATCCCAAATTGCCCTTCATTCTTTTAAAAAATTCTAGTGGAATGTAGAGTGTAGTTATTGTGGAAAACATAGAAGTTCCTCAAAACATTAAACATAGTTTTAATGTTTAATGTTCCTGACCCCATAATTCTTCTAGTAATATATTCAAAATGTCTTCACTTGGAATTCTGACCTCATAATTTTTCTAGTAATATATTTCAAAAGAAGTAAAAATTCTAACATCGTCTTATGAGATGGCATTTAGGTAGCATTGTTTTTCATAATCATCAGCTATAAAAGAAAAGATGTCTTTCCAGGCAAAGCTTTGGATAATGTAAATGGATATAGAGTTTCTTTTTAGTATGCTGGAAAGTTTTGGAAATATATAGTTGTGGTATCTGTACGATACTGTTCTTTTTTTTTTAATGCCGCACATCAAGCCCAGGGACTTCATAGAACTCATTAATGAAGCATGTGCTTAGACACATCCCCAGTTCATAATATTGACTAAGTTCATAACACTGACCCAGTTCATAATATGACTGAGCTACATCCCTAGTTCGTAATACTACATTCAATGCCACTAAACTGTACTTGTGGACGTAAATTAAACAGGACTCTTAGTGTTCTGTATATCTTATCAAAGTTTAAAAATGTTCATGTATCCTTTCTCTCCATAGCATCACTTTTTAACATAGGATGTCTAGTGAGTCTCAGAAACATAGTGCAATAAGATGAATTTGAACACAGCTACAAAATGAGTGAGACTCAATATTCCTGATGGGTTCATTTCCAATATCAGTTCAAAGAAGTAGAATGTGAGTTCAAAGCACGTTTCTTAGGCCTTAGTTCCCAAATAGGGGGTGTTAACGCACTGTTGGAAACATTGAAGAGCAGAACATACTTCAGTATTCCTGGTCAAAGACATTTAGATTTTTTTTTTCCTGCTAGGACCTTAAAATGAACCATGCATCTAAAAGACCTTGACATTAACAGAGGTCCTATATCACTGGAGCCCAAACAAGAAATGAAGATGGAACCCAGTTTGCTTGTCAGAGATGATGGGCATTACTACCATGTTTGATTGAAATAGCACCATATCCAGACTGTGAACTTTTTTTAGTTTTATATTGCAATATAATTAGGAATACCATTTCATTTTTCGATTAAGCAGAATTTTTTGACAAGAGTTCTGTAAAATGGTAGCTACTGACAATTTCATTTGAACAAGAACATATTTTAGTATAAAGTCTATAATAAGCAGAAAATCCTATGGAAGAAAAAATAAGTCGCCCATAAATTTACCATCCAGATATAATGATATATGAGTTCAATACTACTCATGTTTTGGTAATGGGAGACTAAAATGAGTAATTTAAATAAAAATATAATGCTTAATTTTTCTACTTTGTAAAAGAAATACTTTTTAATCGAAAGATTTTTGGTAAAGAACAACACTGTGAGATAATTTTGGCCCATGAAGACAGATCCCTATTACTATTTTGATGTGTTCAATCAGCCAAAGGTTACCATAAACAAAGATAGAGTCTGTAAAATCACATTTCCTGACTTTTTTTAAATAAAGGAGAACATAAACAGGAGGGACAATAAGGTATGAAACAAACTGATGAGGTTAATACAGAGTTTAAGAGAATCAAAGTTGTGATATAGGGCCAGTGCATGAAGGACTGTGAACACAGCAGTAGGAAATCTGGACAGCAAGGTGGGAGCAGCGCCCTGTCTCCTTGGAAACCACAAAGTTAAGACAAAATTTGAAATTATACCTCCAGAAGTTTCTCGTTTGAGGCTCTGCACATGACTTGGAAATAAAGGCTGCTTCTCCTTGCCACACCAATGTGGGGCAGTTAGGTTAAAAAGGGACTTCAACAACTGTAGGGAATGATCACTGGACTAGAACAGAGCCACTGAAAGTGAGTAAATGAACAAGAATAACAACATTTCAGTACTATAGTGCAAACCATAGTGTGAAAAGAGAGAGAGAGAGAGAGAGAGAGAGAGAGAGAAGTAGAAGAAAACTGCCATAAAAGTCAGGCTGAAAGGGGGATGGGGGCCAGGAGAGAATCTGGGGACATTGATGGTGTGTATTGGTGAAGGGATGGGTGATGGAACATTGTAAGACTGAAGCCCAATCACAAACAACTTTGTAACTGGGTATCTCACAGTGATTCAGTAAAAGAAAGACTGCAGCTTTATTTCAAAGGACTAAGATCATCGTTAAAAAGAGTGGTGCTTTGTTCTTAGTTCTATAATCACAATGAGCACCATCTTTGATAGTTCACATGTTAGAATACAAGAGTTTTCAGTAAGATAATAAAGAAGGAAATGTTATGGCATTTGATAGTTGCAGCCTAGCTTTGGAGAAACATTGATTCATATTAAAACTTAGCAGTCTGCTGATCTTGATCTGTGTCTGTTATTCCACTGATAAAAAAATAAAAGTATAATTTTTACCTCCAGAATGAGCCAATTTTCCAACCAGTATTTTCTTACCTACTATTTACCTACTATGTTTTTACCTACTATTTTTCCAATCAAACAGTAGAAATTTTGTGCATCTAAATATGATATGATTTTTTGTATTTAATATTTTGAGTTTTATTAAATTACTTCACTTGTCACTTGTCACTTGTCTTTCTGTTGTTCATTGATTTGCTCAAGCGGGCACCAGTAACGTCTCCATTCGTTGGGAATGAGGTCCATTATTGTTACTGTTTTTGGCATATTGAATACGCCATGGATTGTGGCTTATCAAGATAGCTTGCCAGGCTCTGCCATGGGTCTGGGTTCATCCCAAGGGGCATTTAATATTTTATTATGAATTTTATTAAATTACTTCATATTCATTATTTTTTTTAAATTTTTTTATTATACCACCATGAGATATACAAAGATGTTCATATTTGGGCTTCAATTATACAGTGTTCCAGCACCCATCCCTCCGCCAGTGCACATTTCCCACCACCAATGTCCCCTGATTCCTCCCCCCCCCCAGCCTGCCTCTATGGCAGACATTTGCCTCTCTCTCTCTCTCTCTCTCTCTCTCTCTCTCATTCTTCTCTAATCCATGATTTGTCTGGCCTTGGATATTGGTATCATACTATTTTTTTTGTATATCCTGCAAATAAATGCAGTCATTCTATATCTGTCCTTTTTTCTTCTGGTTAATTTCATTCATCATGATCCTCTCCACGTCATCCATTTATAAACAAGTTTCATAACTTCATTTTTCTTATCAGCTGCATAGTACTCCATTGTATATACTAGATGTACCAAAGTCCTTTATCCAGTTGTCTCTACTCGGCACTCTGACTGTTTCCACAATATGGTTATTGTGAATAGTGAGTGCTGCTATGAAAATTGAAGTGTAGATGGTGTTTCTGCTGTGTGTTTTTGGCCTCCCCGGGTATATTCCCAGGAGTGGTATTGCTGGGTAATACCACTGTATTGATTTGCATCTCCCTTGATGATTAGTGATGATGAGCATTTTTTCATATGCCTTTTGGCCTTTTGAATTCCTTCTTTGTCGAACTTTCTGTTCATTTCTTCTCCCCCATTTTTGATGGGGTTGACTGTTTTCTTCTTGTAAAGTTCTACCAGTGCCTGGTATATCCCTGGATATTAGCCCCTTATCAGATGGGTATTGGGTGAATATTCTTTTCCATTCTGTGGACTATCTTTGTATCTTGGTCACCATTTCTTTTGAGGTGAAGAAGCTTTTTAGTTTCATGTAGTCCCAAATATTTATCTGTGCTTCCAATTGCTTTCTTTTTTTCTTTTTAAATTTTTTTAAATTAAAAGATATATTAAAAGTTTTTTGTTTTTCATAGTGTTCCGCACCCATCCGCCACCAGTGCCCATCTCCCACCACCAACATCCCCGGCCTCCCTCCCCCTCCCCGCCCCTCCTCCATGGCAGGTTCTTTATTTCTTTCCATTCTCTCTTTCTCTTTTCCTTTCCCCAGACTATGGATTACAGAACATACATTAAGGGTTGTCTGTATCTTTTGCCTCTAGTTTAATGTTCCGTCTAGGCTGGCATTAGTACCCTCGGAACAATTGAACATTTTTAGCTACACTGTTCCATTTTCTGTCTTACCTAGCCTCTGATTCCCACACGTTTGATAATTTCCACCTTTGACAAGACCCTCCTGATATATGTTTCACTTGACCTTGATATTGGTATCTTAATATGTACATATATATTTATGTTATTGCTTTCTTAGTAGTGTTTCATCTTTGAAGATGCCTTTAGCATCAATGTCATGGAGGAATTTCCTTATATTTTCTTCAACATACTTTATGGATTCAGGTATGATATTGAGATTTTAATCCAAGGTCAGGCAAAACATGGATCAGAAGTTCTTGTCAGAGGTGGAATCTTACCACAAATATGTGGGGGTCAGAGGTTAGGTAAGACAGAGAAGGGAACAGTGTGCTAATAATTGTTGAAAGTGATAATTCCAGCCTAAAACTGAGCAAAAAAGACACACATGATAACCTTTAAATGTATGTATTTCAATCCACAATGTGTAAGAGAAGGAAGAGAGAAAGAGAGAGAAAAGAGATAAAGAACCTGCCATAGAGGCAGGCTCTCGGGAGGGGAAGGGAATCAGGGACATTGGTGTTGGGAAATGGGCACTGGTGGAGGGATGGGTGCTAGAACACTGTATGACCAAAACTCAAACATGAACGTCTTTTTAATTGTATATCTCCCAGTGGTATAATAAAATATTAAAAAAAAGACAAGATACTGAAGCAGAGAAATGTACCACCACATCAACTAAATTCTAGGACCCCACATCAAGACAAAGGCGGAGGAAGGGATGTATCATTAGGCTGGGCTTTGCAGGCTAGCAAAACCTTCAGAGATCAAATCTCAAGTAAAATTAGCTGCATGTTTCAACAATGGATACCAAAAGGACACTGTATTTCCAGAAGCCTTCTGAATTCTGAAACATCATTTTGGAGGAAAGCGGGGAGTTAATTCAATATACAAAACAGCCATCCCTAGTCTGTGAGTTACCTGCAGAGATGGTTTCAATCATAAACCACATTTATAGGATATAAATAAGGATATAGGACATAAATGGACATTCCCCCAAAGACAAGAAATTGACCTCCCATTTGACCCAGCCATACCACTCCTGGGAATATATCCTGGGAAGCCAAAAGCACATGAGGAGACACTGTCTGCACTTTTAATGTTCATAGCAGCACTATTCACAATAGTCAGAATCTGGAAACAACCAGAGTGCCCAAGAACTGATGAGTGAATAAAGAAACTTTGGTACATCTACAGAATGAAATATTATGCAGCTATTAGGAAAAATGAAGTTAAGAAATTTGCCTATAAATGGATGGACATGAAGAGGATCATGTTGAATGAAATTAGCCATATATAGGCTATAGGATATAAATGTTCTAGCCCTGGCTGCCAGGGAGGGATGGCAGGTTCTAGCCCTGGCCCGCCACCCCAGCAGAGTCTCGCAAGAAGCCAGAGGAACACCCACACCATGAGGGCCGCTGTCTTTGTATTAACTCCCGCTTCCTCCAAAATGATGTTCCACATCCGAACTCCCCTCTCCTCAGAGCTCCACCCAGCAAAAGAGCTGATCACAGGGCCGGGCGAGCCAGTGGGGGGGCGTCTTGAGCGGCCGGCCAGCAGGCCCGGGTCGATCCCCAGCATCCCATATGGTCCCCAGGCACCCGCCAGAGTAATTCCTGAGTGCGAGCCAGGAGAACCCCTGAGCATTGCAGGTGTGACCCAAAAGGCAAAAAAAAGAAGAAGAGCTGATCACAGCCCGGCTTGAGCGGCCTCAAGTCACCGCACAGTTCATCAATAAATGCCTCGAGTTTTGAGGTGACTACAAGATTATCCCACCCGCATGGCAGAGCCTGGCAAGCTACCATGTCGTATTTGATATGCCAAATACCAGTAACAATTATGGACCTCATTCCCATGACTTGATAGAATGGTTTGAGGCTCTTTATGTTCCTGGAGCTGGCAGATGCCCTTGGGCTATCTCGCATGTGACAGGACATATTGAGATGTTACTGGTGCCCGCTCGAGTAATCGATGATCTACGGGAAATCAAGTGATCAAGTGATAGGATATAAATATTTATAGGATATAAGATATTCTTATCCTTATTTGTAGGATAAGAAATATAAACTACATTTATAGGATACATCTGAAAGAGTTTCTCCGCTATCCAAGTGTATGTATAAGAAAAAATTAGATCTATTTTCAAAATGAAAAGGCTATCTGCATTTTTTATATGACTAACATATTTTACAATGCAATGTCAATCCATCTGAGTGCAAAGAGAAGGAATTCAGTAGTTTCAATGACAGCTTGAAGAACACTGAAGCCATCAGTGTACACTGAAGCCATCAGGAAACCAGGCATCATATACTGTCTCTTTATTCTCTCTCTCTCTCTCTCTCTCTCTCTCTCTCTCTCTCTCACTCTTTTTCCTCACTCTACCCCCGCCTCCATGCATATGGCTCTATGTGTAAGCCAGCCTAGAAAAGCAAATTTCACTCCTATCCTAATTCTAATTCATGCATAGTGGATTACAGTTGCACAAAAATAGGTATTTTGAGAAAAGCATTCTCAGTGCATGGGATTACAGTTTCAAGACCACAAAGACAGTTGTCTACTAGATCCTTATCATTTCTTTTCAACTTAACATGTTTCTGCAGTATTATTTCATAAAAACACTTAATTTTTTCTAACCATTTATTATCCGTTAGATGGATATTTTGTATTTCTAATAATGATTTTTCCAATATTACACAAATAATGCTAAATTGAATGTGCTCATAACTTAATTTTTTGTGCTAACATCTAATTATTTCCTTGGGACAGTTTTATAGAAATTAAAATTCTGATTGCTAAGGACTTGGAAACCCAATTATGTCTAGTAGTGAAAATTGGATTTCTGTTTGGTTTTCTGTCATGTCCAGCGGTGCTTTGGGGTACAACTAGTTCTGTATTCAGGGGTACATGTGGTACCAGGAATCAAAACTCAAGCCTCCTACATGCAAAGCATGAGATCAGCCCTTCGAGTTCTATCTCTTGCCAGTAATAGTGAAAATTTTGCAAAAGTTATTCTCTTTACAAAAATTACTCAAATAATTCTGTTTTTTTTTTTATTTTTATTTTTTAATTTTAATTTATTAAAATATTTTATTTTATTTTTATTTATTTATTTATTATTTAATAGTATATCTCACAGACCTCTGTGAGATATACAATTACAAAACTTATCATGATTAGGTTTTGTCATATAGTGTTTCAGTGTTCCAGCACCCATCCCTCCACCAGTGTACATTTCCCACCACCAATGTCCCCAGATTCCCTCCCCTCTCCCTTAGCCTGCCTCTATGGCAGGCACTTTTCCCTCCCCCTCTTTCTCTCTCTCTCTCTCTCTCTCTTCTCTCTCTCTTCCTTCTCTTACACATTGTGGCTTGCAATACATACATTTAGAGGTTATCATGTAAATCCCCTTTGCCTATATGCAATGCTCAGTTCCAAGTTGGTATTACCATTTCCAACAATTATTAGCACATTGGTCTGTTCCTGTCTTACCTAACATCTGACACCCACACATTTGAAGTATATTACAACCACTAAAAAGTCCTCCTGATCCATGTTTTACTTTAATTCCATTAATTCTTGAAGCAAAAATATCTAATATTTATTCTCTCAAACAAAGTAAAATATTATATTTGTTAAGGGATATAATGTATTGCATATTCTTTCTGTTTTAATTAAATATTTAAATATGTGCTTGTCATTTGACCACATAGATATCTTATAAGTATTACAAGCGTAAAAGCTGATGCTTTCAAAACTTTAAGTTTTTTAGACTTTACCTTATTATGCCTCATTGGTCAGGACTACAAAGGTGCTTAACTTTGGAGAAAACATCTTCTATACCAATGTATCACCTTATTTAGACATAATGATGCTTACAGAATCTAAGCAAAAAAAAAGACTGACACAAGAATATCTATGTATGCCTTAAGACTAGTCACAGGGTGTATACAGTAAGTCCTGAGAGAGCTAAGTGAGGAGAGGGTTCTGTAACCACCAATAGATTATATATGCATGCATCATTTATCTAACTACTTCTTCCCCAATTAGACCAGCATCTTATCTCATGCATCAATTTATACTTCATCTGGAGTGGGAATTAAATCATTCCCACACATTCCCAAAATGTTCATTGATTTTTTTAGTCAAACGATAGTTAGATCAACAAAGGGATGGTAATGATTGGTGAGGGGTGTATATAGTGTTCCATGAGGAATTGCAATTGAGCAGAATGCTCAAGGTCTGATATAAAGAGGGAAAAGGAAGAGAAAAGGAGAAGAGTTATAATTCTTTCATATTATTCCACAAATTTTGGTTTTCCTTGGAAGGAACCAAAATTTTTTAATAGGATTGTCAGTAGATAATTTATCCAAGATTCTTATATAATCATCATATTGTGTAGATTTACACTTAGTATTTACTAATTTTCAAGAGTAGATTGGATTTAACAAGCTGAATCCATAAGCTTAATCTAAAACTTCTTAGCCTCCAAATCTTATATGTTAGACAGGGATAATTGTTCTAAACCTCTTAGAGATTTGAGGACTGAATTAGGAAACATGCATTTACAAAATACAACCAGGCCCACAGAATCTGTCAGTAAATACTGTGCCTTGGAGAATGGATGTTAATCTTTCTCTATCACTTTTCATACATTCAATGTTAGTAAAATAGTTTGTGCTGATTTTACAAATCAAAGTTTCATTCAAACTGAACCAGAGACTGATTAAAAATTAAAACACTGAGAGAGAGAAAGAGAGAGGGGGAGGGGGAGGGACTTTGGGACTTTGATGGTGGGAAATGGTCACTGGTGGAGGGATGGGTGCTGGAACACTGTATGACTGAAACCCAAAACTAGAATATTCTTGCAATTGTATATCTCATGGTGGTATAATAAAGTATTTTTTTAGAAAATGAAAATACTATCTGATCAATGTTTATTATCTGAAAGTCACAAAATCTTAGAAAGTTATTTTTTAATTTATAATCTTATTTTTATGTTTAAAGAGCTTTCTTAAGGTTTTTATTTATTAATCTTTAGAAAATAGATAAACCAGGAAATAACTCCTGCTTCCAGACTATGTTAAGAAAAGATACTCTCTGATACCACTGTTTTTTTTTGACACATGTTATACTTTATTCTTTTTATTTTTAAAATTTTATAAATATTATTATTATTTTGAATTTGGAGCCACACCAACAGTGCTTAGGGCTCACTCCTGGCTATGCTCTCAGGCTATGCTGAGAATTGAACCCAGTCAATTCTCAGTCACATGGAAGCTAAACAACCTACCTACTATGCTTTCTCTCTTGGTCCCCGTTCTCATATTTTAATAAATAGCACATTGGGCATTCCAGGTATCCTCTTTTGATTTCATCCATTTAAAAACTGTAAATCTGAACTTCTTAAGAGAATTATTATAGCTATTCAGTTGCACTTCATGAAGCTGACTACAAAAAATCTGTTAAGGTAGTAAAAAGGTTTTACTCAGTTTTGCTGATCTTTGTTCAGTCTTTGATGCTATGAACTTCAAGCAAGTATGAACTAAGGTCTTTGAATTCAAAATACAACCCAGGTTATTGATTTTAATAAACAACTAGTTCCTTATCAGTACATGTGTCAGGGCTTGTGGGAACGTTCTCCACATGGGTCTGATAACAATGTTTACTGGAAGTGGAGAGGGTGTGACCTGACCTGGGGTTTAGAGGATTTTGATATCACTTTAAGATACACTGAATGCATAAATAATAAAACAATAAACATTCCTTAATATGCAGGCAACATGATTCATTGTCACACAACAGTAACTATCTTAACAGAGCCTGGCCTTGCTATTTATAACACTATTAGACATTAGTGCTAAAGCTCAGTGTTCCCAAAGTAAAGACTATCTTTTTTTTAAACAACTTTTAACCTTTTGAGAATACAACTCACTCAGTTAACTAAAGGTATATTTTATAAGTGCTCTAATAGGAAGCTATATTAATTAAATTTTATCACTTTGAGGATACTTGATTGGGAATTTTTAGTGGCGTGAGAATTAACACTGATGTTGAACATTTTTTAGAAATAAAAATCATAGAAATTCTCTGAGATAGTGCCTCTCAATCACAGGTTATATAGAACCCTTCTAAAATGTTCCACTCACGTTGTAGCTAACATGGAAAAAAAATAATACATAAAACCCACAAATAAGCTCTTTAGTATAATACTTTTAATGGTGCCTATCACCTAACCTGAGACTAAGTCACAAAATAATGAAGCCCATTTGTGGGTCCTCTGCCTTTTACTTCACACCTCTAAAGAATCTAATTCCATCTCTTGAGTTTAGTTATCCCTCAGCTTTTCAGTAATTGTTTTGCCAGATCTATTTAGAGCCAAACATGAACAATTTATTGTTCATAGTTACATTATTAAAATGGCTTCATACATAACAGTTGGAAGTTTGGGGGCATATTTTTTTCTGAGTCAATTTTGATCTTGTGATTCATTTCTGTTGTTTCTAATAACCATAATTCTACAGTGTATATTGTATGTCAATATATTTCACTTATAACATTCCATTTTGTGCTGTAATATACCATGTTGAACTGTTCTGATATTTTGTTTATTTCCAGTTGGGTGTTTGTGTGTCTGTATATGGTATCACAATTATGCTATGAGTATTCTTTAACAAGGCAAACCAGTTTTGTTTTCCCCCTGCGACACAGTTCATGTTTTAATTCTTTAAAAAATTTAAGTATTCTAAGATATGTAGGGATACTCACTTATTTTTGTAATTTGTGATCGGCTAATAATGTATGGTGTTGAGTTTATTTTCAAACCTTTTCATAACACACCTTTCTATGCTTATTTGCCATCTGCTTATATTCTTTGGTTTAGAATCTCTTCTTCTTTGTTCATTTTATTTTTTTTTAATTTTTTAATTCATTTTTTGTTCTGTTTTGGAAACACAGTCAGGGATGCTCAGGGGTTACTCCTGGTTCAGTACTCAGGTATTATTCTTGGTGGGCTCATGGGAGGAGGGGACTATATGGGATGCCTGAGATTGAACAGGAGAGTCTTGTGCTAAGCAGCATGCAGTACCCACTGCACTGTCCTCTCAACTGCTTTCCACCCTCCTTTGCCAATCTTTAAAGATGGATTGGATGTCTGACTTTTAAGAGTTCCTTGTACTTTTTCCCCATTTTCTTTTCATCTAAAAAAATTATTGAATCCCTGTGAGATACATAGCTACAAAGTTGTTCATGACCGGACAACTCATAAGACATTCAAGCACCCACCCCATCACCAGTGTCCACTTCCTTCCACCAAAGTCCCCAGCCTCTCTCTCGTACCACCCTCTATGGCAGACACTTTTTGTTTCATTCTAAACACTGGGGTTTTCAATCCTGCTACTGAAAAAAAAACGCGTAGCACTTGACCTCCTTTTAGAACCCAGTTTTGACAGAGTGATTACTTTCCATTGCCATGGCCATAGTCTATGTCCCGTCTCTAACCTAACAGCTATCCCCCCCACCCCCACCCAACTGTGGCAAGCTTTCTGATAGGAACTAGAACTCCTGGCCCTCATTACTACTGTATTTGGACATTATTCTCCTACCGTCTTTGTACATTTTTTAACACAACTCTTTTTCAGTTATGAGTATTGCAAAGACCATCTCTCCGTGTGTAATTTTAACTTTCTAAGCAGTACCTGTCACAGAGCATAAGCTAGTCATTTTATTTTTTTAAAATATTTTATTATACCACCGTGAGATATACAATTACAAAGATATACAATTAAAAAGTTCATATTTGGGTTTTGGTCATACAGTGTTCCAGCACCCATCCCGCCACCAGTGCCCATCTCCCACCACCAACGCTCCCGGTTCCCTCCCCCCCTCCCCAGCCCCTCCTCCATGGCAGGTTCTTTATTTCTTTCCTCTTTCTCTCTTTCTCTTTTCCTTCCCTTCCAGGTTGCAGATTATAGAACATACATTAAAGGGTTGTCATGTGTATCTTTTTGCCTGTATTTAATGCTCAGTTTAGGTTGGTATTAGTACTTTCGACAACTGTTAGCACACTGTTCCATTTTCTGTCTTACCTAGCCTCTGACTCCCACACGTTTGTGATAATTTCCACCTTTGACAAGACCTCCTGATACATGTTTCACTTGACCTTGGATATTGGTATCATAATATGTACATATATATTTATGCCATGCAAATAAATGTAGTCATTCTGTATCTGTCTCTCTCCTTCTGGCTAATTTCACTCAACATAATCTTCTCCATGTCCATCCATTTATAGGCAAATTTTATAACTTCATTTTTCCTAACAGCTGCATAGTATTCCATTGTGTAGATGTACCAAAGCTTCTTTATCCAGTCATCGATTCTCCGGCGCTCTGGTTGTTTCCAGATTCTGGCTACTGTGAATAATGCTGCTATGAACATAAAAGTAGGGATGGTGTTTCTGCTGCGTATTTTTGGCCTCCCAGAGTAGATTCCCAGGAGTGGTATGGCTGGGTCAAATGGGATTTCAATTTCTAGTCTTTGGAGGAATGTCCATATTGTTTTCCAGAAAGGCTGTACCAGCCGGCATTCCCACCAACAATGGATGAGTGTCCCCTTTCCCCACATCCACGCCAGCACTTGTTGTTCTTGCTCATTTGAATATGTGCCAGTCTCTGTGGTGTAAAATAATATCTCATTATTGTTTTGATTTGCATCTCTCTGAAGATTAGTGATCATGAGCATTTTTTCATATGTTTTTTGGCCATTCGAATTTCTTCCTTGCTGAAGTTTCTGTTCATTCCTTCTTCCCATTTTTTGATGGGGTTGTTTGTTTTCTTCTTGCCTAAAGTTCTACCAGTGCCTGATACATCCTGGATATTAACCCCTTATCAGATGGGTATTGGGTGAATATTGTTTCCCCATTCTGTGGACTGTCTTTGCATCTTAGTCACTGTTTCTTTTGAGGTGCAGAAGCTTTTTAGTTTCATGTAGTCCCATATGTTTATCTTTTCTTCTAGTTGCTTTGTTAGAGATATTTCGCCTTTGAAGATGCCTTTATAAGCTAGTCATTTTAAAGAAGTCTGATTCTAATATTTCCCCCAAGGAACTGAACTTTGTCAGTGTATCTAAAACCTCATTGCAAAACTCAAGAAAGCCTAAGTTAGCTCCTATTTGCTTTTCAAAGCTTTTGGTTCTGCATTTTACATTTAGATATGTGTTTAATGATTTATTTTGAGTAAATTTTTTGAAAGGTATAAAGTTGTGTCTAGATACATTTTCTTCTATTTATGTCTAGCTGTTCCCATATCACTTATTAAAAACTATTTTTTTCTCCATTGACCCTCCTTTGCTCCACTGGCAAACATAAGTTGATTGTATTTGTGTGGGTATCTTTCTGAGCTCTCTAGTCTGTTTGATTTATCTATTTATTATTTTACCACATTATATTGATTGATTACTGCAACTTTATAGTTAGGCTCAAAATTACATCATGTTGATCTTTAGAGTTTATTCTTACTTATTTAATTTTGTGCTAGCTATAGTGGCTATCCTTTTCATATAAACTTTTGAATCCGATTTTCAATATCTACAAAATGATTTTATTTGCTTTTTTTCCAGTCTGTGGGGAGCATCCTAGAAGTGCTAGGTATAACCCGGCCACTCCTGTGGTTCTGAGAACCCCCACGGGGTGCACCAGCAATGTTATAGCAACCATATGGTGCTGGGACTCAAACTCAGGTCTTGTGTAGGCCCCCTCGGGTGCTCTAACACTGAAGTGCAATCTCTCGCCCCTTTTCTAGTATTTTTATTTGGAATGTATCACAATCAAGTTGGGAAGAAATAGCATTTCAATAATATTGGAACTTCCTATCCATAACCATATAATATCTCTTCCTTTATTTTGATGTTTGATTTCCCTAATCATAGTCTTATAATTAAAATTTCATATAAATTTACTTAACAGGTAGAGTTACTTACATTTTGTTGAATGTTGTTAGCTGCTGTCTTTCAAGTAATTTATTCATTCTATTAAGTTTTCAGAGGTATTGACGTAGCATTGTTTTTAATATTCCTTTATCTTTTAATATGAAAAATATGTAGTCACACTGCCTCTTTTTCCCTAGGCACTGTGATTTACAAAGCTGTCAACAATAGTTTCAAGTATACATGTTCCAACTCCAAACCCACCACCAGTGTCAGTGTCCTTCCATCAAAGTCTCCAGTCTCTGTTGCATCCCCAGCCCTTCTCCACAAACACATTTTTAGGCCTGATTATAGTTTGGATTCTACATTCATAGTGGTGTCTTCAGTGGTTATGATGGACCTCATTTCCACACTACCAAATGCCCAAGGTCCCTGGCAATTGATCCCTTCCCACTTCCATTTCTCTCTTTGTTTATTTCTGACATTGAATATTTCACTCTCATCCCTGTCAACATTTATTGTTTTCAGATTTTTGTGGGACAGAGAAGGGAATCTAAGGTCACTCTAATGCTGCTCTGGGGTTAAGCCTGGCTCTGTGCTGTGGGTTGCTTCAGGCAGAGCTGTGGATTGCTGTGGGCAGTGCTTATGGGATCATGCAGTAATGACAATCAATCAGAGAACTACAGCACACAAGACCTCTGTGTTTGGAATTTATGATATAGATTATTCTTACTGGTGTGAGGTAATAACTCATTGTTGTCTTGATTTGTACTTCCCTGATAATCAGTAATGATGCACAGTATTCCTTGTGGCTGCTGGTCATCTTTATGTCATCTTTGAGAAATTGTCTGTTCATCTGTTCTTCCCAGTTTTTGAGGGAGCTTTATGTGGTTTTGTTGTTGAATTTTGAGAGTGCTTCACATGTCTTGGAAATTAGCCATTTTATGTGTGATGTGTGAATATTTTTTTCGCAGTCAGTAGGGTGTCTTATTTATTTTCGTTTTTTATCTCTTTCAAATGCAAAATCTTTTCAATTGATGCAGTCCCATTTGTTTATTTCTGCTTTTGCTTCTTTGCCAACGGGTTGTATCACTAAAGGTTCTTTTGCTCTATGTTGACTTATTTGTTGAGGATTTGAAGCTTCTGTTGAGTTCATTTTTTTTCTAATTTTTTTGCACATTTCTCATCTTACAGATTTTCAAATTTAACTTCTAAATATGGAATTAATATTCACTTGTTTGTGGAATTAACCTTCCTGCAAAAAATATATTTGGGGTTTTAACTTTTAAAACAGCCTGAAAGTCCTGCTGTTCCATTACTTTCCATGACATAGCTTTAAAATTTAATCCCACTTTAATCCTTTAGTAGAAGGATGCTTCCTATTTTTCATACTGATTCACATTTTATCTGATGTCTGGCTTTAATTATATAGACTACACTTTTTCTAAATAAAAGTAGTTACTTATTCATCTGTTCTCTTCCTTTAAATGGCAATTACTACCTTTTCCTCTTAACCCAGTTTTACTGGGTCATTTTGTTCATACCCTTGGATTTAATTATCAGACATATGCTCATAATTTCCTATTCTTTAAATCTGTCCTAGATCTCTCTACTTATTCAAATCCATAAAGATAGATCTGAACTCTTCCTCAGTATACCTTTCCTCTATCAAAACTTTTCCTCCAGAAAAATTACAGAGCAATCTACTTCGATAATAAAGTCAGAAAATCTAGGCACCTTTTTATCCCCTTCCTTTATTCCTGATATTCCCCATTTGTGCTTTTCAGTATTTTTGATTCTGCATTCAATATAACAATGAGATTCATCTTTATCTTCTTACCTCTGTAGTTTTTTAGCAGTTTACATTACCAGATCTTGTCTGGAAACTGCTAATTTGCAAAATTGATCTTCAATCTATTTTCCCTCCTGGAACAAAAAGATTCTATCAAAATGCAAATCTATGTCACTCCTCCATTTCCCTCCCATTACATTTTAATAAATATTGGAAGACCCTCCTTGATTTGGAGGCTTCAAGATTTGCTAAATTCCTTGAGCCACTCTCCTCATTGCATTCACTTCTCCAACCATTGCTTTACTATATTTACATCCACATAGGTGTGCTACAGTTACATATACAACAATTAGTTCATTTATGTGATATACCTCTGGTAAACACTGAAATATTATTCCAAGCATCCATTCTCTTTTTTCTTTTAGAGAAGCTTTTTTTTTTTTTGTTTTTTTATTTTCCTTAGATCTAACATGTGGGTGTGGAAGTAGTGAACCATATCAGTACATTAGCCATATAGATAAGAAAATGCACTAGAGGCATGGGAAGGCTATAAAATAGAAGAAGCCAGCAATCTGAATGGCCATGTGACATACAATATATCTGAGGTCTTTAATAGAGCAGTTTAAGCAGCATATTAGTCAGGGTTATTGTGGCTCTGCTCCAGTAACAAACAGCCTGCTACACTTTAAGATAATACAGCCAGCAGAGTTATTTTCACTAGTATTACATATCCAATACGAATAACGCAGCTTTGCCTATGATGCCACTCAGGGATCCCACCTGAGCTCTTTATATGGTCAACAAAGTACATGTAAGACTATTTGCAACAGAACTTGAAACTGTGCTCTCATAAGGCTTTTAGAAGAAGTCAGCTACATTACTCTAGACACTTAGACAAATCATAGTCTCATCTAATTCAAAGAAGGTTAAAAATGTATTATCCAAGAACATACCCTAAAGGGAGAGCTAATCAGAATATTATTCTGTTTTATGACTACCTCAGCTTCTGATTAATGTTTCAGCTTATCTTCTCCCCAAAAGGGGTACTTTTTTTTTTGCTTTTTTGGTCACACCAGGCAATGCTTAGGTGTCACTCCTGGCTCTTTGCTCCTGGCAGTACTCAGGGGAACATATGGGATGCTGGGGATTGAACCAGGGTCAGCTGCATGCAATGCCAAACGCCCTACCACTGTGCTATCTCTCCAGCCCCTAACCGCTATTTCTTTTGCTCAAATGTTTGCTTTAATTTCTTTCCTGGGTTTTAAATTTTGTATTTCAAGATTTTTACAAGGCTCTATCTTTTTGTTGGTCGGTCCTATAATCATTACCTTTGAGAATCCCACTTGATCACTTGATCAAGTGGGATTGATGAATAACGGGATTCAAGCGATCAAGTGATCAAGTGATAATAATTTATAAATATGTATCTAAATATCTGAACTGTCTCCAAAGTCCAACTGCTGGATTTCCAATTGCCCATAGCTAGTTAAGCTTGGCAAGTGAAAACTAAATGCATGAATTCTATTCCACATGTAAGTCTGATCCTTCTACTTTATAATCTTTGACTGGGATTGTTGTTTTCTTATTTTTTAAATTCTGTACCCTACCCCCAGAATATTGTTTATGATGAGAAGAGTCATTCAAAGAACACAGAAACAATTGACAGGAAAAGGACTTTATTGGTGAGAAGACAAGTTACATACTGGCAAGCTAGTCTGGTTGACTAAGCTGTAGGGCTAGTTTCAAAGGACAAACATGTGGAATCTTATTTTATGTGAAATAGATCTAGGGTGATGTAACAGTTTATACATATTTCAGAATTTTTTTAGGAAAAGTCGTAACCCACTGGATCCCATGGGATGTCAAAAAGACCACTGTGGCCGCCCACCTACAAGATGGTCAGACTTCTTTGTCAAGACCCTGAAGGAACGATTTGAGGCTCTTCATATTCCTGAATCAACCAGATGCCATTGGGCTACATTGGCAAGTGACAGGGTTCAATGGAAATGTTACTGGTGCCCGCTCGAGCAAATCGATGAATAACTTGGGATTCAAGTGATCAAGTGATCATGCATATTTGGAGCAGAGAGGTGAATGGACATGTGTAGTTGAAGGAACATACCAGGAACATAACTAACAATACATTTCATGTACGAATTAAAGAGAAATGACAACAGGGCCATATTTTTTTAAGTCTGGCAATAAAACACTAAGTGACGGTTGGCAAGAAGTCTTCCATTACAGTTTCCACCGACCAGTTATGTACAACCAAGAGTGTGGGACTCTTATGAATACAATGTTTTTTTAAGTTGTTTTCCTTTTATAAAGTTCTACCAGAGCTATGCATATCCTAGATGTCAGCTCTTTATTCTATGAGCAATGAATAAATATTCTCTCACAGTATGTGGGTGTCTTTTTTATTCTGTTCACCATTTCCTTTGTGGAGCAGAAGCTTCTTAGTTTGATGAAGTCCGATTCATTTTCCTTTTACTTCCATTTGCTTGGCCAATGTCATTGAACCATTGGTGATGCCTCCAGATTCAATGATATGAAGTGTTCTACCTGTTCATCTCATTATAATCTAAGGATCCAGGTCTGATATGGAGCTCATTGGAGCATTTTGATATGGCTTCTGAGCATGGTATTATAAAGGGATCTTGTTCTGTATATGATAGACCAGTTTGCCCTGCACCATTTTTATGGGCCTGATGGCTTTTATTTATTTATTTTTTATCTTTATTTTTTTTTAAATTTTATTACACCACATTTATTTATTTATTTTTTATATGTTTTGACTCCAATGACTGTAAAATGGAGTTAACAGGGGCCAGAGCAATAGCACAGTGGGTAGGGCATTTGCCTTTGCACGCAGCCAACCCAGGTTTGATCCCTGGCATCCCGCATGGTCCCCTGAGCACTGCCAGGAGTAATTCCTAAACAAAGAGCCAGGAGTAACCCCTAAGCATCGCCGGCGCGACCCAAAAGATAGATAGATAGATAGATGATAGATAGATAGATAGATGATAAATAGATAGATAGATAGATAGATGATAGAATGATAGATAGATAGATAGATAGATAGATAGATAGATAGATAGATAGATAGATAGATAGATAGATAGATAGATAGATAGATAGATAGATAGATAGATAGATAGATAGATAGATAGATAGATAGATAGATAATGAAATGGAGTTGACAATGGTGGCTTCCTCAAAGAATTTGAAGATTAAATGAGAGCTTACCATCTTGTCTAACATGAAAAGCACTCACTGAATATTAGCTATAAGTAGTAATGACCCTTACCACAACCCAGTAAGTCAGGTATTATATTTATCTCCATTTCACAGATGAGGCTCCTAAAGGATTAGCGATCAGTTACCTAGTAGCAGAGAGCCCCAATGTGAGCTACTTTTGCCCACAGAATGAGCTCCACACATGCGGCTTTGTTCCGACCTCTGCCTTTTAACTGCCCCTTTCCAGACAGGCAGTTACTTCCATATACACCATTATGAGTGGCAAAACTAAAAGGAAGATACTTTTTTTTTTAATTTATTTATTTATTTATTTATTTATTTATTTATTTATTTATTTTTTGCTTTTTTGGGTCACACCCGGCGATGCTCAGGGGTTACTCCTGGCTCTGCACTCAGGAATTACTCCTGGCGATGCTCGGAGGACAAAATGGGATGCTGGGGATCAAACCCAGGCTGACACAGGCCGTCGCGTGCAGAGGCAAGCGCCCTAGCTGCTGGGCTATTGCTCTGGCCTCAGGAAGATACTTTTTTTTTTCTTTTCCCAAATTTTATTACACCACTTTTAGACATACAATTGCAAGATGCTCGTGTAGAGTTTAGGTTCTACAGTGTTCCAACACCCATCCCTCCACCCAAACCCATCTCCCACAACCAATGTCCCTACCTCCCTTCCCCCTCCCACACCTCAACTACTTGGCAGGTTCTGTATGTCTTTTTTCTCCTCTCTCTCTCTCTCTCTCTCTCTCTCTCTATATATATATATATATATATATATATATATATATTTTTTTTTTTTTTTTTTTTTTTTTTGGGTCACACCCGGCAATGCTCAGGGGTTTCTCCTGGCTCTGCACTCAAGAATTACTCCTGGCGGTGCTCGGGGAACCTTATATGGGATGCCGGGGATCGAACTGGGGCCGGCATGGACCGCCGCGTGCAAGGCAAACACCCTACCTGCTGAGCTATCGCTCCGGCCCTCTATCCATATTCTAGTGCCACTGTTTTGATTACTACAGATTTAGAGTACAGTTTAGAGTAGAAAAAAAAAGCCTCTCATTTTCTTCTTTCTTAAAATTGTTTTGGCTAATTGTGGGGGTGAGAAAATACATTCTCATCAAAACGAAGGGAAGAAATAAACATAAATATTCTCAAAGAAGACATACAGATTGCTTATAAGTATTTGAAAAAAATGCTCTACAAAATTTACCGTCAGGGATATGCAAGTCAAAACTAAGAGTAGGGAGGAGTGGGGCAGGGGGAAAAAAAACACAATGATGAGACATCAGCTCTCCAGTGAGACTGGTAAGCATCACAAAGAACAGAAACAACCAGTATTGGTATGGATGTAGGGAAAAGGAAACCCTAATTCACTAATGGTGGAATACTGACTGTTCCAGTCTTTTTGGGAAAATAGTATCGACACTTCTCATCAGAATTAGTAATTGAACTTCCATATTACCAGCAATTCGCTTTTTGGCACTTTTTGGTACCTACCCTAAGAGCCAAAAACTCTAGCTAGAAAATTCACTCTCATATTTATTGCAGGACTATCCCCAAGAGCCAAAATCTGTAAACAACCCAGTTGTCCAAGAACAGATAGCTGGAAAAGGAAACTATTGAACGTACAAACAAGGGGCTATTATTTGGTCTTAAGAATTCATGAAATTATGCAATTTGCTATTACATGGGTGTATCTGGAAAGTACCATGATGTTAGTCAACAGAGAGGGACAGACAGATAATCTCTCACATGTGATATATAAAGAAACATAGGGGAATAATGAATGCCCAAAGGCAACAGAAATTGAGAGCTGGTCTTCAGCAGGAAGCTTACCACAGGAGGGCAATGTTGGAGTTGGGGACAGAGGGACAATGGTGGAGGGAAGTGGACACAGCGGCCAAGGTGGAAACAAGCACAATGATGGAAGGTGTGGTGCTGTAATGTTTTATGCATGAGGCTCTATTATTAAATAGTTTTGCAAGTCATGGGGCTTAAAATTAAAGATAAAAAGGTTTTTTTAAAAGGGATATTTTGTTGTTTGGTATGATAAAGGGAAGGCACAAGGTGCTTTTATGTTATCATAATTATGAGTTTTGGCCTGTGTGCTTTTGGTTTCTTGTATTCTAAAGAGTCCATTTCAGTTTTCAGAAAAGCTATGGGCAGAGCACAGCACTGCAGGAAGTTTTGATTATCTGACTATAAGTGGCCCATATATACACTGGATGGATGAATGAATGAATGCTCCCCAGATCTGACAATGACTCCCGAACCTGAGCTTCTCTCTGAATAATTCTCTCCTTATTTTCTGCTGCATGACCCTCTGCCTGCCACATTTGACTACTTACTGTGCCACATTTGATTATTAAAATCACTGTCTTACTGTTAGCCCTGTCACCAATTTTCCATGCTTCCAATCATTTTAATCAGCATTCCTGTAACAATTTCCTAGAAGTGTATGACTCAAGCTGTCACTTATTCTACAGTCCTATAAGGAGCACATATTGCAAGTATGCATGATGCTCTGTTCTGAAGAGAAACAGGAACAAGGCACTGCCTCCACGCTTGGGCAGCTCACGATCCAGTGGGAGAGAGATGTGGCCAGAGATACAAAACAGGAACGGCCTGACAAAACATAACAGCAGAGTGACAGATGAGACAGGTACTGAGTCATTCTAGGGGGTTGAAGAAAGGGAACATTTACCTTCTATCCTAGTGATTTGGAATTGTACAGGATTGGTATTATGAGGAGATAAGAATTATTCATCTTTTGTATCAGGAATAAAAAGAACAATAGATCCTGAGGTTAGTAGGGAGGGTGGGGTGGGGAAAGAAGATGAATGGCAAATATATTTGGGGGGCTGGAGCAATAGTACAGTGGGTAGAGCTTTTGCCTTGCAAGCGACTGACCTGAATTTGATCCCTGAAGCCAAGAGTAAACTCTAAGCATTGCCAAGTGTGGTTCAAAACATACATAGTATATATACATACACACATATGTATGTATGTATATGTGTATGTGTATGTATGTGTATGTGTATATGTATGTGTATATGTATATGTATATGTATATGTATATGTACATGTACATGTACATGTACATGTATATGTACATGTATATGTATATGTGTATGTATGTGTATATATATTTTTAATATATAATATGCCCCTCGAGTTGTTGCAGGTGTGGCTGCAGTGACCAGCTATGTCAGCAGGTAGCAGACAGGAGACAGGTTTGTCACACCCAGGGCTCTGCCCCATGAGCCCTGGATTGTTGATGGTCTGACATAGAAAAAGACTGACTACCCTGAGATGAACCCAGAACCATGGCAGAACCTGGCAAGCTACCCATGGTGTATTCGATATGCCCAAAACAGTAACAATAAAAAGGACCTCATTCCCAATGAATGGAAATGTTACTGGCACCCACTAGAGCAAATTGATGAACAATGGGAGACAAGTGACAAGTGATATATCACTGTATCACTGTCTTCCCGTTCATCGTCGATTTGCTCGAGCGGGCACCAGTAACATCTCCATATGACCTGTCTCATGCAAGTAGAGCTCAAGGGCACCTGCTTGCTCCAGGAACATAAAGAGCCTCAAACCATTCCATCAGGTCATGGGAATGAGGTCTATAATTGTTACTGGTATTTGGCATATCAAATACGACACAGGTAGCTTGCCAGGCCCTGCCGAAATGGTAGCATACTCTTGTATACTCAAATAACATCCTCAAACACAAATTATAAATAGATGAGTATTCCCTATAATATTTTTTTTTTGAGGCAGGCAGGTTAGGCCATATCCAGCAGTGCTGAGAGGTTGTTAGTCACTGTGTATTCAGGAGTGACCCCTCGGAGCTCGGAAGAACTTATGTGGTACTAGGGAGAAGAATCCAGGTCAGCCCTATGCAAGGCAAGTGCTTCATCTTCTGGATTTTGTCTCTGGCCCCTAGAGTAGTGTTTTCAAAGCCACCAATAAATTCTAAATCATTTATGGAGTGATCAAGATTTTACCCAGTAAAACAAAAAAAGTAAAAGACAAGGAATAAAACATCAAGAATATATTACACATTATTAAGGGTGAAACTGTCCCATGAAACATAAATGTGTGTGTGAGTATTGGGGCGATAATATAAACTTTTTTTTACTGTGGTTTATATCAACTAATGTAAAAAGCAAATGTTCTAAGGAATATTCTCAGTAGCGGCAAGCTTAGGGTCAAAGGAAATGAGTATTTTTATTAATCACCAATTCTAAAACCTATGCCTGAGATAACCGTACATCTGACTCCTCTACATGAGACATATACAATGGTTGTATGTTTAAAGAAAATTCACCGTGATTATAATTTTGGTGATTTGTTTCCCAGGCTGGGGATGTAGCTCCATGACAAAAAAGCATGCTTCAAATAATATGAGGTCCTAGGTTTGACTCCCAACACCACCAAAAAATAAACATAAATTCTTAGGTGTGCAAGAAATCTCTCTCAAATACAGCACACAACGAAACACAAGAAGTTTCCTAACAACTTTCACTTTCTTTTATCTCTTAACAGAAAATCAAGTATTTTCTACACACACACACACACACACACACACACACACACACACACACCTGAATTTGATCCCTGGAGCCAAGAGTAAACTCTGAGTATTGCCAGGTGTGGCTCAAAACATATATATATATATATATATAAAATATATATATACACAATATGTTTGTATATGTGTATGTATATGTATATGTATATGCATATGCATATGCATATGCATATGCATATGTATATGTGTATGTGTATGTATATGTATATGTGTATGTGTATGTATATGTATATGTGTATGTGTATGTGTATGTGTATACATATATATATTTTTTAATATATAATATGCCCGAGGTGTTGCAGGTGTGGCTGCAGTGCCCAGCTATGTCAGCAGGTGGCAGACAGGAGACAGGCTTGTCTATGCCCTGGGCTCTGCCCCATGAGCCCTGGATGGTTGATGGTCTGACATAGAAAAGGACTGAGTCCCCCTGAGATGAACCCAGAACCACAGCAGAGCCTGGCAAGCTACCCATGGTGTACTGGATATGCCAAAAACAGTAACAATAAAGGACCTCATTCCCAATGAATGGAAATGTTACTGGCACCCACCGAGCAAATTGATGAACAATGGGAGACAAGTGACAAGTGATATATAATATATAAATATATATGTATATATGTATATATAAAGCTATATATATAGCTTTATATATACATATATACATATATATAAAGCTATATATATAGCTTTATATATATACATATATATATATATATACGTGATATTTTCCAAGAGAAAAAATATATATATATATTTTCTCTTGGATGGAGCTCTGAGGAACTATGGAGTCTGGATGTTGGAATGACTGACTGCATGATGTGTGGTTTGTTCTGGTTTCTTGCTAGGCTTACTGGTATCAATTAGAACCTGTCTAGAACTGTATACAATGTAGAAATGTGAAAGATCTTGGGAAGGACCTTATCCTAAAATCAGCATTCTCTAAGAATATCGTGGTGCGCAAAGCTGCCATGCGCCAAGGGAGCTGTGGGTCTAGCATGGGTGGGTCTCTCCTCCGGGGGCAATTGGCATGGAGGCAGAAGGCAGGGGCCCAAAACTCCACTCCGAGTCGGGTCAGCGTGGTCTCTTCCCCACCCATGAGAGCACACCCTTGGAGCAATGTTGGACTGATCTTCCTCCTTTAAGTTTCATCAGTAAATGCTCTAGATGAGAGCCTTCTACTGAGACTATACCATCTACATGGCAAAGCCTGGCAAGCTACCCGTGTTTTATTTACTTGTTATGCCAAAAACTAGTAACAATTATGGACCTCAGTTCCATGACCTGAAGAATAGTTTTGGGCTCCTCCTGTCCCTAGACAAGCAGATGCCGTTGGGTTACACTTGTTTGTGACAGGACTAATGGAGATGTTACTAGTGCCCACTCGAGCAAATCAATGAACAATGGCAAGACAGTGATATGTATATGTATATATATATATATACATACATATATATGGATATATATATGTATATAAAGCTATCTATATATTTCCTTCTGGGGTGAGAGCTGAAGTCCAGTGAGTGATGGGATGTGTCTTATAAATTCACATCAGCCCCGAGTGCCCAGAAGCCCTAGCACTTCCATTTATAAAGAACCATAGGAGGAAGGGTTTTTTATTTGGGGGAAGGGGGTGGTTCTTGGGGGTATTTTTTGTTTGTTTTATTTTTTTTTGGAAACAAAAAAAGGGGCAAGGAGTTTTTAGAACTCCAGTGGCTTAATTTCAGATATAGAGCCCAAATTAGAGGAAAGAGAAGTATATATTTTGTAACTAAATCATAGTGAAGGGCAAGAAGATTAAACAATAAATACATAAGACCAGTTTTGCCACATCACCCCACCATGCCTCCTCCCACATCATCATCAAAAAAGAATAAGAGTCTGACCTGAAGACAAGTAGTTGTGGAGTTTATTCCCTTATTTCAAGTTCCTCTTTCATTGCAAGACTCAAAGGGAATAAAAGAACTTTCTTTTGAAAAGGAATCCTGTAACTTGATATGTGTTCTTTGAGGGGAGTCCCTGGTCTAGCTCTGGACTTGGATCTCCAAAAAGAGATCAACCTCTGAGAAGGTCTTCCAGAAATATCAGAGCAATTGCCCTGATGACTGTTCAGAAGGACAAGCGTAACTCTAAGTAACACAGGGTGCTTGGGAATGAAATGAGCAGTTCCCTGCCATTGGATCAATATTTAGAAAAAGAATTAAAGGCTTTCTTTTTTTTTTTTTACAATTAAAAAAGTTCATGTTTGGGTTTTGGTCATACAGTGTTTCAGCACCCGTCCCTCCACCAGTGCCCATCTCCATACAAATAAAAAAGATATACAATTAAAAAGTTCATGTTTGGGTTTTGGTCATACAGTGTTTCAGCACCCGTCCCTCCACCAGTGCCCATCTCCCACCAACAACATCCCCGGTTCCCTTCCCCTAACCCAGCCCTGCTCCATGGCAGGTTCTTTATTTCTTTTGCCTTTCTCTCTCTTTCTCTTTTCTAAAGGCTTTCTTAAGGGTGGTGACTCTAAACACTTTTTAAAGCATTTGGGAGTCTCTCCAAGTACTTGCCCAAACAAACCCAGTGGTTTAATGCTGGGGCCCAAGGGCCACTCCAGAGCTGCTTTAGGGCCATGTGGTGCCTCCTAGGATCCAAAGCATGCACCCTAACCATTATACTATCTCCACAGTCCCCAATGGAGTCAATCCTCACAATTCTCCAAGGATATGCTATAGAAGACCTTATGGTAAAATAATGAGGCAAACTAAATTAGCTTTTACAATAAAATGTAGATTTCTCTTCCTTTATATAAAGAAATGGGGAGAATTACCCCTGAATTCTATTTGATTGATTTATGGTAAAGAATTAAAGACTATCTGAAAGACTAAGGCTTTGTTCTTAATTTTTAAACTTTTTTGTGGTCAGATTTGTGAAGATGAACACCATGAAACCAGCTTTATCTTTTCAAAAAATACCCATCTTTTATTCAATATAGAACTACAATATTGTTTTTACAGGATATGGACATGTTAAGTGACCTTTAAAAAATCTTTTTGATAAAAATAAAAGAAGAATAATCAGTCTGCCAAGAAAATATTTTTACAAAAAAAAATTCCTTTAAACCTTAATAATTACTGGAACTGTGGGGAAGCTTTGAGCATTGTTAAAGTTACCCGAGGAAATGTTAAAACTTCAGCAGAGAAGGCTTTTAATCAACTCCTAGGATTCTAAGAGAAGAAACCTACAGAATTTCAGTTACTTGAAATTTTATTAGGCAGCTACAACAAATTTTGGAGAGAGAGAGTGAGTGAATGTGTGTGTGTGTGTGTGCAGTGTGTGTGTGTGTGTGTGTGTGTGTGTGCGGCTGCTAGGCAGATGCTGCTGGAAGCGGAAGCATAATTGTTCCCTTCTTTGCACTGGTCTCCGAAAACACAGTGCTCTCAGCTAAATGGGATTCTCTGGAAGGTTAAGCCCCACCTCATGGTTGAGGAAAGAAAACTACAAAGATACAAGAAATGACCGGGGTGGGGGTGGGGGGTTGTAGAGAGAGCAGAAGGCTTAAAGCATTTCTCTGGCCTACAGCCTACCCTGGTTTGATCCCAGATACCACATGGTCTCCCAAACACCTCAGAATAGCCCAGATGACAAAGTAAACCCTGAAGAAACCCAGGGTATACAGACCCGCCCACAAAATAAAAACAAAGAAAAGACTGACCTCTTCCCCGAGGTGATAAGAATTTATATGATGGTTGTGGGATCCTGCTGAAACTAAGCTGGAAGAGTTCCCTCCTTGGATGGTCCTCCTCCCTGTCATATTTTTCTCCTGTTAACCTCCTTTTTTCCTAAGAATATTCCTTCAACAAATCTCTTCCACAAGAACCCTTGTGTCAGGCTCTGCTTCTAAGAAAGCCAACATAAAACAGCAACTAATACAAGTTCTATTTGTAACACTGCTACAACCCCTTTATGCTCTCTTTCTGCTATGCAAACTGTACTCAATTTTTTTTTGTATTTTTTTAATCAAAATTTCCCTTTTATAACGTTGTACAACTGAACTCTGTCATAACACAAGTTTTACTTAAATTAGAAAGTGCAAGTATAGTTTCTGCAAAGTATAACCCCCAGACATTTCCATAAGTACTTGGCTTCTTCCATTCCTAGGAAGGCATGAAAGGTGCCAGGAGCAGAAACCCAGTGCCCATACACCTCTTTTTTATACTCCTGCCTCATGGTTTCTCCCTTTCATTGGAATCATGGGCAGACAGTCTTGCCAACTCAGTATTAAAGAATTCTGGGTTCAAGCTCCTTTGAGAAACATTATGCTATCCCTATTTTGAGGGATTAACTTACTAAATCTAGGGGCTGAAGAGACAGCACAGCTGGTAGGGCCCTTGCCCTGTACATGGTAGACCTGCATTCTGCCTGCAATATCCCACATGGTCCCCCAAGCACTGCCAGGAACAATACCTGGGTGCAGAGCCAGGAGTAATCCCTGAGCATTGCCAAGAGTAGCCGAATGCTCCATCTCTTTCCCCACCAAATAAACTAAATCTTGAACTCAGGAATGCAGTTTGGTAGAAGTAACTGCTGCACTGCAGGCATGAAGCCCTGGGCCTGATCCCTGGTATGACCAAATGCAAAACATCAAAAACTATACTAGAACAAAAAATAGCACTTCCCCACCAGTTCCTAGTAATAAATTTTTTATAATCTAAAAAATGAAAATACAATAAAATAACACACACAATAGAAATAAAAAAAGAAAAGATAGAAAAAAAAGATAATAGATAGATAGATAGATAGATAGATAGATAAAGATAGATAATAATAGATAGATAATAGATAGATAATAGATAATAGATAGATAATAAAAGGAAACTTCTCATAATCTGTGGGAAGATGACTGGTTCAACTTCATTAAAAACTGAATGGACACGTCTCAAAAACTAGGAAGTGAGCTTCCAAATACCCAACAATTTGCCTTCTTGGCATCTTTCCATGGGTGGTGTTGAAAAGTTGTGGTATATCTATATATCTGAACCAGCAAATGGATGGACATGGAGAAGATTATGTTGACGAAATTGCCAGAAGGAGAGAGACAGATACAGAATGACGCATTTATCTGATAACATAAATATATAGGTACTATATGATACCAATATCCAAGGTCAAGTGAAACATATATCAGGAGGTCCTGTCAAAGGTGGAAATTATCACAAACGTGTGGATTCAGAGGCTAGGTAAGACAGAAAATGAACAGCGTGCTAACAATTTCGAGGACTAATGCCAACCTAGAACTGTGCATTAAATAGAGGCAAAGATACACATGACAACCCCTTCGTATGTTCTGTAATCCATAGTCTGGGAAGGAAAAGAGAAAGAGAGAAAACGGAAAGAAATAAAGAACCTGCCATGGAGCAGGGCTGGGGAGGGAGGGAACCGGGACGTTGGTGGTGGGAGATGGGCACTGGTGGCGGGACGGGTGCTGGAACACTGTATGACCAAAACCCAAACAGAACTTTTTAATTGTATATCTTTGTAATTGTAAAAATAAAAAATTAAAAAAATAAAAATAAAAATAAAAAAAAAAAAAAAAAAGTCAAAATAATTAATCCCTTGGGTTTTTCCTTTTAGGTTGAGGGGGGAAGGGCAGGAGAGCACACCCAGCAGTGCTCTCGGGTTAATCTTCGCTCTGTGCTCACAGAGTGCTCCTGTAGGACTAGGGCAGGCATATAGGGTGCCAGAATCAAACATAGCTCAGCTGCAAGCAAAGCAAGCAGCCTACCTGCTGGACTACACTCTTAGTGACTCATAGTCACATAGTACACCCTACCCTCTTTGTGACTCTTCGTTTAGAAAACATGGATCTGGTCCAACTTCCTCATTTACACCTGAGAGCTCAAGGTCCCGGGGTTTATCTTCACCGGTGTGCCAAGTTCTTCCATGACAAGCAGTCACAGCACATTAGAGAGGTGTCCTGCCCTAGAGAATGTGCTGCCCCATGTTCACTGTGACAACACACTGCACTCATTCCTGAATTGTAACAGTTGCCAGTTGGCAGAGGCTACTGCTTAGCCTACCTTCCTGGGGTGGCTTACAGAGTTAGCAAGTAACATTGGAAATATGAGCCTCAGACCTCCTGCTGTGTCTGTAAAGATAAAATTGTCCTAGACTCAAGTTGACTAAACAGGCGGCCTGTTTGCTTTTGTTGAGGGTGTTTCTGTAGAGCTGGAAATGCATCCTCTGTGGTCCTGCTGAGATTTCACCTGCAGGGATTCACGCTAATTCTTGTTCCATCATTGCTCAATGACTATGTTGCTTTCACATATCAGATTCTATTTGTATTGTATATTCTTTTCATATATATCAGATTCATATTATATATACATATAGATATGTGTGTGTGCGTGTGTTCTATTCTATTCGGGGAGTTTCACCTGTCAGTGCTCTAGACTCGTTTTTTGGATTTGTGCTCAAGGATAACTTCTAGTGGTGCTTGGGGTACTGGGGATCATGCCAGGGTTGACCACATGCAAGTTAAGTGCTTTATCCACTATACTATCTCTCTGGTCCCTAGTAATTTTTTTTGTAGCTCATGTTTATAATTTGCTTTTGGATAACACTTGACTATGCTCAGGGCTTACCCCTGGTTCTGAACCCAGGAATCACTCCGGACTGTGCTCAAGGGATCACAGGGGTTAGTAATTGAAGTTGAACACGGACAGCCATGTGCAAGGCAAGCACTATACCCACTGTATTATCTCTACACCCCATAGTTCATTTGAATTGTAGGGAGCCTGGTTATGTTAGTGTCCCAGTACTTGGTATTGCACCAATAGTTACTGCACCGCTCCACCACCAAAGTGCCCAAGAGCCTCTACCACTGTCTCTGTCACCTCCAGCCCACCTGTTCATTGCTGCATCTTCTAATAATTCTTTTAAGCAACCAACAGTTTTTAAACATTTAATCATTCTAGATACTTCTCTGCCAGTTTACTTGTCAGCTATCATTGTTTGATAGCAGTTTAGTTTTTCTGATCAATGAAGTCAAGTGGAAAGGTTTCCAGTCTTAAAAAAAAGCAGTGTCTATATTGAAAATAGCAGGCTTGTCTTTTAGTTTTGAACAGAAGAGGGCTCACGGTTTTTTATACGGTCCTAATGTCTTCATGTGTTGTATGCTTATAAGTAAATTAGAGCAGCAGGGTGTGTGTGTGTGTGTGTGTGTTCAGTACCAAACCTTCTTGTTCCCTTTCGAGCTCAGCTAGGAAAGTGGAGCAGAGAGACACCAGAGCTCCAGAGATCATCAGCCATTTAATCCCTGTTTAGCATTCAGCCTTTTATCTAAAGGCTCTAAACATGTTTCTAATGAAACTATTAGGCAGTTTGCTCTGTCACCACTCAAATGGCCCCAGCAGGGGTGGTGGACATCCAACAGAGAGTCCAAACAGAGCCAGTCTGTTCTGCCTACTCCCTTTCAAGGAAAGTCTCCACACAAGGAGGACCCCAAGTATGTCTGCTCCCTGTTCTCAGCTCCGCAGTATCAGTGGCCTGCAAGTCTGTCTGGATAATTAGTCCATCTCTCACCTTCCAAAATTACGAAAAAGAATAGATCCTGGTTTCCCTAACCCATTATTTTCAATTCATAATCTCTGCATGCTAAGAGAGCATAAAAGCAAAATGGATCTTCCAAGTTGCATGTAAAAGCGATACTTTGAATTAAAGGGCTTCATTTGGTCTTTGTTTATGGAAATACTACAGTGCTGATCAATTCCTCCTAGCTCTGTGCTTGCTGAATGGTGCTCAGGAGACCAAGCAATGCTAGGGATTGTGTGCACTCACAACCCAAGGAGCTACCTCTCTGGTTTATAGGGAATTTTAAGTGTGATCTTGTTTGTATGCTTTGTATTTTACACAAGGAAAATTATGTTCAGGACGGTGTACTGTCATTATTACACTTTTTGATTTGTAATAGTTAGCAGAGCACTTCATTCAGCATCAGTTAAACACACGTGCACATGCATACCATACATGTACACACTGACTTGGGGGACAGGTGGGAGACAAATAAAATGGAAAGAAAGAGACAGTGGTGAATCCAGTCCTGAGTTGACAGAGCAATAACTGGATTCTATGGAGGATTCCCAAGTCACCCTGATTATGAACTTAAGAGACCATATGCCCAAGCCAGGGTCCAGCAGACCACAGCCAGAGCAACAGCTGTGGCAGCCCCTCTTGCCGTAAGTTGTGCAATTTTCTTCCTGCTCCAGCACGTGCCCAACCCTTCCATTGCACAAACTTGAAGAGCACAGAGGTTTCTAAGAAAATTTACACAACTAAGGAGCACACATGTTGTGACCTGGAAAGAAAGAGTCCTTTTTGGGAAAATTAATTTGTATATGTGAGTGTGGCCAGAATTAATGCTCAGCAGATTTTGTTTGGAACTTCTGATGATTTTTTTTTTTTTTTTTTTTTGCTCTTTGGGTCACACCCAGCAATGCTCAGGGGTTACTCCTGGCTCTGCACTCAGGAATTACTCCTGACGGTGCTCGGGGGACCATATGAGATGCCGGGGATCGAACCAGGGCCCGCAAATGCCCTACCCACTGGGCCATCTCTTAGGCCCCTTCTTATGATTTTTTTTGAGGTGGGGGACAGGGATAAGTCCATTCACCTGCACTAGCCCTGAGTGATGCTATTATACTGAGTATCGACTAAGTGATTGAAGCAGAAACTTATTGTCTCATAATTCTAGAAGGTAGAAAAATAAGATGGGTATGTTTTCAAGGCTCACGTCTTCTGCGGACTCTCCTTTTGACTTACATATTACTGTTTTCTACCTATATTTTTATAGGGACTTCCCTAGGCCTATCTGTGTTCTCTTTTCCTTCTTCATAGATATCAATCCTATTAGATTCTATACTCTTGGTTTAATTTTTTGTTTGTGTTTTTTTTTCAGGTCACACCCAGCAATACTCAGGGGTTACTCCTGGCTCTTCGCTCAGGAATTAATCCTGGCAGTGCTCAGGGAGCCATATGGGATGCCGAGGATCGAACCTGGGTCAGCCACATGCAAGGCAAATGCTCTACCCACTGTACTATCACTCTGGTCCTCTTGGTTTAATTTTAAATTAATTACTTTTTTTTTGTTTTGGGTCACACCCAACAGTGCTCAGGGCTTTCTCCTGGCTCTGCGTTAAGTGGTCACTGTTGGTAGTGCTTGGGAAACTATCTGGGGTGTCAGAGTGTGAAACTGGGTGGTCATGTGCTAGACACGTGCCCTACCTATTGTCCTTTTATTCTGACCCCACATTAATTACCATTTTTGAAGACCCCAGACACGCCACATATAAAGTACTGATGTTCATCACTCCAAGGCTTGAATTTCAGAAAGACATATTTCAATCCAATAAAGGAACTAAAGGAACTGATATATGAAAACACACACACACACACACACACACACAACATGGTGGGAGATGAAGCTTGCAGCATTCCAATCTAGACAGCATGGAAAAAATTAATATTTTCATCCTGTATACAATGGAGTTGTTTGTGACCAAAGATAATTGTATTCTGGTATTATGTTTCTGTGGACAGATTTGGTCTTCCTTAGGAGTAATGGATGAGCATCTCATAGTGCCTACATTCTGTTTAGGTCCTAGAAGAACTCTGGGCAACAACTCTAGACAAAGAGACAGCCTATAAAAACACATGCCATGCATGTTATAGAAAAACAAAGCAGCATATGGAAGCTTCAGGTAGGCAAGAAGAGAGGTTTATTTTATATAATGCAACACTTGAGCAACCACCGAGGGAGAATATTTAGATAGTTGAAGGAAGTTACAACGATTCTCAAAACTCAGCTCCAACTTATTACTTAACAATTTACACAATGTTTAAGTGCCTGGTGTGTACTCAGCACCAAGCTAAGTATAGACGACTCCAAGTCATAATCATTTAGTCTTAGAATCTTTCTGCCAGATGATGGTGCAAAGGCAATTCATTTTTATTAAAAATGAGTTTCAATTTTTGAACTTTGATTTTTTTTCTTTTATCAAGCTATGAGGCTGGACACCTGGAGTGAGTGGAGCCTCCCTGTTAACCACAGAAAGTTGATAGTTGACAACCACATTCTGCTGTGACTTTCACCAGTTACTTTTGAATATCAACAGGAGAGAAATGGAGAACTCTGCTGCTAGAGTATCTTTCTCATTGAAACTTTCATTTTGTTTTTATTTATTTATTCATCTATTTATTTTTTGTTTGTTTGTTTATTGCTTTTTTTGGGTCACACCTGGCAATGCTCAGGGGTATCTCCTGTCTCTGCACTCAGGAATTACTCTTGGCGGTGCTCGGGGGACCATCAGGGATGCCAGAGATCGAACCCGGGCTGGCATGGGCTGGCAGCGTGCAAGGCAAATGCCCTACCCCTGGACTATAGCTTCGCCCGAAACTTTCATTTTAGTTCGATGCTTCAAATACTCATCAGACTCTATGCTTTGGCTGTGTGTGTTACTGGTGAGAACCCATCCATCATTCCGTTTGGACCTCTCAGTACAGCAGTCAATAAACTAAATAGATATTCAGCACTTTAATATAAAATCTCAAAACTATATTTTATAATTTTACTCAATTGTAAATTTACATAGATGTTCTGAGCAAACTTAAAGCAGGCCCAGCTAAGGCATTTGATATTTTAGGTAAATTAAATGTATTTTCAGTATAGGATGGGCTGATTAAAAGGTGAAACTGGGGGCCAGAGTGATAATCCAGCGGGTAGGGCATTTGCCTTGCACTTGACCAACCGGATTCGATCCCCAGCATCCCATATGGTCCCCAAGCATCACCAGTAGTAACTCCTGAGTACAGATCCAGGAGGAACCCCTGAGCATCTCCGGGTGTGAGCCCAAAAGCAAAATAAATAAATAAATAAACAAACAAAAATAATAAAAATGTAACTAACATAACTGAGTGGATTAGTAGTGGCTGTGCAAAAAGAAAAACAGAATATGAGTTTAGGTATTGTCGTAGGGTCTCCTCTGTCTTTTAGGAATTTATAGTTTTGAAAGGATTGTTAGATATTTATTTATTTATTTATTTTTACTTTTTGTGTCACATCCGGCAATGTTCAGGGTTTCTCCTGGCTCTGCACTCAGAAATTACTCCTGGCAGTGCTCAGGGGACCATATGGGATGCCGGGGATCGAACCCAGGCCAGCATGGGCCAGCCGGGTGCAAGGCAAACGCCCTACCTGCTGGGCTATTGCTCCAGCCCCAAGGATTGTTAGATATTTAAATAACAATCCAGGGGCTGAAGTAATAGTACAACAGATAGGATGCTTGCCTTTCTTTTTTTTTTTTTTTTGTTTAAAATTTTTTTATTTATTTTTATTTTTTTTAAGTATTTTATTATACCACCGTGAGATATACAAATAAAAAGATATACAATTAAAAAGTTCATATTTGGGTTTTGGTCATACAGTGTTCCAGCACCCGTCCCTCCACCAGTGCCCATCTCCCACCACCAACGTCCCGGTTCCCTCCCCCTCCCCAGCCCCCTCCATGGCAGGTTCTTTATTTCTTTCCCTTTCTCTCTCTTTTCTCTTTTCCTTCCCTTCCAGACTATGGATTACAGAACATACATTAAGAGGTTGTCATGTGTATCCTTTGCCTCTATTTAATGCTCAGTTCTAGGTTGGCATTAGTACCCTCAACAATTACTAGCACGCTGTTCCATTTTCTGTCTTACCTAACCTCTGACTCCCACACGTTTGTGATAATTTCCACTTTTGACAAGACCTCCTGATATATGTTTCACTTGACCTTGGATATTGGTATCATAATATATACATATATATTTATGCCATGCAAATAAATGCAGTCATTCTGTATCTGTCTCTCTCCTTCTGGCTAATTTCGCTCAACATAATCACTAATCATCAGAGAGATGCAAATCAAAACAACAATGAGATACCACTTTACACCACAGAGACTGGCACATATTCAAAAGAGCAAGAACAACAAGTGCTGGCGTGGATGTGGGGAAAAGGGACACTCATCCATTGTTGGTGGGAATGCCGGCTGGTACAGCCTTTCTGGGAAAACAATATGGACTTTCCTCCAAAGACTAGAAATTGAACTCCCATTTGACCCAGCCATACCACTCCTGGGAATCTACTCTGGGAAACCAAAAAATACGCAGCGGAAACACCATCCCTACTTTTATGTTCATAGCAGCATTATTCACAATAGCCAGAATCTGGAAGCAACCAGAGTGCCCGAAAATCGATGACTGGATAAAGAAGCTTTGGTACATCTACACAATGGAATACTATGCAGCTGTTAGGAAAAAAAGAAGTTATAAAATTTGCCTATAAATGGATGGACATGGAGAGGATGCTTGCCTTTCACACAGCTGACCTGGGTTCAATGCCCAGCATCTCATATGGTCCCCCAAGCACTGCCAGAAGTAATTCCTGAGTGCAGAACCAGGAGTAACCCCTGAGCAGTGCAGGGTGTAACCCAAAGAAACAAAATTAATAGATAAAAATAAATAATAATTCAAATAGTTTGGTGTATTTGGGGCAGAGGTATGTAGGGGATAGAATTGGCAGGGGAAATGTGATCATTCCTCTGGTTATTCTGAAAAAATGAATTTGCCAGGCAGATAAACTAGGAGCATCACTGATGACTTGGAGGTATAAAAGGAAAGCAAAGTCCTAGTGAGAAATTGCTAGAGATCTGGTATTGGAGCTCCTTCAGCCTGACTTGGAGTTCCAAAAAGAACTGCAGGAGGGGCAGATATGCTTGGAGATAAGGACCTAAGTGTAAATGCTATACTAGTACCATACTAAAAATATAGAATACAAGTTTATGGGGGATTTTTTTGTCTTGTGGGGGTTTTGTTTGTTATGCTTTTTGGGTCCACACCCATAGGCGCACAGGGGTTACTTCTGGCTCTACACTCAGGAACTACTCTTGGTGATACTTGGGGAGTTTTGTTTTGTTTGTTATGCTTTTTTGGGTCATACCCATAGCTACACAGGGGTTACTTCTGGCTATACACTCAGGAATTACTCTTGGTGATACTTGGGGGACCATAGGGGATACCAGGGATCGAACCCAAGTCAGCAGCATGCAAGACAAACCCCCTGCCAACCTGCTGTGCTATCGCTCCAGCCCCTGTTTATGATTTCTCTCAGGTCAGTAAGACTTTATCTCACTAGGTGTTGCTCCTAAATATCCCTTGCCCCTCATAAATTACTGCCCAAAACATAGGAATGCCGTATGGGACCTTCTTCCCAAGTATTTTTGAGTGGGATAGTAGGATAGTAAGTTACCAAGGCAATAAGAACGGAACTAGGTCTGATAGGGATCAGAGAAAAAGAGCCTAACTAGAAATGTAACTTCAATTATTTTTAGGTAAGTGTTGTGACTGGAACCAAAATTTGAAAGATAAATAAATAATAGTAAAAAAAAATTCTATAAAAGCCATACTATTGAAATTCAGTTTTACTTTCTGTAGGCTGCACAAATTTGATCAAAGATACGTTCAATTATTCAACATTTCAAGTTATTTCAGTTGCCATGTCACTTACAGTTGCCAAATCAGAATTCTTGTGTCTTTAGTTCTCAGGTTAAGATGAATGAACAGTTTATCAACTTCCAGCTTCTTCAACAAGAGATGAAAGCTAAGGTACACAGTCTTGGCACCGGAGCTGTAGTGCAGCAGGTAGGGCATTTGCCTTGTATACAACCATCCCAGGTTCAATACCAGCATCCTTTATGGTCCCCTGAGCACTGCCAGGAATAATTCCTGAGTGCAGAGCCAGGAGTAATCCCTGAGCATTACCAGCTATGATTCAACAAGCCAAGGGGAGAAAAAAAGTATACGATCTCCATAGATTTCTCTTTTCAAGTGCCTTTTCATGTTGTAAACGTATCTCTTCAGGAACAGGTCTGTGTGTGTGTGTGTGTGTGTGTGTGTGTGTGTGTGTGTGTCTATAAAAGTAATAAACAGCATGCATTTCACACTTGATAATTGGCTTTCTGCTAGCCTGACCTTCCATCTGTTACTTAGGCGAGTATATATACACTTCAATTGAAAGATAGTGTTAGAGATACATTTCAGCTGGGGGTGGAAATTAAACGAATAATCCTTCCAGACTACTTGTGAAGTTGTTTGCAACTTTACTCTTAAACTCAATTCCGTGCTTCATTTTATTTTGTTTTCTTTCTCAGAATGACTCCTTTTAAGACTATAGCCAGAAAAAGCATGTTAAGAAAAGCATGATACCTGAAACATGGGGAGAATATTACTAAGTCTTGCCCCATCGAACAAGAAAAAGTCTCATTTGCTGCAGCGTTTTTCAGGGCCTGCCTCTAATTCTTCATTTAGAGTTTCTTAGGAATGAAAAGGTCCACTATTTGCATAACTTTCAGGCATGGTTAAATCTGCATTGAGGGTTGAGGGAGAGTTTAAAGGAGTATTAAACAGATTGTATGGGGAAGGCCTGGGTGCCAAGCCCAACACCTTATGGTCCCCCTGAGCAAACCCTAAGCAAAATTCCAGGAATATGCCCATTAAACCCCAGATTAAAGCAGCCAGGGGCTGGCACTAAGCAGTTCATTCTATGTTGATTGAGTCATCCCCACTACTTTCTGTCACCATCTCCTACAACTGATGGATGGACCAGAACTTCCCTGTCACAGTCTTTCACGTTTTCAAACAGGAGAGATTGCGGCTCCACGTCTCTGGGCCAGGCCTGATCAAACCAGCTTTCTCTTCTCTTACTCTGGGTTTCCTTGTTTACTTGCTTGCTTCCTCTCTCTTCCTCTCCTCTCTCCCTCCCTCCCTCCCTCCCTCCTCCCTCCTCCCTCCTTCCTCCCTTCCTCCTCCTCCCTTCCTCCCTTCCTCCTTCCTCCCTCCTTCCTCCCTCCCTTCCTTCCTTCCCTTCCTTCCTTCCTTCCTTCCTTCCTTCCTTCCTTCCTTCCTTCCTTCCTTCCTTCTCCTTCCTTCCTTCCTTCCTTCCTTCCTTCCTTCCTTCCTTCCTTCCTTCCTTCCTCCCTCCTTCCTCCCTTCCCTCCCTCCCTTCCCCTGACTCTGGGTTCAGTGATCACTCAGGAAACCATTATGGAGTACTAAGGATCAAACCTGGGTAGGCCATGTCCAAGGCAAACGGCCTACCCTCTGTACTATTGCTCAGGCCCCTGTGTTCTTTCTGCTGCAGGTGGGAGAGGTGGTTCTCACCAGATGATATAATTTTCCAGGTAGCTTGCCAACTGCTGCAGATCACCTGCCTCCTGGCTTGGTCTTCCATGAATTGAAGAAAACTTGGGTGAAGTGGGGAACTAAGGAGGTAGTCTAGAGAAACAGTGTTTTCTCTCACCTTGATCTGCTCAGTCAGCTGGGGAAATGCCAGAAGTGAGTCAGGACTGCCTAAGTCAGCTCTGAGTACCTCCGTGATATGGGTGCTTGTGTCCCAGCAGCTCCTCAAGGCAAGCTGCACCATTAGCAGCGCACAGCATAGGAACTGGCCCCCACCACCTGAATTCTCCGCAGTCCTGGGCTTGGGCTGGAGTGAGGAACTGTTCTTTGTAGGAAAGGGAAGTTAGTTCTGACCTTCGCATGGGCTTTCTACGATTGTCGCCTTTTCTTACAGTAAAATGTTTCAGGAGGAGGCAAAATAGTGAAACTAAATAGTTTTATTTCAAGAAATTTACATAAAAAATGTGAGGGAGGTGAAAGGTAGGGAGAGAAACATATTCAAGAGAGAATAAGGAGGACCAGATACTACAGCAGGGAAAATGTTTGCCTTACAAGTGGCCAAACTGCATTTGATCCCCAAGCACCACCAGTAATGATTCCTGAGTATCCTGAGCAGGGAGTATCCCCTGAGCATCACCAGAGTGTGCCCTCTAAATAAATGAGAGAGGGAGGGGACTTCTATTTCTAGAGTAGAAAAGGCAGAGAGTGGCTTTGAGGAGATTCTGTGCAATTTCTTCAAATAGCCTGGCCTGGAGTTCTCTGCATACATATAAATTAAAGTTGCCACAGGGCGGGTGGGGGTGAGCCTTGAACTCTTAATGATCCTTTCATCCTTTCATATTCACATGACCTTTAGATTCTCCCATAGCCTCTCCTTTCCTGAGGGGGTCCACCCTTCTCTGGGTGTTTCTCCCTTTTCTCCACCCAAAGAGCTCCATAGTTGTATTTCAAAGGATGCACTTTACCCTCATATCCTTGGGCTACTTCAGGGCTAGGCAATTTCTTCTGAATTTTATTAATTCGTGAGAAACTCATTTACCAGGTCTCCGTTCCTTATTTGCCTGCAACACTTTCCCAAGTGGCTCATTGAACACTTGGGTCAAATACACTGCAGCTGTGTTTTCACCAAATACCCACTCCAATAGATGTATGTAGGCATTCCCAGGGCTGAAATCACGAAACCAGGGAAAGCCATGCAGTGACCATTGTCCACAGTCATATGCAAGGCTATGTGGAGCACCAGAGAAAGTGGGTTCTGGACCCAGCTGTTTGAGTTCTTATTCTGCCACTTAATAGCCCTGCAACTTTCAGCAAATTACTTCATCTTTCCATGCCCCAATTCTCTCATCTACAAAACTAGAATAATATTAGTGCTTAATCATTTTGTAGGCAGAGACAGGCAAGGCTCAAGTAGAGTTTTTTAGGGAAACTGCACAAGCAATAGCCCTGAAATAGCCCAAAGACGGAGGATCTATCTCTGCCCTGTGAAATGCAAATACTGAGTCCTTTGTAGTAGGAGACAAAAAGGGAGCACAATCCAGGTGCAGAAACTGAGATACAGTCCAGAAAGAGACATCCCTTAGAAAAGAAGAAGCTTCAAGAAAATCTGAAGGTCATGGTAAGATTATGAAAATACCACCAAGATGCTAAAACTTTACCCTTGACAACACCTTAGCAACAAGCTCTTCTTCTTACTTACCCAGGCAGTGGCAGTTTGGGAGAAGCCCTACTTAGGATTTATTTTGTAAAGTCAAAAGGGGTACATTTTCCACGCTGGAGATTTGCACACTGGTTGCCCTGAGACATGTAGTTTCAATTATTTCTCCAGTGGTGAATTCAAAATTCTCTTTTGAATCCCTCCACATCTCTCTCAGCCTCTCTCTCTCTCTCTATCTATCTCTCTCTCTCTCTCTCTATCTATCTATCTATCTATCTATCTATCTATCTATCTATCTATCTATCTATCTATCTATCTATCTATCTATCTATCTATCTATCTCTTTCTCCCCCCCCCCAAAATTCTCCAAATAAAACTGTTTTACTTCACTATTTTTCTCCTCCTATAACTGTTTTCTGCATAGGAAAAAAAATGACTTTACTAGAAAACCTTGCCGAGATTAGGGTTAACTTTCCTTAGAGCAACTGCCTTCTCCAGTGTGAGTATGACTCGCCCAGAACTCTCTCTGCTGGTGGGGACCATTCCTGCACTGGGCATATCAGCTTGGAATCATGCATAGTTTGACAGCAGCCCTAGAGGCCCGTGAGACACTGCTATCATTACTGCAAAGGTGCTCATAGCAGACTAGAACAATCCAACACACAACCAATGGTGGGTTGTTAAGCAGAAAGTGGAAACACTCTTTACTTGAGGCTATTGTCTACACTCCTCACTTCCCCCAACTCACCTAACATAATTGGCAATATTTCTAGGAGTCAGGTGGTCTGAGACAAATTTCATGAACTCTCAATCATAAATGATTGAGAGGTAGTGCTTGATCAAGTGTTGCAAAAATTTAGGTCACCTACTTGAAGCATGGAATCATTTGCTACACTTAATAAATGAAGATTCTGGGACTGGAGCGATAGTACAGCAGGTAGGGTGTTTGCCTTGTACCCAGTCAACCCAGGTTTGATTCCCAGCATCCCATAAAGTCCCTTGAGTAATTCTGTGTTCAGAGCCAGGAGTAACCCTTGAGCATCACCAGGTGTGATGCCTAAAAGCATAATATAAATAAAAATAAATGAATATTCTTCTCTCTAGTTAGTATTTGCTTTCTGAAGCAATGGTGACACATATACACTGCAAAACTAAAACAGCTGACAAGATATAGATAACCATCCCTGGTATCTGTCCAGTTAGATCTCCTTCCTAGATATACTATTTGGGGTTTGTCAGGCAGTATTCTTGGAGCATACTTTGTGACCATAAGAATCTATGGTTTTGTTGTTTGGGTCACACCCAGTAGTGCACAGGACTTCTGGTTCTGTGCTTAGGAATCACTCCTGGTGGGGCCGGGACCAAATGGGATGCTGAGGATTTAACCCAGGTTGGCAGTATGCAAAGCAAGAGTCCTACCCACTGTACTATCTCCCCAGTCCCAGGTATCTGTGTGTTTACATGATATAGGTTTAACTTGTTAACTGATTCCTGGTTTAGAAAAGTGACTGGGAGGACAGTGAGTCACTCTCCTACCAATTTCCTTTAGGTGTTGACTATCTGGAGGAAGATCAGATTAATAACACACATGCCAGAAGGGGAAAATGCTGCCAGGCGAAGCCTGAGAGTGAAGGGAGTAAAGTCATCCTCCCTGGGAGGGATGTCCCTAGAGAACACCACCGAGAGGCAGAGACAGCAGTGAAGGAAAGCAGTCAGGACTGTTTGTATGCTGCATACTTGAAACTGTTCATATGAAAATGTTCATACATCCACGATATGAACGGTATTGTAAGTCACAGTACTTATGAAATAAAAAGGGGAAAAAAAGACAATTTGGATCATGCCTGTGCTACAGAGTTCATTAAGATTTTAATTCCAAAAACACCCCCAAGTAATAACACTTAAAAATATCCAACAGTTTTATATAGCCAGATGATTTTCTGATTCTCTACAATGTTGGGTTTATGTAAATGAAATTTTCCAGAATTAAATTGTTAAATCTAAGGCACAATGTCTGATAGCTGACACTGTTAAAAGACACCTTTTCACAGGGTGATTGGGGTTGTTTGAACAGAATTTGTCTCCAAGCTGTGGGGCCCCATGAGATGTTTTCTGTCTTTGTCCATTTACATGGGCAGCCCCGCTCTTTCCCTGCTGTGGCCATGGAGATCTTTCTGAGTACACAGAGAGGCTCAGTGTTAGCAGTCAGGATCCATGCTTCCTTCCCTTGGATCCTTCCCACACACTGAAGCTCAAAGTCCTGGGGACCATGAGATAGTACAGTTGGTAACACACTTAATTGCCTTGCCTGTGGCTGACCTGGGGTCAATTACCTGGGCCACATGGGGGCCCCAAAGCTTGCCTGAATTAATCCCTAAGCACACAGCGAGTTGTAACCCCGAGCACCACCTGGTATTGCCTCCTGCCCACCCCAGTACCCTCCCACACACACATGCACACACACAGAGAGAAGCTCAAACTCTCTTTGAAGCTCACTTACAAACACATTAAAACCTTCCAATCCCTTCCACTGAAGGCGTTTCATCGTATCTTCACTCCTTCAGTCTGTTTTCTCATTGCAGCCAGAATGGCTTTGTTGTTCATTGCTTGCTTGCTCTTTATTAAAGTCTTCATCAATATAACTGCTCTTTCGGAAAGACGTACACATTGTTTAATGTCATGCAGTCTGTTTTAACTTTCCCAATGTAATTCGGACATAATGTTGTCCCTGGCTTTGACTTTAAATAAATATACAAATGGACTTTGTTACCAATTACAAATGTGTAAAATCTCTTTCAAATGATCTTAAAGGAGACAGCAAGAGCCAAAAGCATTTGTTTTTTTTTTTTTTTTAAAAAAAAAAAAACAGAAACTGGCACAAAAGTTGACACAATAAAGTAATTTGTGATGTTCCAGAGTGGATTTAAAATACTCAATAATTATAAAATCATGGAAGCTTCCTTGTATCCATAAATTAGTGTTGCAGAACTAAACACATCATCACAAGTAACCACACACTTGGTAACTTGAACCAAGAGAAATGCTTTCTCTCAGCTCTAGAGGACAACAGCCCCTAGACAGTAATGGAGACCCTCTGCAAGTGCTAAGAAAAGCTTTCTTTTTATCCTTTTCCCTTTGCAGCCTTTCTTTCCCCCTTTAAATTTCCAGTTACCTTTCTTGCATTTCTTGGCTAGTGACTATTCTCTGCTGATTTCATGTAGTCCTCGCTCTCTGTAACTCTGCATCTAAACCTTTTTTTTTCTTTTTCTAAAAGACTCCAGTACTTGGGTGAATTTAGGTTCAACATAAATTCAGGATGGTTTCATCTGGGAACCTTTAATTAGCAAAGACCCTGCTTCCAATAGCTCATGTCCTAAGATTCTGGGTAAATATGCACTTATTTATTGGGGACAGGGTGACATCCGGTGATACTCTAGGCTCTGTGTTCAAGGACCATATGTGGCTTGGGGATCAAACTGGAGCTAGCTGCCTGCAAGGCAGAACTTTACCTGCTCTATATCCCTAGTTCTAAACATGTTTTGAGATTACATAATTCAACCCTCTACAACCCCCCCAAACAACATCATTGTTTATCTTTATCTAGTTAGAATTGCATATATACTTCCTTAAACAAAATCCAAGTAATTTCTGGATCTCTGTTAACACTCCAGTTCATTCTCTTTGTTATCATCATCAGAAAAACCCAACACACTGGTTATCAGTATTTCTGGCTATTATTTTTAAAGGACCTGTTTACCCTAGTTTTGTCAATTGCAGGCAGGTATTAATTATAGACACCTTCTGAATGCCAGCATGCATCAAAAAGCTGGATCAAAGAGTTTGTGGGTTTCTTCATAACACAGAGTAAGTTCATAAACATAGAGTAAGTTCCTTTTTTTATAAGTATTTTTTTATAACACCGTGAAATATACAATTACAAAGATGTTCATATTTGGGTTTAACATAGAGTAAGTTCTAACAAATGTTTGAGTTTATCCTTGAGAAATACATCAGTGAAAACTCATTTTTCATAGACAAAGACCTAATCCTAAATTATGCTTCCTGATCTATCTCCTACGACTACTTAAGACCCTGACAAGGTCTTCCACAGTTCCGTGCACCCCTCTTTCTTTTTTATTGTTTTGTTTTGGGATCACACACTGCAGTGCTCAGGGTTTTTACTTCTGTCTCTGTTCAAGGGCCAATACTGCTGGGCTTGGGGGAACCATATGGAGTGCCATAGATTAAACCTGGGTCAGCTGCATGCAAGGCAAATGCCCTACCCACTGTAATATCTCTCTAGCCTTCATGCACCTCTCTTCCATGGTTGCTCTCACACTTGTGTTCTTGTAAGTATTTGAATGTTTATCAGAAAGTAGTCAAAGTACCCCATAAAGGAGAGGACCAACATTTCTTTCAATATACCTGCAGCACCTAACATGGAGTATGACACATAATCAATACTCAACACTGATGGTTGTTGAATGGGTTACACATGCAGTTACAACCTTCCCCATTACTGCATGTCCCTCTCTGTAGGTGCTACCTGCAGCTACAATCAAAGGATTGTATCAAAGTACTGGATTCAGGGCAAAATTTCTCTCGTAATTTAAGCAATCTTATTTTTATTTACTTATTTATTTGGTTTTAGGGCCAAGCCCATCAACACTCAGAGGTTACTACTGGTTACTACAGGCACTGAGCTTAAGAATCAATCCTGGCAATGCAGGGGATCAATCTGAGTTGGACGAACACAAGGCAAGGGTCATAGCCACTGTATTAAGAGAGTAAGATTGCTTACTCCAGCCCCTAGCAAAACTTATTTCAACTGTGAAAATGGTGAGTTTGAATAGAAGCTGAAGTTTGAAACTGGGGACAAATACTGCCCTTGCATAGTTAACAGAGCACCCTGTCTCTTCTTTCCTTCTTTTGGAAAGTTAGCAATGTGCTACTGCTTGAGTAGGGGCCACACAAAGGAGATAAGAGGCTGGGTAGGGTGAATAGTAGGCTCTGGTGTTAGTTGACAACTTGTGAGCTCTTCCTCTAACTGCCCTGCCAGGTAGTATTTGGAAGGATGCTGTCTTCCCCAAGAGCAGGCTGCTCTGTGTGCAGGAAACTGACGAGCCCGCCAACTCCCAAGGAAAGCATTACTAGCTGAAGCATTAGGAAGTCTTGGTTTCTTAAAGTCCAGCAAGCCACTGCTTAAATTTATGTTGGCCTTCAACTGCCACAAAAGCAATCTGCTGAAAAGTTTATTTCAAGTTGAAATTAAAGGAAATGTCTTAAGTGAATCCAGCTGTTTGTTTCGGTTCTCATTTCTTAACTAAGTGAGCCAAGAACACTGATTTTTCAGAACATAAAAAGCTGCAAATGTATGTATGGTGCAGTGTATTGATTTTTGGGTGGTGGGAAAGGGATTAAGTCAAGAAACAAAAATATTATTTCTGGCTTAGAGTCCCCATGTTTTCAAGGGTTTTACTGGGAAATAATGAAGCCCTCCAGTGAACTGAGGAAAGACTAAGAAATGATTTTCCTTCTTCTGGTGAGTGATACCCTCATTAGAAACTGAAAATAGAGGAACCTGAGAACCCTCTTTAGTGTCTGCTCTTCCCTGGTTTGTCTCTAGACAATGAAGAAAACAGCAGCAATGTGTTTTTTTTAACATAGAAAAATTTCTAAGTCAGGTTTAACAAATGCAGATTTCCAGGTTTCCTGACACAGACAGGAAAATTAAATAAGCATGATATATTTTAAATAAGCATGACTATACTCTCAGAGTGAAAGCCTGTCTTTGTTAACAGGTCTCACAATGTCTTTCCAACTTAATTTGTGTTGTGGACCACAGTTTAAGAAGGATGTCACGGACCAGAGAGATAGTACAGAGAATAAGGTGCTTGACTTTTACGCAGCCAATGTTGATTTATCACTGACACGGAGTGGTCCCCAAGTGAAATCTCCAGAAATCAAAAAGAGATTTTTTTGGGATAACTCACAGACTTGAAGGAAGTTTTTTCCAATACTCATCTGAAAAAGCATTGATGACCAAGGTATACACGCACTTGTAAATCTTAGTGACATAAAAACTAAGCAACCCTTCCAAAAATGGAGTAAAGAGATGATCTGAGAAGACATAGAGATGACCTATACATGTATATGAAAATAAATGTCTGTACGACTTATCCAGGAAATGAAAATCAGAACAATAATGAGATCTCACTTCTCACCAGTGAAGTTGGCACACATCAAAAAGTGTTGTTGAGGTGAAGAAAATGAACCTCCCACTCTTGGTGGAAATGTTGACTGGTCCAGTCTCTTTGGAGAACAATTTGGCTATTTCTCAACCAAAGAATTGAACTTCCATATGATCTAGCAATTCCACTCTTGGTGAAAGAGGAAGCTTCAGTTTCTCCCTACTACCTGCTACCAGCAACTTCATTTTAGCTGCCCCCATCCTACATTTTAAACATTCCTGCAAATTCCTGAGCTAGACTGAAACTGGGAAAGTTTACAGTTTCGCCAAACCATAAATTCTGCCCCAGACCTTGGGCTCACAGGAGTTTAAAAAGTAAAGGGGCAACACCTGGGCATATGATTGAGTATATAACCTAAAAGTTTGTAAAAAACAGACAGTCCCAGGACCGTAGCTATAGTACAGCAGGTAGGGCGTTTGCCTTGCACGCCGCCGACCGGCAAGGCAAATGCCCTTGTTGGCATCCCATATGGTCCCCCGAGGCCCGCCAGGAATAATCCCTGAGCATTGCTGGCTGTGACCCAAAAAAGCAAAAAAAAAAAAATAACAACAACAACAACAATAATAATAATAAACAGACAGTCCCTCCAGCCTAAATGGGAATGCAAGATATTCATCTTATCTTGATAACACAAGCAGGCCCTAAATTAATTAACAAAAAAGTCTTGAGGGGGAAATGGGCATCTTCTGATACTTTATTGATAAGTAACATGAAGACCCAGCTTTCTTATAAAGCCCCACAATCGAGCCATACTTAATTTAGTCCTATAAAGGGAACTATATTAATAGATGATTTTTCAGCAATATAGTCATTCTGTATATTATAGTATGTGGAATAATATTTACACATATAATTATATGATATGCACATGACTATTTTGTACTGATATTATTAATATACTAATATTAGTATATTGAGTATACTAATTACTTTTAAACATATGAAAAAATTAGGCTTAAAAGTACATGATGAGTAACTACCAAAAGGAAAGAGAGAGAGCCGAGGCCGGAGCAAAATAGCCCAGCGGGTAGGGCGTTTGCCTTGCACGAGGCCAGCCCATGCCGAACCGGGTTCGACCGGCGGCATCCCATATGGTCCCCAAGCACCACCAGGAGTGATTCCTGAGTGCAGAGCCAGGAGTAACCCCTGAGCGTCTCGGGTGTGACCCAAAAAAGCAAAAAAAAAAAAAAAAAATAGGAAAGAGAGTGTGAGAGAAAAAGAAGAAATGTGCTTGCCATATAGGCAGGCTTGAGAGGGCAGGAAGCAGGAGGGAAATTGGAGACATTGGTGGTAGAAAGGTACACTGGTGAAGGGGAGGGTGTTGGAACATGGTATGATTGAAACCCAATCATGAACAATTTGGTAGCTGTGTATCTCATGGTGACACCAAAACAAATGTTGTTTTTAAATTTTAAAAAAGGGCAGAAAAAAAAGGACAAAAGTACATGATAGGGTGCAGGGATGTAACCTAACAGTTAACAATATGTACTGTAGATATGATACACTAGACTTAATTAGTCGAACAACAACAATCAAAACATATATTACATATGAGGCAGATGGTAGAGATGATAAAAAACTCATTCTCACCCAACGTTGTTTTCCTGCTACATATATGGAAAAACACCAGTGGGAGAAGCTGAGTCAACTTCTCTTAGTAGTGTGACCTTTCTGTGTGTCAGTTTTCCTATCAACAATATATAGAAAGTTATAATAATGCCTGCTTCCTGGAATTTCATAAAGATCAGCTGAGTTAATTTATGACAGCAAAAAATCATAATTCAAATGCCAGAAGGAATTATTGCTATGATGAGTTCTGCATCTACCACATTGGTGACAAGAGAATTCATTCTCATAGGTAAGGCTGGAGTTGATTTTCCTCTATTGTTTTCAAAAATTATTCTGCCTAATTAAAATCATCACTAATTATATGGATGGTTGTCTCTGAAGTCACCTCCTGAAAAGATATCTCTGTGTGTTTTCGACTTCAGTTTTATGTTTTTAAAAAAAAAGGCATCTTATTCCAAATAGCTGCAAGTTGGTGTGGTCTGATCCTTGCAATTACCTCTAAAAGCCAAAGTCATTAAAATATTATTTGACTCTACAAGTACTAGAGGAAGCTATTTTTTTTTTTTTTTGCTTTTTCGGTCACACCTGGCGATGCTCAGGGGTTACTCCTGGCTCTGCGCTCAGGAATCACTCCTGGTGGTGCTTGGGGGACCATATGGGATGCCGGGGATCGAACCCGGGCCGGCACATGCCGCCACATGCAAGGCAAACGCCCTACCCACTGGGCTATCACTCCAGCCCCAGGAAGCATTCTTAAAAGGAGATTTATTTTCCACTTGGGCTTATTTGGTGTATTATTATTTCAGAATTTATATTACTCTCATGTGTGACATTGCTTGTCTTTTCTTAGAAAAAATTACAATCCTATTATTAGTCTTTTACATTTCTAGAAGCAATTTCTATGTTATTTCTTTTTAAGGACTCTTATTTTAAGGCAACTTTAGATCACAAATGTGTAATATTCATCATGAATATTAACATATTAATAGAGTTATTCTTAGGTCATCTGCACTACATAAATAGTGGACACCTGGTGGAAACCTGCCTCATTGTTTCAACCTTTCTTCCTTTAACAGGACACATCTTTGCCAAGGGAGTCCTTTTTTTCAGGTGGCTTGGAAAAGGTTTGGAAAGGACCGAATATTCAACAAATCAGATCCTCTTACTAGTTGTTCAAGAACAAGCATTTGACCCAACCCTGGGAATGATGGTCTTCCCAGAAACTTATTAGTAAAGTTTTCTGGGGAGACATCTCCAGAGCATTCCTAAACAGTACCATGTGAGCTTGTGATGACATCTTGCTAAATTCTTGAGAAATGTCTCTCCAAAGAATGAAGCCAAGCAGAGTCATGGTGAGATAACATATGAACACAGAGCCCTAGAAAACCTCTATGTTCCTGAAAGTTGCCTGTTTTGTAATCTGTGATTTCCTGATTATACTAATAAATTCCTCTTCTACTTTAAAATTTGGTGTTGTTGTTGGTTGAGTTGGGTTTGTGTTGCTTGCAATAAAAAGCACTATATGGGGCTAGAGAAATAGTACAGGGATTTTAGGTTCTTGGCTTGATTCTGACTGACACAGATTGGATCTGCAGCACTGTATAGAGTTCTGCGAGAACGTCCAGGAACGATCCCTGAGCACAGAGCCATGAGTAAACCCTGTGTATTCCCATGGGTGGCCCATCAGTCCTCTCACCTGATAAAAGTAACGTTATAAATTAAAGCCTTGTGACTAATTCGCAGCCTAACTGATTTTTTTTATTTTTTAACTCTATAAAAGTGTTACACATTTAAGTCTAGACACTTACCCACATATATAATCCTAGTCAGTAGTACCATCACTGAGGATCTCAAAGATTTGAAGGGTCATATATTTGTCTATTACTTGTCTTTTTAATTCATAGAAATTTGGTTTCCTCTTGGATTTTGTGCAATAGCTTGCATGAGGTGGGGGCAGGGGAGTCATAAGGCAAGATAATCACATGGGGGCAGCGCTCAAGAGGCCCTGTGAGTCATCTGATTCCCCACCAACTGCACCAGTGGCCAATGCAGGAGCCTGAGGATTTGGTGCTGCTTGGGTCCTGCAGAGCCAAGGATACTTGGGTAACACTGGTGGTACATGAAGGCCCTTCAGGATTGTACCTAGTGATGCTAGGAGATCCTTATGATGCTAAAAATTAAACAGAAGTTGACCACATGCTTTGCATGCACCTTAATCACTTCTCTCTCTCTCTCTCTCCACTCTCTCTCCACCAGTGTCTTGCATTTTAATAGACTAGTGTGATTGATATAGCTGATACTTGCATGATATTGGAAAAATCATTTATTGTCTTAGATTTTTAATCTATCAAATAATAGTGGTAAACTAATCTTAGAAAGTCATTAATCTTATGAAATCGATATGATTATTATGCTCTTGCTGTTTCTTCCACTTGTCTCATCTTTCCACATAAATCATAAGCTCTTATGCGGAAATAATGCTTCAAGCTTCCTTTGTGTCCTCTGAGTTTGATTGTCCATATTTAAAAGTTTTTAAATAAAATTATTTTTTAAATTTAAAAACGCTTTGATAGCAGGGGTGAGGATTTAGCTCAGAGGATAAAGAATCAAGATGCTCAGAAACCTAAAGCTTATAGGGTCAAATTCCCAGATTGGTATTAATCATAGAAGCAAAGACCCATGGATAACACAAAAGCAATTAAACCCTCAATATATGAGTCTTAAACTTACTCAGTTGTTGGATGATGAGACTTAGGATCTTTGCTGTTTAATCACTTACACTTTAAGCTATTTACATGTCCTTAAGCCAGGGTTCATGCTAATGAACCCTTCTGTATAAACACTAATGGAGGGTTGTTGCAGTACACTATTGCCCAGAGCCTCTGCATCTTGCCTGGAGTTACCTCCTACAGGCCATTTTGTAGATAAAGGGTAAGAAAACAGTTTGAATGTGGTAGTATATTTTACATGTATTCTATGTTAGCTGGTATAAATATTTTCTCTCATGCTATCACAATCATCTTGGGACTAGATAGATCTTACCAGTATATTTACCTACCCTGTTCCCAGATTTTGTCGGGGCACCCAGCATACTCCGACAAGTGGAGGTCCCATCAAGATTTCTGCTCTGCTCCCAGATTTTGTTGGAAAGCCCAGGGTACCCTGACAGAGGGTGTGGCAGCTTGACTGCCACAGGACTCATTTTGACTCTGAGTTAATGACTTCAGAATCATTATTATAATCTCTACTATGATTTCAATGTTATCTAGATTGGGCACAATTCCTTTAATACCCACTGGTCCCAGCGTGGGACAGTTAACATTTGCCAGGAGACCACCACCCTGCCTATGTTGAGACTACTGTTTAAGATCAAAGGAGGAGGGATCATACTAGTTTGCCCCTCAAGCAGGCAAGCATGACCCTTTCAGTAAACAGAGGATAAGACACTCAGAATCACCCTTTACAAAACAGAAATCGAAGGACCTTGTGGGTGCCATCTAGATAGCATAAAACCCATGAAATTATGATGTGTTTCCCTCCATGAATATATATCCATTAAAATATATTTCTTTATACCAGACCTCTCTCTCTCTCTCCAGTGTTTTGACATTAGAGACAATCTTGGAGGAAGGTACTAGTCCCTGTCATAATCATTTGTTTAGACCTGAAACAAATGCGGCACCACCCTAGTGTGCCACCACCCTACATCTACACCTAGAAGCTGATTTGTTGATCATTGTTGACACTACCCTCCCTGAAGATAGAATTATTGCTTTTGAGTATAAATAAGGGGACTGACTTGAGGTACATCCATCTACTTTGGTAGATTTGGGCCCGAGTGCATGGTCGAAGTTCTGACCAAGAGCTAAATGTCTGGGGAATCCCATTATCTTGGATTGTAGTGGCAGAGCTTTTTTTTTTATTGATAATTAGTAAAAGACTTTTGGAACTGCAGTGGACTTGTGATTTTTCATCCATTCCCGCCGTTCTTGGAGGTAGAAGGGAACTCATTTCCTGATATTGTTGGGATGCCAAAGGCTCACTGACACTCAGTGGTATATATTAATTTGATAAATTTAGGAAAAAATCTCCAGGAAACAGAAAAATTATCCTAAATTGTTAAGTAGCAAAAGAATTGTTCATTTTTTTTCTATATATCTGTCAGTTTATTCATGTTATGAATTGTCGGGGATGCCATCGGGATCCCCAACAGTGCCAGGAAGCAAGTTCCCTTCTACCTCCAAAGACAGAGGGGAATGGATGAAAATTCAGGAATCTGATGCAGTTTTAAAAGGGCTTTACTAACACAGGTTCAGGCATACAAATCAGCAATAGGAAAACCCTGTCCATAGGATTCCCAGCTAGAACCCCAGCAACCTGTAGGCCAAGATGGCAGTCACTACATGTTAAGGCTCTATAAAGAGGAGACAAAGACAAGAGTCCCAAGAAGGGTGCGAGCCCAAAAAGAGAGCCGAAAAGAGAGAAAGAGAGAGAGAGAGAGAGAGAGAGAGAGAGAGAGAGAGAGAGAGGAAGCAGGCTAGTTTTATACCCCTGCAACTTAGACCTCCCACTATTATGGGAAGCAGGGATGCTCAAATACCCTCAGGTAATTTCTCCCAGCACCTCATCTAGGCCCTATAAAAGGGCCTAGATGTTTTGAGCCAAGTTCTGCCTGGAAATGCCTTTATAGGGTAGAGAAGGGGGATTCTGAGATGGCATGCCTCTGTAACCAAAGACTATACTAATGCCAGTTAAATATTTCTCCAAACCTTCACAAGAGTCTCGTCTACTTCACGGTAGTTTTGTATTTTAGTTGCCTTTGATTTATCAGGGAACCATGCGTGCTTGCTTGGAGGCAAACACAGGGAAATATGCTGGTAAAAATCTAGCTAGTCCCACGATGATTGTGGTAGCATGAGAGAATATTTATACCAGCCAATACAGAATACATGGTCAGATAAACTGCCGCATTTAAACTACCCCCATCTACGAAGTGACCTGCAGGAGGCAATCCAGGGAAGATGCAGAGGCTTAGGGGTCCTGCAACAATGAATAATATTCATAAATAAGATCTCTAATATTCAAATATATGCATATAAAACAAACCACAGAAAGAGCAGAATAATTTCTTAGCATAACATAACAATATAAATCTTTTATGAATGTACTAGTTTTTCTTTTTTTCCCTTTTTTTATTGAAACATCATGATTTACAAAGTAAAAAGGTTTAATAATACTGCTGATAGAAAGTTTCATACTTCAACACCACTCCCACCACCAGTGTGTTTCCCCCACCAAAGACCTCATTTCCCACCCACCCCAATCCCCATGCCTGCTCCATCACTTGCACTGATTGTATTGACCGTTAAAGCACATACACGGTAATGTTATTGATGAATCCATTTTCTTCCCTTTTCTTGGTTATGGGGAGATCTGGCCAAATTCTGTTCTTGAATTTACTTTCTGAGTTTCTAGAACGTGTTTGGCTCCATTAGTCTGATGTACTAGTACCAGATGGCAGCTCTCCCCCATGTGTCTGAGTCTCTGCATGATGTATGATAGCTCTGAGGCAGTTTGTGGGCAGGTCCACCAGGCCTCCTGGACAGGACAGAGGGGAAGGAAGACCCCTGCTCCATCTCCACGAATTCCTGGTGATTTTCACCCCCGAGAACTGCCTGCCTTGGTTGGAACTTGGCTGCTATGTTGTGTGGGGCTCTGGTAAGCCAGGCTTGAGATCAGCTTCTCTCTTGGGTGGGGCTCTGATGAGCTGTGGAGTCTGGGCCTTGAAAATGGCGGCAATTATGGTGAGCGAAGTTTCTTCTGCCTGCTTCCAAGGCCCTACTGAGGTGATGGATCAGGACTAAAACCCATCCTCCCTCCTGGGTGCCATGGTGAGCTGAGCTAGGGGAGAGCCAGATGGCAGCTCTCCTGTGTGTCTGAGATTCTGCCTGATGGCTGATAGTCTTTGAATGTACTAGTTTTTCTTGATTATAGAAGCAATAACCTTTGAAAGACAATTTTTAAAATGTATTGTGTAACCACAATACACCACCACCCCAGCAGAGCCTCACAACAAGCCAGATGCCCGCCCCCCACTCCATGGGGGGCCGCCATTTCCACATTAGGACTTCCCTCTCGTCAGAACTCCACCCAGCAGACCAGCCCATCACAGCCCAGCTCGCACAGCTGCTTGCGGCCACGCGATTCATCAAAAAATGCTTTATTTGGGGGTGACTACTAGAGTATGCCTCCCACATGGCAAGCTGCTCATGTTGTATTTGATATGCCAAATACCAGTAACAATTATATTAGGTCATTTCCATGACCTAATATAATGGTTTGAGGCTCTTTATATTCCTGTAGCAAGCCGATGCCCTTGGCTCTACTAGCATGAGACAGGACATATGGAGATATTACTGGTGACTGCTTTAGCAAATAGATGATGAACGAGAAGATAGTGATAGTGATAGTGATTATGTAACAACTATATACAGTAAAAATTTCTTTTTCTTTTTGGGTCACATCCGTAATGGTCAGGGTTACTCCTGGCTTTGCACTCACTAATTATTCCTGGCAGTGCTTAGGGGACCATATGGGATGCTGGGGATCAAACCCAGGTGAGCTGCATGCAGGGCAAATGCCCTATCCACTGTGTTGTCACTACAATACAACATTTTTAAGTATTAAGTTTGATTTATTCTTTTTAGTATTTTTAAGTTATGATAGTTTAGTTCTTAAATATAAAAATAAATGATATATCCAACAGTGTAATATGAACATTTTTATATAATTAGTCTTTGAAATCATGATTTTTGATAGTTACAAAATCTTTTGGACAAAATATAATTTATTTGCCTTCTATACATTGAGAGAAATTTAAGTCATTTTTTATTTTCTCTTATTTCAAAACTCTGGTGGAGGGAAAATCCTCTTATGTCTCTTGTCATATTTCTTTAGCTAACTAATTAATTTACTCTTGTCTGTTTGTTTTCTTGGGACACACCTGTCAGTGCCCAGGACCTGACCTATAAATGACATAAAATCATCACAGAATAAATTAAAATATTCACCTTGGGCTTCACTCACAGGTCTCTCTACATACCTGCAGAAATGATTGATTTCCTGAAATATAAAGTGGATAACACATTCTTATTTTTGTATTTTTTTTGTACCACCAAGAGGTACCGTCACCTCCTGGTTTTACCATTGCACTAAGTCAGCACATAGAAAATTACCTTGTTCAGCAAAAGCTGAACATCTGAATTTCTGAAAGATAATAGTACACAAACTGTTTATGCTGTTTACTGTACTGAATCATTTACTTCACTTTTACTACATTACAGACCTAACTGTAGACCCAGGGGTTGAACCTATATTGTTTGATTGTTGTTAGTCAGGATGCTTAAACTGCCTCCCTAGAAAGAGAGAGAAATCATATCTGCTGGTGAATCAACTAAAGGGAAAACAAATATTTGTAATTTTAAAGGAAATTGAAAATATAGGGAACATAGAGTTTGTAAAAATTAAATAACATGCCTTGGGGCCAAGTGATCACGTAGCAGGTAGGAATTTGCCTTGCCAACTGGATCAGATCACCATATATGATCCTTGGAGTGATCCCTAACAGCAGAACCAGGAGCAAATCTTGAATGTAGCAGGACGTGCCCCCAAACGCCACTACCAAAAGAACATCTCTTCCATGTAATCAAACCTGGTCTAATCACTAGCATCACATGCCCCATAGACCTCCCTGCTGGAAATTGCTTGAAGCAGCCCAATAACTCCCTGAGCACCTATAGGCTGGTCCAGGTAATTTCTGGCATTGAGAGGTTTGAGCAACACTGAATCCTCAGACCTCACAGAACCCTGGACCAATTAGCCATGAATCCTAGGGGAGGCTCCAAATCTCTTGAGCACTGCTTCAAAATTTAGAAAGTGTGTTTACAATAATGTTAATACCACTGTAAATACCTTAACTATAATTAATACGTCAACTATAACTTAATGTTACATTAATTATAATAATTAAAAAATAATTAGAAACTGTAATGGATTTTCTGTATTTGGGAGTCCAAGTTTAATGTGGTTTGAAGGTTTTTATAATTCCAGGCATTGGTATTCTTGACTTTCTTACTAGGATTCATAGATCTGCGTCTTCTTGCCAAGTTGGCTATTTTCAGCCATTATTTATATTTTTCAACCCATTTTGAGCCTCTTCAAAATGTCCAATAAAATAAGTCCTTAATATTTTATTATAGTCCCAACTGTTTACATAGGACTATTTTAAATTTAATTGCTTTTTACATTTTTATTTCTGTCCCCATTTATATCTTTTCTCTGTTGCTCAGACACAGGAACTTCTATACTGTTTTACAGTATATTTATTCTTCCTACATCCTGTTGCTGACTCTTTCAGGGAGCTAGTTTAGTCATTTTGTTTCCAGTGCTATGTTTTCCATGAAGTTCTTTCTGAGGACTTTCTTTGCACCTTTATTGAAACTTTTTGTTTTTGCTGAGAGTTTAGTTTCCATTTATTCCTGTGTGTTTATAACTACTTACTGAAGTATTTTATAATGGTTACATTGCATTTCCCTCTGTTTTATTGAGGTATGATGGTTTACAATATCATTAGTGATAGTTTCATGCATACAATATTCCAACACCACACCCATCGCCAGAGGGTCTGCTTCCCTTCATCATTGCCCTACGAATAACTCTCACTCACACCCCACAATTTAATTTTTTATCAATAGTCCTAATATTTGTTAAATCTTGTGTTGTGCTATGCCCCAGCCTTCAGCACCTCAGAATATAAGGGAGCAATAAAAGGTTTAATGAGGTCCTATGGATGAGCCTTACTTCACACAACAGTAGAGACAGAACTCTCAAACAGCCTTATAGTAGGGGTCACTAGTCCAATATGATAGTGTCCTTATAGGTAGAGAGCAAGGAACATGTGCACAGAGAAAGTCCATATGAGAACAAGGTGAGGTGACCATAAAGGTAAATAAAAAAGGCCTAAAGGGAAGAGGTTTTCATTTACCCCCTTGCTATTTTGTCTGCAATGGTCAGGAGTCATGGGAGATTGTAGTGCACTGGCAGTTGTATCCTTGCTTGTGGTGTCAGGGATCTCAAGTAGCAGAGAGTCTCTAGGTGCCACTCTGGCATAGGACTGATGCCAAGCCAGGGTCCAACACCTGTGAGGCAGCAGTTCTATTTAGCTTGGAACTCTAAAGCATCTTAATTTAGTGCTCTTATAATAGTTGGTAGAAAAAATTTTAAACATTCTAAGTAAATTTCCCTCAAAGATGGATTTACATTTAGAGGTCAATATAAATGGAAATGAAATATACTTACAGAAATGTCAAATATGTCTATGTACACAGATATCTACATATGTATATGTATATATGTATGTATATATACATATGTACTAGTTTTACATACATATAATGTATGTAATATGTATGCAATTTAAACCTATTATATATAATAGGCTTAAAAACCTATATACTAGGTTTAAAAATATCATTCCAGCAAATACAGACAAGTGTTTGTGTTGATCACACCATTCCAAAATCTCCACAAGACACTGTTGACAAGACAGATACTCAGTGCTTTATATTAGAGTTGGGAACACTAAAAACACAATTATTCTTATTTGTATCAAAACAGCAGGATAGGTTCAGGGAAAGATGAAGCATCTTTATTAAGGGTTGTTTCTGGAAGGCCTCTCAGAGTACCAGCTTTCAGCTCAGGTCTGAGGCAGGAAACATCCTTCAGGCAGGAGGAGGAGCAGTATTATCGAGGAAACAAGCATCACCATCAAGGCAGGAGTGAAGGAAGGAGATGTTCCAGAGGCAAGCAGATAAAGTCACTACGACTTCAAACTACAGTAAGGATCTTGGATTTCAAACTCGAGGCAATGGGCATCCACTGGAAGATGAAAAATGGCCAAGTTTGAACTGTACATAAGCACTTGGGTCAGTTGGAAAGTTGGAAGAATGAATCAGGAACTCAGGGGAGAAGCTGGCTAGGGGTTGAGATGTCTGGTTGCTTTCACTGAGGTTTGCCAAGAAAGAGTGATTGAGACAAATATTTGGAAACAAAGATTTTGAAAAGCATGCGAAATATTAGTAGGGAAAGAGTGAACACCTTGTGTTAAGAAAAGGCTGTATCTTAAAATACTCTATGAAGTAAGAGAATTCTAAGTACAAGAGAATTCTGTATGCAGAATGGTACAAAAACTATTAACTGAATTATCCAGATCACCTAAAGGACATTTTAGTATAATTTCCAAAATTTATTGGTCAATGGGCTGGCATGATAGTGCAGCAGGTAGGGTGTTTGCCTTGCATGGTTCTGACCTGGGTTTGATCCCTGACATCCCCAAGCACTTCCAAAGTAATTCCTGAATGTGGAGCCAGGAGTATCCCTGAGAATCACAAGGTATGACCCAAAAAAGAAAAAAAATATTGGTCAAGAATTGCTTCTTGGCCAGCAGCATATATAAGCAAAAGAAACTCCTTTGTATTAAATTGTTGAGCTGAAATCATACACTGACTCAGGTTCACTAAAACATCCAAGGGATGTAGAAGGGTCACTGAAAATGTATGCAATTTCCTTCTAAAATAGTGTAAATAAGGGGCTGGAGCGATAGCCCAGCGGGTAGGGCGTTTGCCTTGCACGCGGCCGGCCCATGCTGGCCCGGGTTCTTATGGTCCCCTGAGCACCGCCAGCAGTAATTCCTGAGTGCAGTGCCAGGAGAAACCCCTGAGCATTGCCGGGTGTGACCCAAAAAAGAAAAAAAAAGTCGATGAAATCATTTGCATTCAAATCCTTCTTCACCTTTTACCAGTTATGTGATGTAAGGCAAAGTCACATGTCTCTAAACTCTGAATTTCTGCAGTTGTCAAATGAGATTGTATTAGTTGGGGTTCTTTAGTGAAACAGAATGAGAAACAGTGAGAGAGACAGAGAGAGAGAGAGAAATGGAGGGGAGAGAGGAGAGGGAGGACAGAGACATGTGTTATAATGAAAAAAACATCAGGTGAGATCTATAGTTTGGCATCTCCAAATTCTATGAAAAAATTCAAAAGTGAATATCAGTGAAAGAGGCAAGAAACTTAAAGTTTAAGGATTGATTTCTCTTTGACAGAGCTAATTCTCCATCCCTGAGCATGAGCTCAGGGTTTTGAGCTCCTTAAAATTCAATGGGATCAGGTGAGCTCCTGGGGGAAAGAAACTTGAAAGAACTGGCCTTGACTGCTATTCCCTTCCTGTGGGCAGGGTCAGGGCTGAAGAGATATTAAAGTAGAAGCGCTCTTCCTCCTCTCTCTCTCTCTTCCTCTTCGTTCTCTGCCCGGTTGGGCCTAAGCAGATGGTAGCAGCCATCTTGGCTGATAACCCAAAACCTACACATGGCCAAGACCCAGTAGGAACTTAAAGTTTTCAGTTTTCCTTTTACTGGATTGTATATCAAAACCTGTGTGAGTAAAACCTTTTGGAAATTTGCTGGATTCATGAGTCTTTCTCTACCCCCGCCACCAATCCCTGGGGCAGAAAGAGGATCCTTGACCTGCTTCCCTATTTTGTTGGGGACACAGCATTCTCCAACATCCTATCATGTAAAGACAGTCTAAGAAAGATGTCTGTCTGTATGAACAAGACATTCTGGATGTGCCATGGGTAAAGCATTATGGAATTACCAGCAGGCCGAGTGCATGTGCCTATGTCTTTTCTGCAAGAAACACTTTGAAAATGACTAAATGACTATGGGGCACTGTTACCTTCAATTACGGCTTATGAACTCTTGTTTCACTTCTTGTATCACTTGTCTTCCCGTTGTTCATTGATTTGCTCTAGTGGGCACCAGTAACGTCTCCATTTGTTGGAAATGAGGTCCATCATTGCTACTGTTTTTGGCATATCGAATACACCACAGGTAGCTTTCCAGGCTCTGCCGTGGCTCTGTGTTCATTCCAGGGTGTCCAGTCTTTTTCTATGTCAGACCATTGTGGGGGCGCTGGGGTCCACAACAGTATCGGGACAAAAGTTCTCTTCTACCTCCGAGGCTGCTGGGGAACGTATGAAAACTCACGAGTCCAGTGCAGTACCAAAGAAAAGTCTTTTAATAGTACAAAAGCTCTACCACTGCAACACAATATAATGAAAGAACTCTAGTTCTGGTCAGAACTTAAGACCATACAAGAGCCCAAGTCTCCCACCAAAGAGAGAAGATCTCACCCAAGAGGAGTCTACCCAAAAGAAAGGAAAAAAGGAGAAGGGGCCTCAAGTCAGTCCCCTTACATCACTGTATCACTGTCTTCCCGTTGTTCATCAATTAGCTTGAGTGGGCACCAGTAACATCTCCATACGTGCTGTCGCAAGCAAGTGTAGCTCAAGGGTATCTGCTTGCTCCAGGACAGGAAGAGCCTCAAACCATTCTTCAGGTCATGGAATTGAGGTCCATAATTGTTACTAGTTTTTGGCATAATAAATAAAACATGGGTAGCTTGCCAGGTTCTGCCATGTAGGTGGTATACTATCAGTAGAAAGAACTCATCATGAGCATTTACTGATGAAACTTACAGGGAAAGATCAGGTTTTCACTTGGATGGAGCTCTGAGCAACTATGGAGTCTGAATGTTGAGAATGACTGACCGCATGATGTGTGGGTTGCTCTGGCTTCTTGCTAGGCTCACTGGGATGATGGGCATCAGTTAGAACCTTTAACTACCAACTCCCCTTACATACACCAAAATAATCCTATCTGTTGACAGGGAGTGTCCTGTCAACAAAGAATCCTAAACAGAGTGTAGAAGGGTGGTGCCACACCCTATTATAGGTATAAACAAAGGATTATGCCAAGGACTAATCCCTACTTCTGAGATTATCTCTTATGTAAAAACACTGGAGAGAGGGGTGTGCTGGTATAAAGTAATACATCTTTTTTTTTTTTTTTTGCTTTGTGGGTCACACCCGCGATGCTCAGGGGTTAATCCTGGCTCTGAACTCAGGAATCACTCCTGGCGGTGCTTGGGGGACCATATGGGATGCTGGGGATCGAACCCCTGCTGGCATGGGCCGGCCGCTTGCAAGGCAAATGCCCTACCTGCTGGGCTATCACTCCGCCCCCTAAAGTAATACATCTTAATTTCATGTGCTTCTTGTAATCTAGATGGTACCCACAAGGTCCTTCTTATTTATTATCTGCACCAGAGTGATTCTGAACATCTTGTTCTCCATATACTGAAAGGGTCACACTCACCTGCTTGAGGACAAACTAGTATGATCCTTCTGATAATCTTAAAGATAGTCTCAACATAGCAGGGTGGCAGTCTCCTGGTAAATTCTATACCCGCTGGGTACAGTGGGTATAAATAGGACCTGTGCCCAATCTAGATAACATAGAAGTCTTAGTAGATGTATAATAAGTCAGAAGTTATTCAGAGTCAAGGTGACTTCTGTAACTGCCACACCCTCTATCACTGTTTATATAGAAGAGAGATCTTATTAGAATGAACCTTGGCTCAATAACATGTAAGTAGTTTAAGCAGTGGTGGGTAGAACAGCAAAGCTCCCAGACTAGCTAAACCTGTCATCCAACAGACCATCAACCATCCAGGGCCCATGGGGCAGAGCCCTGGGTGTAGACAACCTACCTCCTGTCTGCCACCTGCCGACACAGCTGGGCACCACAGCCACACCTGCAACACCTAGGGGGCCTGCTTCTGAACTCTAGAAAATAGAAAATAATATGGAATATTGCTTCTATCAGGAATGTCTGAGTTTTGGAGTACACTTATGTGACCTTGCCTTCTGACACTCAAATCTTTTTCAATTCAGAGGTAAGTATTGTTCTCAATCTTTTGTCCAAATAAAAAAATCCGTATTACTCATTTGACCATGTAAGACTATTCCTTTTAAGAATGGCCAGTGATTAGGAAAAACCATTTTCTGAGTCTTGATATTTCTGTGACCCAATTATTCTGTCACCTCTTGTTCAGTAATAAAATTCTCTTTATTAAAGTGAATCTGATTAGTGTTCTAATTACAAGACTTCAGAAAATTTTCAATTTTCTGTTTCTCCCCTCCAGTTTTCAATGTAGATAATTTCAGTGCTGAGGGTCAGTGTTTGAAAGTTACTCTGGTCCTCCTGCTGGTTTTATTTACAACCTCATACAGTTCCCACATAGCTACAGATGGGTCTTCAGGCCTTAGACTAGCACAGATTTCTTTGTGTAACGCATGAGGAGTGACCCAGATATTTTAAATGCCTATGAAAGCTCTGAAATAGCAGCTGCTTCAAAGGAAGAGTTTGTTTTGGAGAGCACAAACAAACAATTTCATCTGGGAATGACTCAGATTTTATAATTTGTTATTAAACAGGATTCTTTGCACTGGCAGGACTAAGTCATTCTTGCACAGTGAAACATTTTCATCAGAATCCATATCACATGGCTGAGAAAAGAAAAATTATCTTGCCATCCATCTAAGTAGATCGGTCGAGACCCTTTGAGATATTCCTAAGAAAGCTAAACAGGGGTATGAGAGACGATAAGAGCTCTGTGACAAAGTAAAAAGCAATGAGCCTTTGGTTCAAGCTATTTTTTAAGTACTATCTTAGAGCAAACTTCTATTTTTATATGTCTTCTGGGAATATTGTATAAAAATATTCATCTTAATGGAAATTTTGTTAGTCTCTTTTTGGGGGGCACTCTGACTTATGACAGTGTAATATACCCCCCAAGACAGATCACATTTACAGACACTGACTATTTAATCATTACCTACATGAGTGTGCTGGGAATGCTACCTTGAATTCATTATTTTCAAATTAAAATTTAAATCCACAAATTTCTCAGCACTGCTGGGCAAAGCAATTTACTCCATAATACTTATGTGTTAAATATTTGCACAGTGCTGCTGGTAATCACAAAAGCCAGAGTTGTTGTTGCTTACTAGTATAAGTAGATTTTTTTAAATGAAAAATTCAGATTTAAAGAGACCAAATAGAGAAAAGTAATTATCCCTACTAGGAACTAAAGCCCAATGCTCATCTACATACTGTATTAAAATCAAAATCTGAATCACTATATAAGCATTCTCAAATTGTACTTAGCACTTTACATGAATTTTATAGTTTCATTCAGATAAAGAAAATTCCACAAAAGGACGTGTTTCTAATGCACATTTTTCTCTCCACCTTCACTGCTCATCTAGTAAATAATTCTAAGAACAGATTATGTTTACTTCTAATAAATGTGACCAATTATTTTGCATAATAAGCACAGCAATAACAGCTATAAACATGCAGATTTCTATAACTTGCAAATTTAGATTCAGTTTATCTTTATTATTTATTTATTTATTTATTTTCTTTTTTGGGATCACACCTGGCAATGCTCAGGGGTTACTCCTGGCGGTGCTCAGGGGACCATATGGGATGGTGGGGACCAAACCCGGGTCGGCCGTGTGCAAGGCAAATGCGCTACCCTCTGGACTATCGCCTCCAGCCTAGATTGAGTTTAAAGAGATTGAGTTTAAATAATGTCTTTGGGCCACTTTTCTCAGGATTAATCTTCCCTCATCAGTACTTTCTTTTCATGAGCTTAAATAACCAAATTAGAATAATGTGGCCTCTTCCAAGGAGCATCGTCATGTTGTCCAAACTACAGGCCTCACCTCAAGTCAGTCTGCTTTAATTCACTTAAACCCAGAGAGTTCTACTGGGTTTTAGAGAAGAGGAAGTTCTTCCTGTTTCCCCCTGTATGGTTAGATCCCAACTCCGCAGACGCTGCCCTTCTTCCAACTATAGCTTTTAGCTCCCAGGCTCTCCAGCTCATAAGTAATGTGACATCACCACCTTTTCCTGATGCAGCTAGAACCATACTGAAATTCATATCAGGATGTTAACTTGAATACGGCTCTTTTGTGGACATCAGAGTTATTCCTAAAATCTTTTTTTTTTTAATTTTGTAAGTGAAACACTTTCTGAATTTTCTAGTATTTTGCTATGAATTTCTGAAGTAGTATGTTTAGGGTTTATTTTCCAATTGACTCATGTTGATGAACAATTCAGTATTTTAAAGCCATGGAAACTGGAGATAAATAACTTAATATTGCCTGATCTACAGAGGTGACCAGAGGGTGTGCTGTTTTATTGCAGTGCCGTCAGAGACACTGTGAACTGGGAATAACTTGTCATGGGAAGATAATTGACTAAGATGTAAACCCTGCAGTATCTAGAGCTCTTGCCTTTCTTCTCTTTTGAGAAGGAATCAAGATCTTAGACACAACTCCTGAAGGACACTGACCTATACCTGCATCTGAGAGACTGTTTCAATAAAATAATTGGATAAAATAAAATAATAAATAACTTCTGGGTGGAATTCTCAAGAAGTTCAAAACCAGGTCTATAAATCAGCAAAATTTTAACCCCCCCAAACAAGTTTTTGGGTAAGGATTACTTTCACATGAAGGTTCCTAAAAACAGAATATTACGGGGGCCATAGTGATAGTCCTGTGTGTAGAGCATTTGCCTTGCACCCGACCAACGTGGATTCAATTCCCGGCATCACATATGTTCCCCAAGCACCACCAGGAGTAACTAATTCTTGAGTGCAGAGCCAGGAGTAACTAATTCCTGACTGCAGAGCCAGGATTAAGCCCTGGGCATTGCTGGATGTGACTCAAAAAGAAAAATAAAGAAGACAGAATATTGTTAACATTAGTGGAGATGTCTCCTATCCAGGTCTGTTTGCTTTGCCACCCTTCCACAAGTGCTGATTCCATTCCACAGGAATTAGCTAGATCCAAAGCAGCTCCCTATTTCTTTTAAACTGACTAAAAAATCAGGAACCAGGAATCAGGAAGATAGCACAGCAGGTATAGCATTTGCCTTGCACGTGGCTAACACAGGTTCCATCCATGGCACCCCCATAGGGTTCCCTTAGCCCTTCAATGAGTAGTTCCTGAGCCGAAGCTGGGAGTAAGCCCCCAGTATTGCCCTGTGTGCCCTCACCAGCCTTTAAAAAAGAACTATCACAAAAGGAAAATATACAGAACAGTTGAGCTATCTCTCAACTGTTGAGCTAGCTCTCAGAGAGCTATCTTCTCTGTTGAGCTATCTCTCTCATGCTAGAGCACATGCTTTGCATGTGGAGATGGAGTTGGAACCATCTCCAAAATCTTCTCTGAGTAGCACCAGGAACTATGCCATAGCACTTCCCTTGACCACCACCAAGGTAGGCCCAAATAGTAAAGACCTGATTATATATTGAAGTGATCTTTTGACGAATTAGGGAAAGAGAACTTATTTTTAGAGTTAGTCATACTGTTTCTGTTGGTTTTCTAAGGTATGTTCCAAGTAATTTCACTAAGCCCACAGTTGTTTCCCTTCATTTTTGAAATGTCAGAATATCTTCAGAAAAATATACGGCTTGGGCTGGAGTGACAGTACAGAGGGTAGGGGCCTTGCCTGGCACATGGCAGACCCGGTTCTATCCCTGGCATGCCATATGGTTCCCGGAGCACAACCAGGAGTAATTCCTGAGTGCAGAGCCATAAGTAACCCCTGAGCATTGCAGGGGTGTGACCAAAAATCAAGAAAATAATATGGCTCATGTAAGTCCACTGCACAGCAAGAATCAAAGTCTAGGACTGGAGAGTTTATTGTAGTTGTTAAGGCAAATTCCTTGCATGTGACTGACCCAGATTGGATATCTGGTGCCACATAGAGTTCCTGAGAATCCCTAGGGTGAAATTCTTAGGACAGTCAGGTATGTCCCAAACACTCTCCCAACCCCACTCCGTAAAAGGAAGTCTAGGGGATCCTGCTTAGAGGACACCCCTCACATTCCTACCTTGGCAGGCTTCCAGCCCTTTCCCCTTACCTTTTTTCACATCTCAAAAAAAATTCCTTTTTTTCTGATTTAAAAAGAAATCAAGCAAATCCAAATTGCTCATAAAGATAAGATTTCTTTTTTTTTTTTTTGGGCACACCGGCCCCAGGCTACTCCTGGCTCTGCACTCAGGAATTACCCGGTGCTTGGGGACCTATGGGATGCCAGGAATCAAACCCCCGGCCGGGCCAGCCTCGCAAGGCAAACGCCCTACCGCGGGCTATTGTCCGCCCCTAAGATAAGATTTCTAAAGACATTTACCATTATTTTAATAGATGATCACTTCCTTTTGTGAAGTTATAAACTGAAGGCAGTGAAATGCTCCCTTACCTTCAGACAATAGCTCAACCTTCCTGAGCCTCATTTGAGACCCAAAAGGCTGTGAATCCAGAGGCAGTCTTGAAAAAATAAATGAAAAAGAAACTATTCCAGAGGAGATTTTATTGTTCATTCTGGTTCCCACTGGTCTAAACCCACCCTTTCTTCTCTGTTTTTCCCTATAAAAACCCCTTACTGTGATCAGGCACACAGATAGTTGCTTTCAGGAGTGCCCCATCTTCCGACCTGCCAGTGGACTGCCAATAAACCAACCATCCTCCCTTTCCCTCCCCTCCCCTTTCCTTCCCTCCCCCCTTTTTTAATCTGGGGCCTCACCTGGCAGTTGTTTAAGGCTTACTTCTGGCTCTGTGCTCAGGTGTCACTCCTAATGAGGTAGGTGTTCAGGGGATAATATGTGGGGCTGGTATCTTGATATATTTCCTCAAAAAATAAGCTTGTTGCATGAAGGTGATAAGCAGAGAGAAACACTGAAGTCCAGAGTGCTGAGGACTTAGAGAAAAGAAAAAGGATGCAGCCAAGCTGGGATAAACTGTCAGCACTCTAGCCCTGTGTGTACTATCTCTCGGGCCTGACGGCCAGAGCTCTTTCTTGACCTGTTTTGGTCTTAAGTCTTCCCATTATTCAGCAGTAGCAGATGAAAATTAGCTGACACATGAATATTACATTTTTTGTATGTCTCCTTCTTCCTAGGGCTGGTTATCTCTTCTGGCTCTCAGTTTGTTATCACCCACTGCCTGACCTCTGGCCCCATTTAGCCAGCTCACGCTCTAGGCAGGGATCTTGGCCTCAGTTTTATCCAAGATTGACCTCATCCCAGCTTGACTGCATCCTTTTTCTTCTCTCTAAGTCCTCAGCACTCTGGACTTCAGTGTTTCTCTCTGTTTATCATCTTCATGCAACAAGCTTATTTTTTTGAGGAAATATATCAAGAAATCAACAAATAAATTATAAAGGAATTGTAGTTACAAAGAAAAAGGAGGAATTATTAAAAAATAATTTCCTGATAATAGCTTAGTTATTTTTAATTGCCAATGGTAACCACTTATGAGAATATTCTGGCTATTTGAACGGTAACAAAGAAGGCGAAAATGTAAATATGATAGCTTAAAAACTGATTTTATTTTGAGGCCATTATTCAATAAATCTCTGCTTTTGTGTGTGCTTGGCAATAACTAATCCCATGTGTTGCACCATATACTGTGATGTTGTTGTAAATCCTCCACACCCTTGCCTTGGTATCTCTAGAAACACAGATTTCCTGGCAAAAAAACATCCTTCTGGATGCTGAGAAGTATACACGAGGTTTATCCAACATTGCATGGCATCTTTTAATCTTTCTGTACCCATCGCTCTCTACATTTCCTTTGGTTTCACCCAGGATAGTAGTGAAAAGAGATCATTTTTAATAATAAAGACTCATGCTCTACGATTTCCAAAATGATTTAGTTAAAAACCAGCATGAGACAGAGGATATGAATTTTCACTCCATTATTTACTGGCTGTCTAAGTTTGGAAAGATTCCACAAGCTACATGTAAAATGGGCTTAGTGTTAATAGATTTCAACTTCTGTTAGACTGATGGTCAATGTAATCAAAATACCTAGAGGTGCTTGGCACAGGAAAGATGCTCAACAAATAGCTATTAACACGTTTCTAGAAATGACAAAAAAAAATCCAATAAATTTTAAATTTAGATAACAATTTTTTAATATTTATTGCTCCAAATTTTTCCAGGGACATACTTTAATTAACATAGATCTAGCAACCCAATTTTTTTTTTTAATTTTATTTTTTTATTTATTTATTTTTAATTTTTATTTTTACAATTACAAAGATATACAATTAAAAAGTTCATATTTGGGTTTTGGTCATACAGTGTTCCAGCACCCATCCCGCCACCGGTGCCCATCTCCCACCACCAACGTCCCCAGTTCCCTTCCCCTCCCCCAGCCCTGCTCCATGGCAGGTTCTTTATTTCTTTCCGCTTTCTCTCTCTCTTTCTCTTTTCCTTCCCCTCCAGACTATGGATTACAGAACATACATTAAAGGGCTGTCATGTGTATCTTTTTGCCTGTATTTAATGCTCAGTTCTAGGTTGGCATTAGTACCCTCGACAATTGTTAACACCCTGTTCCATTTTCTGTCTTACCTAGCCTCTGACTCCCACACGTTTGTGATAATTTCCACCTTTGACAAGACCTCCTGATATATGTTTCACTTGACCTTGGATATTGGTATCTTAATATGTACATATATATTTATGTTATGCAGATAAATGCAGTCATTCTGTGTCTGTCTCTCTCCTGGCTAATTTTGCTCAACATAATCTTCTCCATGTCCATCCATTTATAGGCAAATTTTATAGCTTCATTTTTTCCTAATAGCTGCATAGTATTCCATTGTGTAGATGTACCAAAGCTTCTTTATCCAGTCATCGATTTTCGGGCCCTCTGGTTGCTTCCAGATTCTGGCTATTGTGAATAATGCTGCTATGAACATAAAAGTAGGGATGGTGTTTCTGCTGCGTATTTTTGGTTTCCCAGAGTAGATTCCCAGGAGTGGTATGGCTGGGTCAAATGGGAGTTCAATTTCTAGTCTTTGGAGGAATGTCCATATTGTTTTCCAGAAAGGCTGTACCATAGCAACCCAATTTCATTTGATCCTTGTTACATTCACTGAAACAGATTCTGGTTTCTATTTTAGAAGTGAGAATACCAAAGTTCAGGGAAAAAAAGTAATATGAAATGATCACAACCATATTAAGTGGAAAAACCTATTTTTTTTGCATTTCTGCAGCCTTTTACCAAGAAAGAATATTCTTTTGTGCCTATTTTGTTCCTCATCTCACCTTTGAGTGCCTAGTGTGGGTGCTACATAGACAGCTGACGTGAGCAGAAGAGCAGGACGATGTGGATTGCTGTGCCCTCCTGAAGCACACGTGGACCCTTCCTTCACAGGAGAACTGATTTTAAGCACATGGATAGAAATGAGGTACAATGAAAAGAAAGGTGGATATAAGGTTTACCATATTAATATTGACAGAATATATTGGAAATGTCAAGTTCTACTGTGTTCAGTGAGCTTGCTCCATAGGGTTAAGGTTTAGTGGTACAGGGAGAGCCTTCCGTGCATTATCAAGATCCTCAAAGTTAGGACCAAGAACATTTTGTTATGTTTGTACTTTTATCCTCCTACCCCATAACTGCCTGATTCTGTGTTTTTGCTCTATACAAAATACCAGCTTCTTCATCAGAATAATAAAGTCAGTAAGGTTCCAACTAAGTGTTAACTTAAAAAAAAAACACTACACCCAGATAAGGGTTGATGGTGAGAGTTTACTAAGCCAGATTAGTTACAACAATCAAGAGTTGACCTCTACCATAAATTATGATTTTTCTTTTACATCATGTAGTCCATTTTGGAAAAGAATTATGCCTGGATAATAATCAAGTCATTGGCAATGAGTGTTCTTTCATTTCCAAGTTAGTTCCAAAAGATAATTGCATAATTTCATAAAATAATGATATTAAGAAGGCAGTAGAGAACTTTAAAATCAGCTTTGAATTGTTTTATCTTGGGGGTACTTTCATTAAAAATATATATGTGTACATATATAGAGAGTTTAAGAAACTAAAAATTCTCAATTCCCATCATAATTGAGCTACAGAAGTGAAACCTCCCCATAAATAATCTGACCTAGGATCACTTTATGATCTCTTGAGACAAACTCTGATTTCTTAATTTTGCAATCACTCTGGGACTATATATTTTTTCTATGAATTAGTATTTTGTCTACCACATTACAGTACTCATAGAGGTGGTGCTAATTTGAGTGACTAAAGCAGTTACCCCTTATAGAGAGGCTAGAGCCGGGTGGGCCTCCACTTTACCACTATTCCCAGAATTTGGACTCTTTCTTTAGTTCACTTTGCTGACTTTTTTGCAACCATTGACCTTTTCCCTGCCTATTTATTTAACTTGGTATGTGGAGCAACTGAACGTGGGGTATTAATTTTAATCTTAAGGGAAATTTTCTGGTTTTTCCCCATTCTGTATTTGTAGCAATCTGAGTTGGCATTTTCCAAAAAGAAAATCACTATAGGGTATGGAAAATGCTTGTGGCAGCCCAAAGAATGAGAGATCAACTGGGACCAAAAAAAAAAAAAATACCCAACAAACCTTATATTGACAACATCTGCATCTCAGCTCATTTCTATGCAAATTGACTGGAAAGGCTGCCATGAAGTTACAATTATTTACCCTCTAATACATCTGCAAATTGCATAGCTCAGAAACTGAGGTTTAGCAAAACTGTTTTTTTCAAGCTGAGGACATCTGCAAAAGCCTCACCTGAACTTTTTGTATAAAGGCCTATTTCTGGGCTCCAGCCCAGGCATATTACTGGATCAGAATTTTAGTGAACAGCAGTGAGTTCTTTAAAACCACGCCCTAAGGAATGTATGAATGTGGTTCTAATTGAACTTTATGGTTTATTTTCTCAGCTGATTAACGTGTCTAGGTAATTTCAGCTTCTGACTTTCATTACTAGTCTATGTCTTCTGATCCAAGCATCTAGGCAGAAAGTGGGCAAGAGAGCTAGGTAGTGGCCGCATCCAAGAAAATCACTGGGTAGTGCTGACTACTTGAATGGGTAGAATGGGGCCAATATTCTGGTGTGATATCAATGTGTGTAATTTCTCTGTAGGACCCCTTTCAAGTAAGCCAGCTCCATTTCATCTGTACCTGAGGAAGATCATGTATCACAGTTGTATTAGTTCACAGAAATGCAACAATTACATCAAACCTATTAAAAGGTAATTTGAACATGAACAAAATGCTGATATATTGAATTACAAATTGACTATCCTGTGGTCTTTTTCTATTAACTTTCAATCCCTCATTCTGATTCAGTAAAGTCATCAATTAACCACGCAAAATAATTAGCCTTTTTCCGGGTCTGGCCTAATTTTTTTTTTTAACTGGCACCCTGCATGTGCCCTGCTTTGCTTCATTTCATTGGGTTTCATTGGGATGATCATTTCCTTATTATACAACACTTAACGCCAGCATCCCAACATTTCCAGGCTTCCCCTGTAATTGTTCAAAGCCTGTATCTTAATCAATTGAAATTATACCAATTGGATTTCTGTGCTTTATCTCACTCTTTAATTGCAACGTATTAATGTTGTTGTTCTCTAAATCTCAATTTCTGGAAAATAGCTGTCTCCAGTGAAAAATGTGTGGACTGCCCCTCCCCTGAGCTGCCTACATGTTTTCAACCCTGGTCCCAGGAGAGCTTTATGCCTTTTCAATGTGGCAGGTGAGAAGACTTAAATAGAACATTTCCTTTAGGAAAAAAAAGTCCCTATCTCCATAAAACTCTTGAATTTTATTTGATTTTCTGTCACTAAACACTCTCTAAATCATCTGAGTCATTTCTGCCTCTCTGTGGAAGCTATCGTACTCTGGCTTGCATCACTCTCCTCACCTCTTTGCAGGAGAACTCCACTGATTCAGAGGGCACAACCTTTTTGATGTGCACCAGACATAAAAGAATATATAGGATGAGGGAAAGAAGCTCCTGGGAAGCTTTTTACTCAATGCATGTTTTGTTTTCATGGAGCTGCCCATGAAGAGAAGTATAGGCTTATAGATTATCTGCAGAGAATACCCTGTTCATTGTCTGAGTGATCAAGAAATCACAATTTGAGGATAGTTAGAATAAGTGCTTTGAATACATAAAGAAGAGGGGGTAAAATTAAAGCAATCCTCTTCTCCACCTTCTCGGAAAATGCATACAGTCAGTGGTAATACCAGTTCTTCTAGGGATAATAAAGTGGGTGAAAATAATTAGAATGCTTATTTAAAAAAATTAAGACATTGTGGTAATCAAAAGTTAAAAATAACACGATGAGAAGAAACAGACTCATATTTACACATAGTGGGTATCAATGAATCTATAATGAAATACTCCTAATCAGGTTGTGAATGACCTACTGTTCTTGGATTTTGTTCAATTTCATTTTCAAGTGGATGAGATGCTATGATTTTTTAATCACTTATGAAAATCAGTCTTTCTCCAAAATGGCCAATTCCTTAAGGAAAACAAAACTCTATAATGAAAGGCAATGAAGACCTATAATTGCATGAAATGGGAATTTTCTAGTCAATTTGGGAAGAGAATTGAATCAAGTTAGAAAATCTGTGCTCCAAATCTTTGATCCTCCAACTAAATAAAGCAGCAGTAGGAACATTTACATTTTTACTGTGTGTGTTTTTAACTAGAATTAGTTTGATGATACTATGTAGGCCTGAATTATCAAAACAGCAGTTTGACTTACTAAAATTAGCTTCCTCAAGGGAATAATAAAGCATCATCCTTATGATTCACTAAAATATAACTTTAACTAGAAATACCAGATTCCCTCTAAACAGAAAACTGATTTATGTGTAAGGAAGATTGTGAGTATAAATTATTCATTTAGTCAACAGATATTTATTAGTACCAGGAGCTAGACATGTAGTGACCATTTTTCTTCTTTGTTCTTTTGGACTGAATACCATATACCAAAGGCTTGCTAATCTATTTCCAAAGATGTTGCTCATTTCTGGACTATACACAGAGTGCTCTTTGGAAATATGTATGCAAGCACATACATTCAATAACCCGCTCTGTGTCCAGAGACTTCTGGAGTATTTAGGCAATCTTTAGCCTTAAGCCCAGTAGCCTGTTCCCAACCCAGTAATTTCTTTAGTTACATAGCATTCTATAGACTAAAATTCCATAATTTAAAACATTCTACCCCTACTTATCAACAGTCTTTTATATTTTCAGGTTTTGCAAATAAGAAAATAACCACAGCAAATATTTAAATACTATTTAGATGCAAATTTTTTCTTGAAACATTTGAAAATATGTCATTGCTATATAAAATATACTTTAATTTTACTAAAAATCAAGATTATTTTTGTATAAATTGTAACAACTTATAATCATACCAATTCTCTTAAAATTAGCCAGCACTTGATATTCTCATTATATTAAATTTTGGAATCTAATAATTGAGGATGGCATCTTATTGTTAATTTGTTTTTCCCAGTTGATGAAGAGCCATATATTTATTGACTATTTTCCCTTCCTTTTTGTAGACTACCTGCTGATATCCTTAAGGCCATTTTCCTGTTGGATTATTTAAAATGACCTTGCACATTTGCTAGAAGCTCTCTGAAATGTGTATTGCAAACAATTTTTCCCAGTCTATTTGACTTTGTGTATGTGTGTTTTTGCCATATGATGCTTTACCTGTGAAAATATTCTATCCAATTTTGTTATGTATTCCTTTTGTAAGACTTGTTTCTCCACTACTATCGCCACCCTAAAAATATACTGATATTCCCTGCATTTTATAGTTTTCAGCTAGTTTCCTAAGGCATACTTCAGCTGCCTTTACTATGTTTTTCCTCAAAATACTACCCACTGCTGCATATTCTTCCCTTGAGTTATCCTGATTTGGTAGTGATCAAGGGAATAGTATTATTTTTGTTCTGTTTTGTCTTTTTATTGAAAACTTGATATAATCTATAAAAAATGAATATTATAAGGAATAATAAATTGACTGGAGCATTGAACTTTTCTTTAATAAGGGTAAGAAAGAAGAAACAGGGGAGGCATATAAATGACACAGGGTTCCATTACTGTGTGTATATACAACCAGCTCCTACACATGGAAACATTACATCATTTTTTCATCTATTTATTTATTATTTATTTGTCTAGATACCATGATTGACAAATTTACTCTTAGTACAGTTGCCACAAGTATTCGTTGTTCAACAACAGTTCTACCACCAGTGTGCCCTTACCACCACCAAAGGCCAAAACCCACCACACACTCCCCATCCCCACAACAGCCCCCCCAGTTTGTTTCCAACTACATTGATCACTACAACATATATGGGCAAAGTCTTTGGAATGAACTGGCCTTAAACTTGGTTGTTATTTAAGTTTAGGGCCAGGACTTTGTGGGTAGGAGCTGGCAGCTGTGCACCTGGACCTTCTCTCTCTCTCTCTCTCTCTCTCTCTCTCTCTCTCTCTCTCTCTCTCTCTCTTTTTAAAAAAAATTTTATTGTACCACCATGAGACATACAATTACAAAGGTTTTCATAATTGGTTCTTGGTAATACAGTGTTCCAGCACCCATCCCTCCACCAGTGCCCCATTTCCACCACCAATGTACCCTCCCCCTCCCGTCCCCCCACCCGCCTTAATAGCAGGTACCCCAGTTTCCTCTCTCTTTCGCTCTCTGTCTCTCTCTGTCTCTGCATCTCTCTCCCTATTCTTTTACACATAATCACATTATTTTTATAGTCTCTAAAAAGAGCTCTCAGAAAAGATGATATTCCTCAAAGATGACTACAATTTCGTCTTCTATCCTACATGTTTTCTAGAACCTTGTTTCTCTTCCACCAAGAGAAACATGGAGTTTAACTCCATCCTCTTGAGACTAGACTATTGGTATCCCACATATGACCAACAGGCTAACACAGAAGGAATGCTGCTGGCCTTCCAAGATTAGGTTATAAAAGATGACAAGATTCTGCTAGATTCTGCATTCTCAGCTGAAATATCTACTCTTGAAGTTGGAATGCATATCCTTGAAGACTTCATCATTCAATAACCTTGAAGCCACCTTTACTGCAAAAACAGATGGGGCAAGAGGGAGGAAGAGAGAGGGTAAGGTGGAGATTCACCTCAATCCAGACTTCATCCATACACACTCTTTCTGAATTCCTTATCTAAGGAAACTGAGAATCATGGAAAATGCTTATTTTTGTTTTTAAGCCAATAGATTTAGTGATCCTTAGCTTTCTAGGCTGTGATTCTTAGCTTACTAGGCTGTGCATTGAATGTGAGGGCCCAAGGATGCAGGGCTTCATGGGCCCTAAGGTGATGGGAATTACCTAGGTTATCCCAGTGGTGTCAAAAAAGGAGAACTGTTCCTCGGAACATGCGGCGAAAGAGGAGTCGGTGGTGTTGGTGTCCCTGTCAACACAAATCTGGCTGTGAGCATTGATTCATTTGAATGCCTAACAAACCAGATAGGATGATTACACTTGGAGATGTGGCCCACTGCCAGCAGTATCAATCTTCATTGTCTACACACTAGACAATATACAAGAAAGAAGAAATTGAGAAATTCTACATGGAACTGGAGGAGTTCTATAAAAAAAGATCACACCTTCTACAACATCATTGTTGATGATTTTAATGCCAAGATAGGACTGAGCAGATTGGCTGAAGAACTCCACATCAGGACCCATGACCTAGACCGAACAGGGTGACAGACTATCTGAGTTCATCCTTTTCACCAAGACCACTCATGGGAACTCACAGTTCCAGAAGGCTGAATTGAAACGTTGGACATGGGAATCTCCTGGTGGACAGTTCCACAATGAAATTGACTACATCATATTCAATCAATGGTTTTGCCTGACCAATGTCACTGTTCTCCCAAAACTCCAAACAGGATCAGACCACCGCCTTCTGTGTGCAAAATTCTACTTCATGCAATGGGGGAGAAAAGGCTGAAAAGTTTAAGAAGAAAACTCCCAGAATGACCAACTGGGAGCTCATTGACACCATTGCAGCAACATGGGAAGATGGCATCATTGACGACATCAATGAAGAATACAACTGACTGGTTCAGCACCTCCATGACTGTGCAAAGAACGCCGAGAGAGAGAAAGACACAAAGGATGCTTGTCTTCAAAAACTTTCGAGCTCATTCACCAACATGGCAAGGCGTGAGCCTCAAGCAACCAAGTGCTAACGTCCAAGCTCGCAAAGCAGTGCAAAGAAGTGATAAAGGAAGACCTCAAAGAGACAAGAGAAGAAATACTGGCCGATGCAGCAGAAGCCAGGAAAAGTATTCGCAATGCCCACCTGTCCTTCGCCAACTATAAGACCAAGATGACTGTCCTCCAACATCCTGCTGGATTGATCACATCTTCCAGAAAGGCAATGGAGAAGGTTATCCATGACTTCTATTCAGATCTCTTTGATAGCCACATCCACCTGCCCACATACCAAATTCTGCAGGATGGATACGTTGTTTCCAAAGGTTCTCCCTTCTGAAACCTGACATGCCATGTCATTGGTAAAGAAGTGAACAGCAACTGGCCCAGACAAAGTCAGACCCGAACACCTGAAGAATTTGCCATCAGTACTCATCAATACACTGGCTTGGCTCTTCACACAATACCTGTCTGAATGCAAGGTGCCCTTCCAATGGAAAACTATCAGGACAGTTCTACTGTTCAATAAGGGAGATATTCACAACATTGGCAACTATCGTCCCATCTGCCTGTTGTCTGTCATCTATAAGGTGTTTACTCGAGTCATCCTGAACAGGATTGGCAGAATATTAGGTGAAGCAAGCAAGCTGACTTCCGAAAAGGATTCAGCACAATCGACCATATCCACATGGTAACCAAACTCATTGAGGTGTATAGGGAGTTCAAGGTGCCACTCTGTCTCACGTTCATTGATATAAAGAAAGCCTTTGATTCTGTGGAGACCGAAGTGGCCATTGAAGCCCTAGCCAAACAGGACATTCAAACCCAATCCATCAAGATCCTTCATGAGCTGTATTACAGATTCACCAACAGGATCTCACCATTCTACAAGGAAGTGATCATTGATGTCAAAAGAGGGGTTCTGCAGGGTGATACCATTTCACCGAAACTCTTCAGCACCACCCTTGAGAATGCCATGCAACAATTAGAATGGGAAGGAATGGGAGTGGAGATAGTCGGTTGGCAATTGCACCACTAGTTTATCACGTAAGCCCCTAAACAAGCTATTTTTATCTTATTTATTTATCTATTGCCACACCTGGTGGTGCTCGGACTTTCTCCTGGCTTTGCTCAGGAATCACTCCTGGCAGGGCTCAAGGGACCATACGTGGTGTCGGGATTAAACCAGATGGCCATACACAAAGGAAAGCATCTTACTCACTGTACTATCTCTCTGGTCTCTAAATAATGTATTTTAAATAGAACTCTTCTATGGCATCATAAGATCACAATGATTTTTTAAATTCTTTAAATATACTTCTGCTCAGCTAGAGTATTATTTCCTACCTAAGCATTATGATCCTCCCTACTACAAAGCATACGAGGTCTATGAGGAAAGTATCTAGAACAGAGTATTGGGACAGCATAGAACAATTATCTTTTCCTCTGATCCATACCTGCCCATCAGTTGATATTCTCAGACAAAAGTTCTGGTTAGCAAGTGCTGTGGGAGTTTGAGCTAAGTTGAGTCCCTCAAAGTCTAAAGTTTAGCTCCAGAGATATAGTACAAAGTTAAGGCCTTGCATATAGCTCACCTTATTCTATCACCAGCACTGTGCATGGTCCCCACCCCCAGCATCAACAGAGTGCACCCCCAAACAAAACAAAATGAAAGTAGCCCAAAGTTAATATCTTTATATGCATCTCTAAATCACTGAAGCATTAGAAACTGCACAAAAGCACATGCTTGTTTTCATCTGAGTGCCACACCCCATAACGCTTAGAGGACCATGTGGTGCTGACTCCCATAGCCAAAGTGTTTACTCAGTCCAGTTTGGAAAGATGAAAACTAATTTTATTAAAGAAATTATATATCATCTTGATTTCTTTCCTTCTCTCTCCTCCTCCTTTCTTTCTCCTTGTCTGTGGATAGGGCAAGTAAGAAGACGAAGAAAGGAAGAAACAGCAGGGGGAGCAGGGGTAGGGGCCTCAGGCACATTGGTAATGTGGGGGGAGTGGTCACAGCTGTAAATCCAAAGCACAGAGCCAACAACATGGAAAACATGAGATCCAAACTATAACAACCAAATTTTACAATGTGCCTGGTAGGTGGCAGGCTGGGGGGTACTGAGGGGAAGGGAACACGAGAACATTGGAGAAAGGAAGTTAACGCTAGTGGTGGGATTTGTGCTAGAACATTCTATGTCTAAAACTCAACTACCCATAATTTTGCAAATAATTTTTCTTTAATAAGACAAAAAAAAACACATTTTAGGGCCAAAGAGATAGTAAAGTGGGTAGGGCATTTGCCTTGCATGCTGACCGGGGTTTGGTCCCCTGCATCTGATATGGCCTCTCAAGTACTGCCAGGAGTAATTTCTGAGTTCAGAGCCAGGAGTAACCCTGAGCATCACTGTGGTCTGGCCCCCAAACAAACAAGAGATAATAAGAAATCAAAAAGTTCCATAAGAAGAATTAATATGCCCAAAAGAAATCTTGGTTAAGTCTTTCCTCAGAGAAGTAAAAAATTCCTGAGGAATTTTTTTACCCTGGCAAACTTTCTCCTTTGCCAGGGGTTGGGGTGTGTCTGAACTACGTAGGACCCAGACCCCCAACTCTTCACATCCCAGCCTGAGGTTCAGGAACCCACACAAAGGGAAGCCTGGGGCTAGACACTTCATCTCAGGAACCATGGTTATGGCAGCGCTTTAAAAATCTCATCCCAAAACTGTGCAGAAAACTTACTTCATATATATCCTATAGGCCTCACCTCTTTCTTCACCGCTCCATAAGTCACTGTAAACAAAGACATCCTCATCGTTGATGCCTAACCACACAACACAAAAAATAACTCCAAACTGCAAAAGTCGTAATAGTAAAGCATCGCAAGTAATTCTCCAGGCTTAGTGAGTGAAGTCGCTAGCCCAGATGACCCAAGCAGTAATAATGAGCTATATGACCTCTCTGATAAGGAGTTTCCAATGGAACTGTTAAGGATGCATAAGGAGCTCAAAGAAGCAATGAAAAACACTCTTTAGACCAGGGTTATATACTTTTGCCTGGATACAGGTTCGTACCTTTTTCTGCCCTGTTCCCTCTTCTGCCGTAGCACCTCAGAGGATTCCCCTAGTCACAGATGCACCTGGAGATGCTGATGTCAAACACCTGCACTGGCTATTTCTGAAGGAGCGTGCATGTGTGTTCCATCATTTTTTGTTCTAGCAGTAGATCAACTTCAGTGGACATTCATGTAGACGTGAGGAGCAAGTACAGATAGGAGTGTTTCATCAATTTGGGTTATTTTAAAGCACATGTGATCCACTCGAGTTTTGTATTTGAATCTCAGTGGTCTTTCGCTTGCCATTCTTAGGGCCTTCTTAAGCCTTATCACATTACGGTTGTTTGGACATAAATTCGTTTGAACTTTCTCAGAAGTTCCTGCTTTTTGTTTTGTTTTGTTTTTGCATCACACCTGGCAATGCTCAGGCGTTACTCCTGGCTCTGCACTCAGGTATTACTCCTGGTGGTGCTCAGGGGACTATATGGGATGCTGAGGATCGAATCCTGATCAGCTGCATGCAAGGCAAATGTTCTACCCGCTGGACTATCGCTCCAGCCCAGAAATTTCTGCTTCTAACTCCTTATTGTGTTCATGGATGTCCTGAAGTTTTTTGGTGCTTTACATTGAGATGTTTGCTTTTATAAATCATGTTATGCTCAGAGTCCTAAATCTTTAGTGCTTTTTCATTAGGCAATTTTTGATCTTGTTGACCTTACTATGTTCAAGATTTTTAGTTACACATATTTCTGGACCTCTGTTCATGTTTCTATCTTTTATAAACCTAGTCACGCTCAAGCTTCTTTGGGGCATTAAGTTTTGGGAGGGGGCTCATTTTATGCTAAGTTTTTTTTCTAAATCTTATTTCATAACGATACAGCTGGAGCTAGGGTGGAAAAGACCAGGTTACTTAGATACAGCTGGAGCTAGGGTGGAAAACGCAAGGCCACATTAGCCAATTATCAGCAGGTAGCCAATCAGAAAGGGGATGCCTGGATTTGGGCTTTGAAAAGGAAGCCCTAGGCTCTCTCCCTCTCAGAGAAGAAGACAGAGAAGGAGTTGCTCTTGCTGGCTCCCTCCCCCCTTCCTCTCTCTTGGTTTGCTCACTCTCTTGCCAGCTCCCTCTCACTCAGGAAGGGAGGAAGCTGAAATGGAGTGAGTGATAGGTGAGTGAGTGAGTGAGTGAGTGGTGAGTGAGTGAGTGAGTGAGTGAGTGAGTGAGTGAGTGAGTGGTGAGTGGTGAGTGAGTGAGTGGAGTGAGTGAGTGAGTGAGTGAGTGAGTGAGGTGAGTGAGTGTGTCAGCATGGGGGTGCCTAGTACATTTGACCAGGCAGTATTGGAGACAGGACTGGGACATCGTCCACAGGTGAGAGAAAGGCCTGGACATCTGGGGAAGGACCTGCATTCGTCTGCCTTTTTCTGCATGGTAATTTAACTTCACTTCATCTGAGTTTTGTACAGTAATTTTTTCATGCAATTCTCAAGAACCCACTAGTATAGAAATTCCACTTTCACATTAACATATTTGATGACCCAGATGGGATGTTCAGCTGTGGACTGCTTTCGCACTAAAATAGTTGGCGACTTCAGTGAGACATTACACTGAGAAGTGGGATGTTCCACTTTAAAGTGGCCTTCAGCAGTGGACTGCATAGGCCCCCAGCTGTGAAGTTTTTGCAGAAATCAGCCCAGTACGGGGAAACCAGAGAAGTAGCGGGCAGAATGAGCAAGGATTTAAGGGTGCTGTTTTGGTTGCTTCTTATAGAGTTTCTGTAGAAACAGGAGAAAGACTTGGACTCTAAAGCTTGTTGTAGCTTGTTCATTTCAGTTTGTGAACATGGAAAGGCAGTGGAACCAGAGATGCAGGCCGGTCCTTCCTCCACCATGGCTTTACTCTACTTACGGATCTAATCAGGCAGAAGCCAGGAACCAGACAGGAAAAGAAAGATCAAAACCCCAGAGAGCTGGAAAAAAGAAGAAATATTAAGAACTTATCATAAGCATATGGAAAATGTGAGCAGGCCAAAACCAATAGTAGTAAAAAATCAGGGGGAAGCTAGGAACCAGACAGGTATGGCAAGTCAAGACCTTTAGAGAGCTGGGAAATAGAGAAGAAAGAAATACTACGAACTTGCTGTAAGCATAAGGAAAACTTGATCAGACCAGAAAATGTAGCAAGTTACGGACCCCTAAATGGTCCATAGATGAACAGGCAAATGGAAGCTTTTTCTCTGCCATGGAATTCCAGGCCTCCAGCAGATACAGCAAGATACAGATACATAGGTGGATGGCCAGTATGGAAATTGGAAGAGCCGTATCATACTCATATTCAGTCACATTATTCCAGGTCTCCAGCCTGGAGGAACACAGTACTGTGGAAAACTCCACAATATTCCAGGCCTGTTCCCTCTCCTCGAGCTAGGGAAATTGATAGTTCAAGCCAAAGTTACTGTCCCTCCATTGGAAAATCCTCTTTTAATATCAAGTACTAAAGATCTTGGAAAAGGTCTTTTCATTGGACATTTTACTAACCATGCTGGTCAGTTTTACAGTTTTGTTCAATACTTAGAGTTGGAAAGAGAAGGTTTTTGTTCCAGCATTGCAGGGCATTATTATCTTGGGACAATATACCTATGGAAAGGTTTTGAGTGCCATCTCAGTTGTGAACTTCACCTATCAGAAGGTGGAGGAGCTGGGCAGGAAGAATTTTTTTTTTATTTTTATAAGTATTTTATTATAACACCGTGAGATATACAATTACAAAGATGTTCATATTTGGGTTTTGGTCATGCGGTGTTCTATCACCCATCCCTCCACCAGTGCCCATTTCCCACCACCAATGTCCCCGGTTCCCTCCCCACTCCCCCAGCCCGCCTCCATGGCAGGTTCTTTATTTATTTCCCTTTCTCTCTCTTTCTCTTTTCCTTCCCTTCCAGGTTGCGGATTACAGAATATACATTAAAGAGTTATCATGTGTATCTTTTTGCCTGTATTTAATGCTCAGTTCTAGGTTGGTATTCGTATTTTCGACAATTGTTAGCACACTGTTCCATTTTCTGTCTTACCTAGCCTCTGACTCCCACATGTTTGTGATAATTTCCACCTTTGACAAAACCTCCTGATACATGTTTCACTTGATCTTGGATATTGGTATCATAGTATATACATATATATTTATGTCATGCAAATAAATGCAGCCATTCTGTATCTATCTCTCTCCTTCTGGCTAATTTCACTCAACATGATCTTCTCCATGTCCATCCATTTATAGGTAAATTTCATAACTTCATTTTGGCAGGAAGAGTCTTAAAGATGTTTTATTATGTTCTGTCCTGGATAAGGAGATTGGCTGTTTACTTTCTACCCCTTTCCAAAGGAGTGGTGGATTTTCTTGCTTACGGGCAAAGGATGTAGCCGTTTTGGTCTCAGGACTAACAGAAAGTTGAGTGAAGTTATTACTTCCAGTATGAAGGTTTTGAAATGTACCTTTTGTGTTTACTAAGGAAGCAAAGAATGGCACTGTGGGTCTTGGTGCAAAAGTCAGTAATTTCTGGTTATGGCCTGGGAAGAAAACTGAAGGATTATGGCTATATGCAGGCAATGAAAATGTTTGATTGGGTTTTTGTGCAAAGACTGGTAAAGGCAGGTTTAGCCTTTTCAGAAGAGACATTAAAGTCTGTTTATATGTGAGAAGAGCCAGAAATGTAGGATGTATGCTGGAACAAGGGGGTACTGGTGTTTGGTTTGGCTGTGAAAAAAAACAGTTGACTTTAAAGGTCAAAGGGTTCTGTAATCCCTAGCTAGCAGTTTCTAGCCATGCCCTAAGGGTGAACTCAGATGCTAAGGTGGGGGCTCTTGGTCCCGCCTTGGATGCGGTTACTAAGGGATGAGGTACAAGCAGCTTACAGGATTTCAGCATGGCTTCTGATGGAGACCCCAGGTGCAAGGAGAAGGTTTGCTGTTTGATGCATAGATCTCATGCTGAGACAGCATCCACAAGAGTGTGAATCTTCAGGGTTTGAGCGAGATGAGGGCTGCAAGACCCCCCATACCACAAAAAGGTTTTGTACAATGCCCGGTAAGGTTAAAGAGAAGGTATTTATTTTTAGCCATAGATTAGTGATAGCTCCTAGGCCCAGGGTGGTTTTGAACCTCACCAGACAGGTGGCTTCTGAGAGTGGGGATGCATACAGCCTTCAGACTTCTGGGAGGGAAGGTTTTGGTGGCCCAATCCTGGAGACAGGTCCCAGGCAGGAGGAGGAGGAGGCTCGGGCTTCAAGTGTATTGGGCAGAGGGCAGCTCCTGGTCCTTGCAGGGCCAACCAGTTTGGTGTTATCCCAGGAGGGCAAACCTCGGGTTTACTCAGAATTGCAGCATTCAGGCCATGGGGGCAGTAGTTGACCCCCAGCTTTGGAGCTCCCAGATGGAAGGTGAGTCTGCTCAGGTGAACTTTTTACAAGCAGCACAAGTTTCCATGAGTGCATGAGTCCAGGTCTTTCAGACAGTGAAGATAGAAGCAGTTGATCCTGCTGTCCTTCCCTCATGGAGAACATTTAGAGGCTCATAGACCAGTGGTTGAGTTCAGGGTGCAAGGAGCTATTTCTTGTGTGGTATACATGGAGCTGAGCTCTGCACGCAGTGTTCATCAGCACAAGAAGGGTGAGAAATTGTGGCATTGAAGTGTTGTGTCGGTTGGTGGGTTTGCACCAGCAAACCAAGGAGAACTTTGTATGGAAGGGCTCAATTACCCCAATAGCCCTCAGTCTTGTCAAAGGTGTAGAAAAGCCTCCCCAGTTTCTTGTGTGGATTCTCGAGATTGTCTGCCAGGGACTCGATCTGTACAGATTGTCAGGTTTTTTGTCATAAGCTATAGTGATGTACCAGGTCCAAGGAAGTTTATTCAAAGGCTCAATCTGGTACAGTTTTATTTCTGGGGAGGTGAACTACTTCTAGTTCATGAGACACCGTCTCTGAAACAATGACTTTATGGTGTGTGGTTATTCTTCCACTAAGCAAATTGATTATTGACCCAGGAGGCTCAAAGATGCCTTATTCATAGGTGCTCACCCACTCAGTCATTACAACATTGAGTGTGGTAAGGGACAGAAGGATATTAGGATTGACAATAGGATATTTCTGCTTTTGTGTGAATATGGTCATGAGGCAGATTATTTCTGACATCAAGTACGAGCTTTATGTTAGAAAAATGATGGGGCAGAGCAATAGAACAGCAGGTAGGCGTTTGTCTTGCACACAGATGACCCCGGTTTGATCCCCAGCATCCATACGGTCCCCCCGAGGTCCGCCAGGAGTAATTCCTGAGCAAAGAGCCAGGAGTAATCCCTGAGCATCACTGAGTGTGACCCAAAAAAGCAAAAAAGAAAAAAAAAAAGAAAAAATGAAGTGACTCCCCTTTCCATCTCCCTGATCTCGGCCTCCTTGCTCCAGGTTGATGCAGAAACTTTCTGCTCACCCCCCATTGCCAGCCTCCAGGGCAGGTAAAGGACCCAAAGCCTGGAGGCCAGAGTGCCGAACTTCTGCCATCAAGAACCCCCCACTCCCCATGCCATCTCCCTGATCTCCACCACTTTACTCCAGGTGTGTGTGGAACCTTTCTGCTACCCCCCCCATCGCCAGCCTCCAGAAAGGTAAAGAACCCAAAGCCTAGTGGCCAGAGTACCCAACTTCTGCCAGTCAGGACCCATCCCACTCCCGTGCCATCCCCCTGATCTCAGTCGGCTCTACTCTAGGTTTCACACTACCAAAAACTCAAAAGCGTGTGTATGCTAGCATTTCCATGCTAAGTAGTTAGTTTTCCAATATCCTATATAGTAGTATCAGGGTACATTAGCGACAATACTCCCCACATCCCTCAAAATTGTTGAACAACCATTAACAAACCATACTGTACTACCCAGATACACAGTGCCCAGTACACTTAAGTTGCAACCTATAACGGTCATAATGGTAAAGCAACAGAGAATTACATCAAGCTCGATGAGCGAAGCCACCTGCCAAGATGAGCCAAGCAATAATAATGAGCTGTATGATCTCTCTGAAAAGCAATTTCGAAGAGAGCTGTTAAGAATGCATAAGGAGCTCAAGGAAGCAATGGAATACAGAGCAAATAAAATGCAAGAGGACATGAAAGCAGAAGTGAGGAAAATGGAAATGAAAAGGCAAGCAGAGAGAACAGACATTAAAAATGAGATGGGGGAAATGAAAAAACTTATTGGAAGGCCTTCACAGCAGAGTAACAGCTGCTGAGGACAGAATCAGTGAGTTCCAAGATGAGGTACAGAGACTTTCTCGGCAACAGCAGAAGATGGAAAAAAGACTCACAGTAAACGAACAGACAAGAAGAGATAATCAAGATGAAGCCAAGAGGAATAACATAAGGATTATTGTACTTCCAGAGGGACAAGAAGAAAACCCCTGACAAAAAAGCAACTATCAAAGAAATCATTGCTGAGAAGTTCCCGAACTGGAGAGTGCATGCTCCCAGATTCAGAGGCTCGAAGGTACCATCTAAAAGAAACCCAAATAACAATACTCCAAGACATATCCTAATCAAAATGACAAGAACCATAGATAGAGATAGAATACTGAAAGCAGCAAGATCAAAGAAGGAAATCACATACAAAGGAAAATCCCTAAGACTTACAGCAGACTTTTCAGAGGAAACACTCCAAGCCCGAAGACAATTGTGGGATATCATGAAAACACTCAACAAAATAAAGTCCTCACCAAGAATTCTTTACCCAGCCTCTCACAATCAGATTTGAAGGAAAGATACACAGCTTCATAGATAAGCAACAGTTTAAGAACTTCATAGACTCAAAACCGACTTTAAAAGGACAGAAGGGAGCTTATATAAGATAAAACAAACCCTAAAAGTGCAACAAATTTCTTCAAACAGATGGCACAAAATCCTATGACAATAATTTTCTCAACATCAATGCTCTAAATGTACCAATCAAGAGACACAGAGTGGCAAAATGAATTAAAAAACTGAATCCAACATTCTGCTGCCTACAAAACACATCTGAAGAATCAGAGCAAACATAGACTCAAAGTCAAAGGCTTGAAGACAATTCTCCACGCAAACAGCTCCTCCAAAAAGGCTGATGTGGCCATACTATATTTGACAACATAGACTTCAGGCTAAAAAAAGGTTAGAAGGGACAGTGAAGACCATTTCTTAATAATTAAGAGATACGTAAACTAGAAAGAAATTACACTCCTAAACATATATGCACTGAACGAGGGCCAGCAAGATACTTAAAACAACTGCTAATAGACTTCAAAGAAGACATTGACAGCAACACAATAGTAGTCAGAGACTTCAACACTGCTTTATCTACTCTCGATAAATCGACAAGACTAAAACTCTCCAAGGAAATATTGGCCCTGAAGGAAGAAATGGAAGAAGGCTGGTTTATATATACAGGGCTATTCATTCCAAAAAAAATCTTAATACACATTTTTTCTAGTCCACATGGAACAGTCTCCAAGTTAAACCACATGCTGAGCCACAAAGCATACCTCAATAAAATAAAAAGATAGAAATTGTGTCAACTATTTTGACAGACCATGATGCACTGAAAATGGAAGTTAACCACATACAAAGACAAATAGTTAAACCAAACACCTGGAAACTGAATAACTCACTGCTGAACAACGATTGAGTCATAGAAGAAAACAAACAGGAAATCCGAAAATTCCTGGAAACAAATGAAAATGAAGACACCAACTATCATAACTTATGGGACCAGCACAGCAAGAGCAGTGTTAAGAGAAAAGTTCATAGCTCTGCAAGCATTCATCAGGAAAGAAGAAAGGGCCCACATAAATAACCTGACTTCGCAGCTCAAAATATTAGAAAAAAAAATTAGAAAAAGACGAACAAAAGGAGCCCGACCCAGGCAGAAAGAGGGAAATAATAAAAAACTTAGAGAGGAAATCAATGAGCTGGAAACCCAAAAAACAATCCAAAAGATTAATGCAACCAAGAGCTGGTTCTTTTGAACAAACAAGATCTACAAACCACTGGCAAGACTTGTAAGAACAGGGAAAGAGAGAACCCAAATAAACAGAATCAGGAGTGGGGAAATCACAACAGAAACCACAGAAATCCAAAAGATCATCAGAGATTACTTTGGAGTCTGTATGCCATGAAACATGAGAACATAGAAGAAATGGATAAATTCCTGAACTCCTATTACTTCCCACGGCTGAAACAAGAAGACCTGCAAAACCTGAATAAGCCTATCACCATCGAGAGATATTGAAACAGCAATTAAAAGTCTGCCCAAACACAAAAGCCCAGGTCCAGACGGATTCACTAAGTGAACTCTACCAAACCTTTAAGGAGGACCTACTCCCTAGTCCTTTTCAAGCTTTTTCCAGGAAATAGAAGAAACAGAAACACCCCCAAACAGCTTCTACGAGGCACATATCACCCTGATACCCAAGTAGGGAGAGATAACACAAAGAAAGAAAGAAAACTACATACTGATCTCCCCTAATGAACACAGATGCTAAGATTTTCAACAAAATACTAGCAAACAGAATCCAAGACTCATCAAAAAGATTATGCATCATGACCAAGTAGGCTTCATCATGGGAATGCAAGGATGGCTCAACATTTGCAAATCAACATAATACATCATATCAATAAGAGAAAAAAAAAAAAACCATATGATCATATCAATAGATGCAGAGAAAACAACCGTTCATGATTAAAACCCTCCAAAAAATGAGAACTGAAGGAACCTTCCTCAAGATAGTCAAAAGCCATCTATCAAAACCCACAGCGAGTATCATTCTTTTTTTTTTTTTTTTGCTTTTGTTCACACCCAGCGGCGCTCAGGGGTTTACTCCTGGCTCTTTTGGGATTCCGGGATAGGATCAAACCCGGGCAGCACAGGTTGGCTGTGTGCAGGAAAACGCCCTCAACCCGCTGACTCCTGGCCCCACGAGTATCATTCTTAATGGGGAAAAATTGAAAGCCTTTCCCCTAAGATCCAGGGACAAGACAAAGTTCCCCCCTCTCACCTCTTTTTTATTCAATATAGTACTGGAAGTACTTGCCATAGCAATCAGAGAAGAAGAAAAGGACATTAAGGGCATCAAGATAGGCAAGGGAAGAAGTCAAGCTATCACTATTTGCAGTTGACATGATATTATACCTAGAGAACCCTAAACTCTCTACCAAAAAACTCCTAGAAACAATAGATGCTTATAGTAGAGTGGCAGGATACAAAATCAATACCCAAAAGTAAATGACTTTTCTATATATAAGTAATGAAAGAGAGAAAAGGGATATTAAGAACATGATCCCATTTACAATTGTGCCACAGAAAATTAAATACCTAGAAATTAGTTTGGTGAAGAAGATAAAGGACCACTACAAAGAGAACTGTAAACATTACTTCCACGAAATAAAAGAGGACACAAGGAAGTGGAAACACATTCCCTGCTCATGGATCGGGAGAATCAACGCCAAAATGGTAATACTCCCTAGAGCATTATACAGATTCAATGCCATCCCTATAAGGATGCCAATGACATTCTTCAAAGAAATTGACCAAACACTCCAGAAATTTGTATGGAATAATAAACCCCCACGGACAGTAAAGCAATCCCTGGGAAAAAGAAGATGGGAGGCATCACTTTTCCCAACTTCGATCTCTACTACAAAGCAGTAGTAATTAAAATTGTATGGTATTGGAATAAAAATAGACCTGTGGACCTATGGAATAGAGTTGAGGATCCTGACAACCAGTCTCAAATTAATGAACAATTAATCATTGATAAAAGGAGCAAAAAGTATGAAATGGAGCAAGGGGAAAGCCTCTTCAACAAGTGGTGCTGGGAAAACTAGGCAGCTACATGTAAAAAATGATTTGGACCTCCTGTCTAACACCATGCACAAAAATCAGATCAACATGGATTAAAAGATCTCAATATCAGACCTGGATCCATAAAAGTACATTGAAGAAAATATATAGGAAAAACCCTCCATGACATTGAAGCTAAAGGCAAATCTTCAAAAGAAGAAACACCACTAACAAAACAACTAGAAGAAAAGATAAACATATGGGACTACATGAAACTAAAAAGCTTCTGCACCTCAAAAAGAAACAATGACCAAGATACAAAGACAGTCCACAGAATGGGAAAGAATATTCACCCAATACCCAGCTGATAAGGGGTTAATATCCAGGATATATCAGGCACTGGCAGAACTTTTACAAGAAGAAAACAGCCAACCCCATCAAAAAATGGGAAGAAGAAATGAAGATAAACTTCAACAAGGGAAGAAGTTCGAACAGCCAAAAGACATATGAAGAAAATGCTCATCATCCAATCATCAGAGAGATGCAAATCAAAACAACAATGAGATATCATCTCACAGCACAGAGACTTGGCACATATCCAAAAGAGCAAAGAACAACAAGTGCTGGCGTGGATGGGGAAAAGGGGACTCTCATCCATTGTTGGTGGGAATGTCGACTGGTACAGCCTTTTTTGGAAAACAATATGGACATTCCTCCTAAAAGTCTAGGAATTGAACTCCCATTTGACCCAGCCATACCACTCCTGGGAATATACCCTGGGAAGCCAAAAAAATGCAGCAGAAACACCATCTCTACTTTTATATTCATAGCAGCATTATTCACAATAGCCAGAATCTGGAAACAACCAGAGTGCCCGAGAACTGATGACTGGATAAAGAAACTTGGGTACATCTACACAATGGAATACTATGCAGCTGTTAGGAAAAATGAAGTTATGGAATTTGCCTATAAATGAATGGACAAGGAGAGGATCATGTTGAGTGAAATTAGCCAGAAGGGAGAGAGACAGATAGAGAATGACTGCATTATTTGCATGACATATATATA
>JAJIBD010022715.1:0-340000 GCA_021461705.1 Cryptotis parvus
ATTCACAATTGTGCCACAGAAAATCAAATACCTAGGAATTAGTTTAGCTAAGAATGTAAAGGACCTGTACAAAGAAAACTACAAAATGCTGCTTCAAGAAATAAAAAGAGGACACGAGGAAATGGAAGCAATTCCCTGCTCATGGGTTGGGGAGAATCAACATTGTTAAAATGGTAATACTCCCTAGAACTTTATACAAATTCAATGCACGCCCTGTAAGGATACCAACAACACTCTTCAAAGAAGTTGACCAAACACTCCTGAAAGTTGTATGGAATAATAAACCCCCCATGGATAGCTATAGTAATCCTTGGGAAAAAGAAGATGGGGAGGCATCACTTTTCCCAACTTCAAACTGTACTACAAAGTGGTAGTAATTAAAACTTGATAAAGGAGCAAAAAGTCCAAAATGGAGCAAGGAAAGCCTCTTCAACAAGTGGTGCTGGGAAAACTGGGCAGCTACGTGCAAAAAAATGAATTTGGACCTCTCTCTAACACCATACACAAAAATAAGATCAAAATGGATTAAAAATCTCAACAACAGACCTGAATCCATAAAAGTACATTGAAGAAAGCATAGGAAAAATCCTCTATGACATTGAAGCTAAAGGCATCTTCAAAGGTGAAACACCACAAATAAAGCAATTGGAAGCAAAGATAAACATGGAACTACATGAAACTGAAAAGCTTCTTCACCTCAAAAGAAACAGTAACCAAGATACAAAGACAGTCCACAGAATTGGAAAGAATATCCAGCCAATACCCATCTGATAAGGGGTTAATATCCAGGATATATCAGGCACTGGTAGAATTTCACAAGAAGAAACAGCCAACACCATCAAAAAAATGGGGAGAAGAAATTAACAGAAACTTCAACAAAGAAGAAATTCTAATGGCCGAAAGGCATATGAAAAAATGCTCTTTCATCATTAATTATCTTGGAGATGTAAATCAAAACAACAATGAGGTATCATCTCACACCACAGAGACTGGCACACATCCAAAAGAGCAAGAATAACCAGTGCTGGCATGGATGTGGGGGAGAAAGGGGCTCTCATCTATTGTTGATGGGAATGTTGACTGGTACAGCCTTTTTGGAAAACAATATGGACATTCCTCCAAAAACTAGAAATTGAGGTCCCATTTGACCCAGTCATACCATTCCTGGGTATATACTCTAGGAGGCCAAAAACATAGCAGAAATACCATCTGCACTTTTTATTTTCATAGCAGCACTATTCACAGTAGCCAGAATCTGGAAACTACCAGAGTGCCCAAGAACTGATGCCTGGATAAAAAAATAATTTTGGTACATCTTCACAATGGAATACTATGCAGCTCTTAGGAAAAATAAAGCTATGAAATTTACCTATAAATGGATGAGCATGGAAAGGATCATACTGAGTGAAATTAGCCAGAAGGAAAAGGACAGAAGATATAAAACGACTGCTTTTATTTCCGTTGTATATACATATATATACATATATTATATACATATATATTATGATACCAATATCCAAGGCCAGGCAGAACATGGATTAGGAGGTCTTGTCAATAGGTGAAATCAACCACAAGTGTGTGGGAATCAGAAGTTAGGTGACACAGAAAGGGAACAGTGGAAATTATCATTGGAAATAATAATACCAGCCTAGAACTGAGCATTAAATATAGGCAAAGGGATACACACAATAACCTCTAAATGTATGTATTGCAAGCCACAATGTGTAAGAGAAGAAAGAAGAGAGAGCAAGAGAGAGAGAAGAGAAGAGAAGAGAAGAGAAGAGAAGAGAAGAGAAGAGAAGAGAAGAGAAGAGAAGAGAAGAGAAGAGAAGAGAAGAGAAGAGAAGAGAGAAGAGAAGAGAAGAGAGGAGAAGAGATAAACAGCCTACCATAGAGGCAGGCTGGTGATGGGGAGGGAATTGGGGACATGGTGGTAGGAAATGGGCACTGGTGGAGAGATGGTGCTGGAACACTGTATGAGAAAATATCCCAGCAGGTAGGGCGTTTGCCTTTCATGCGCCAGGCCCATGCCAGCCGGGTTCGATCCCGGCATCCCATATGGTCCCTCGAGCACCGCCAGGAGTGATTCCTGAGTGCAGAGCCAGGAGAAACCCCTGAGCATTGCCGGGTGTGACCCAAAAAGCAAAAATAATAATAATAATAATAAAATAAATACCTTTGTAACTGTTTATCTCACGGTGGTATAATAGAATATTTAAAAAAACAACAGTAACTAAGAGCTGGTGTTTAGTAGGAAGCGTGTAACTGTAGTGGTGAAGGGGCCTATATAGGACAGGACAGTGCTTGGCAGGAGACTTTGGGACAATGGCTACACTCTGGTGGGGAGTGTGCTGTTGAAATGTTTCATTCATTATCAATATTGTAAACCACAGTACCTAAAATAAAATTTATAAAGAAAATGTGTCTCTGACCTCTCACCCTCCTTGTGAGCTGTGTGGGCTTTTCCTCCAGGCATTACCACCCACTCTCACTCCCTTCACCCACAATTGTAGCATTGTACCTGTATCAGAGAGGTGCTGAAAGCAGCGGTGGGGCATCACTGCTCTCAGAGAAAGTGACAAGGCCTGAAGGATGCACTGGATTTAGCTGACACATGCAGAATGTTCCAAATGAGGGATAGCGTGTTGGAAGGTACAGGAGGAAGGAAGATTCTGGCAGTCTCAGGAAAAGAGAAATAGGATCCACGGGCAGGTATTATACTGAGAAGTTTCAGTTATCCTGAGAGAAGTAACTTGTTTGTTTTCTTGCTTGTTTATAAACCACACCCTGAAGGGTTCAGGGCTTACTCCTGGCTCTGCATTCAGAAATTACCCCTGGCAGACTCAGCAGACTATATTGACCTGGGTCAGCTGCATGCAAGGCAGACACCCTTCCTGCTGTACTATCTCACTCCAGCCCAGCACAGTGCTGACTTGATCTGAGACAAGCCTTCTGGTTGCTGTTGAGGATGAGCAGGAACAAAGTCGGTGTGGGAGTGCCAGTTTGACCTATTCATTCTCCAGATGAGACAGGGTGGTGTTCTGAACAAGGAACATGGGTCATAGGAAGAGAGAGGCCAGGCTCTGACAGAAAGGCTGGGATACAGCAGCTCCAAGCACTTGGTTCTGGTTTGAATATGGGGTGTAGATGGAAGAGCAGTTGCCTGGGCAGCTCCCTGGAGTCTGGCTAGCATTAGAACTGGTTGGCAGTACCTTCAGTGGGGATGGAGACTAGAGGGAAAAGATGCAGTGCCAGGCCAGTGGGAAACCTGCCACACAGAAGGGGGGCCCCTGGCTCCGCACACACAGATGTTTGAAGGGATGGAAATGAATGAGTTTGTTGGGGACATGCTGGAGAGATTCCTGCCCCCGCTCTGCTGTCAGCATCTTTCCTGCACACTCCACAGCCACCAGCCACACTGGCCATTTACCATGCACCCAAAGTCAGCAAAAGTCAGTACAAAGTAAAGTTCAGTCGGAGAAATAACATCTGACATCACTCATGGTACAGAAACAAACACGTGACTGAATTATAACATCAGCAATGAATTTTCAGACCATGAGATCAAACACAGAAGGGAGGGACAAAGGGTGTGGGCAGGGGAATCGCACAAATGGTGTCAGTGGGATCTGACAGCACCAGACAGTGGTGGTTATGGGGCGCACTGTGTCAGATAGCACCGACAGTGGTGGTCATGGGTCTCACCAGCATCGTCGTGAAGACTTACGTAGCCTGTACCTAATGGTGCAAACAGTTAGATAATGGTAGAAGACAATGCTATTTTGTTGAATTGTTTTCTTTCCCACACATCCTAAAAATTCAGGCCCAGGGAGAGATCACAGAGGATGAGAGCAGAGACCTGGCACGTGCAAAGCCTGACTGTGTCCCCAGCCCTGTGTGACTCCTTCCCCCCAAATCAGTGCTCTGTCATACCAGCCGCATTGCAGGGTCCCAGTAACCATGCAACTCATGGCTTCTGAGTCGACAGCAGGGAGGGGAGCCTCTTTCCGTCACCACGGGCCATTCCACCAGGCAGCCACTCCTACAAGCTTCCTTTGAGACAAGAAGAGAAACCTTGGATGGAGGCGAAGGGCGCAGTGGGCTACTGAGGCTCTCAGACGCAGGCTCCACAAACAGTGTCTAATGCCGCCTTCCTGGTGGCACTGTCACAGGCATGCGCAGGGCGGGTGCACCCATAGACACCGTCATAGAGATGGGATACTGAGTTCCCTATCAGACCCTCAATCACTCACTTCGAAACCGATTCTGACTTGAATGAGCACTCAGACTGTGTTTGTCTTCATTTTTCATTTTCATTGAATGCATACCTTAGTTTCTTTATTTTCTTTTTCAGTCGGATGTCATGGATCAGAATTTGTTAAATTTCCTCCCAGAACAAGAACATTCCGAAGTTTATAAAATGCTTTCTTCCCATATGCTTGGGACCGATTCCCCCTCCCAGAATACTTAAAATGTAAGTTCAACTTCACTGACTTTACAAAATATGAATAATTTTGTCTTTGAAAGGTTAGCATGAATTAGGAAGGGAAGGACTAATTTTCAGAATAATTTTCTTTATGACTCAGAACATAACCGAGATCTGCAGAGGTATATTTAAAGCTTAAAGCTAAAGCCGGCTCTGTAAAGATGTAAGACATTGAGCTTCTATGTGGAAAATATGAAAGCATGGAGTTTAAGAATAACACTTGTTTCTCAAAATTTCTTTTATAAAGGGTCTTTTTTGTAAGAAACAGTGCAATAATCAGGAAACAATCTGCCTGTTTTAGAGGCCTCTGAAATGCCAGCTTTGTGATACTAAGTAACTGAAACCTGAATAATTGGATCAGAATTTGACATTCTCTTCTCCTGAATCTGTCATCTGATTATATACATCTGTGGCCTTTATAGAATTTTAAAGTTTTTTAATCAAAATTAGCAGCCTAGAGAGAAGGCTGACATTGATGCCAGTTGAACCTTGTGTATCTAATGAAGCTTCTGCAGAGATGCAGGCAGTGAAAGTGCCTTGTACTTGGTTGAAACTTAGTCCGTTTTCAATGATTAATTTGTCCTGTTGTACATCTCACTTGACTCCAAAGTGAAACAAAATATAGATATTTTTAATATATATATATATATATATATTAAAGGGAGATTGTCTGTATGAGTAACTACATTTAATATACCATTCCTGAAAACAAGTGGATCCAATCAATGATGACATAACCAACCACATTGTGTGAGCAGATTAAGACAAATGAGGTTCAAATACAAAATTCAAAACAAGTTGTGGTGATAGGGGTGGACCTCTGAAGAGAGGTTCTAAGCCGTGTCCAAAAAGTCAGCCATAATGAAATGACACCCCACCAGTCATAGACTGAAGCCCCGAGTTTCTGCAGAAAGTGCTGCTTGTTTAGAGGCTATAACGCTCTCATCTTCTTTCTCTCTCTTTTTCTCAAATGGCCCAGCTGACAACGATTTAGAGTTTTATTGCCATCTTCTCAGAGGCAGCTTGAACCCAAAGGAATTTCCGACTTATGAATATATAAAATTTGTAGGGAACTTTCGCTCTTACAACAATGGTAAGCTTTAATTGTCATATAATTGTGACCGTGTCTTTTATCATGCAAATGTGCGTGGGGCAGGAGAATCATGAAGGCAGAGGAGGAGATCTGCTTCTCATACTTGCGTTTAGATTTTCATGTTCCCAAGATGCATCTGGTGCTCATAACTGTTATCTCGCATCTGAGGAGAGCACACTCCCACACCTGCTTGTGGCTTCACAGAGCACCCCACAGTGCACAACTCTGCAGTTGGTGTGGGCTGCGCTGAGGCAACAGCAGAGAGTTCAGAGAGAACACTGGACACTGCCCATAGCCAAACAGGGCCTTATGACGGGAAACCCCAGAACCTGCTGCACTGAGGTCCTCCTTTGTCTAAGGCGCCTGGGAGCACATTTTAGGAGATAAGCCCCGTGCACTACAGTCAGCAGTCCTTTAGTGAGCTGGCCTTGTGCAGCAGCTGAATGGCCCAGAAAGGCAGACAGGCAGTCCAGTCGCCCTTAGCTTTGCAGTAACTGGTTCTCGGAGCTCCGGCTGCCAGGCCACATCTCTAAGCTAAACTGAAATGCTCCATTTTACTTTTGGCCCAGGCTAATAGGAATGTAGGCCTGATGCCAGAGATCCCAAGGCACTCATCTTGGCGAGCCGGCCACTGCACAGACAGGCCAAATTCCTATTTGCTCCATTCCTCAAAACTCAACACAAAACAAATAGGTCCGAAAGATCTCACATTTCATAGAAGCACCAATATGAATAAATCTAAGGAAGTATTGACAGAGATTTGTGAAAGAGAGGAGAGGGTAAAGTTCCAAAAAGCAAAAAAATTTGGAAAGAAGAGACATGGTGGGGAGGGGTAGGCCATGGAGCCAGAGGGAATTGGCGGCGGTGGCATTCACTGTGGAACTGGGCCAAGAGTATTATCCCAGTCAGATAAGCCCCAGAGTCTCCAGTCAAATCAGCCAAAGTCATGGCATCCAGTGCTAATGCTGAGACTAGCCAGCATCCTTCTTCAACCTTAGGCAGTCCTCTCTAGCACTGGATATGTTTTGTCTAAAATGCGCCAACTAAAGGAATGGGTGCTAGAATGCTGTGTAACTGAAACCCAATCATGAACAACTTTGTAATTTTATATCTCACAGTTACTTGTTGTCACTTGTCTTCCCATTGTTCATCAATTTGCTCGAGCGGGCACCAATAACGTCTCCATTCATTGGGAATGAAGTTCATTATTGTTACTGTTTTTGGCATATCGAATACACCTTAGGTATCTTGCCAGGCTGTGCCGTGGCTCTGGGTTCATCCCAGGGGCCCAGTCTGACACCAACTATAGGCATAATCCTACCAAACTAGCTTCCAGGCCCAGTGTTCAGGACTCAGGCCTGGCCAAGAGCTCCATCACTGACTTCTCTGACTTAGGGTCTTTCTGGAACCTACTTGTGCAGGCTCAGTGGGGTTGAGTAGCTGGAAGTAAAATATTTATTGAATCTAAATATTTAGATTCAACGGGTGTACCGTTGAATCTGGGCAAAGCAGGATGAAGCCAAGGCCTGATCATGCCTAATCCCACACTGATCAACAGCTTCCCAACCTCACCAGGTAAATGTTTACTGGGCCACACACATAACTAAATAGTGGTTCTTAGATTAAAGGAATTGATTGAAGAGACATCTTGTGACAAAATCAGAAGTCTCAATGGGATGCCCATCCTGGAGCCAAGATTTATTAGGGGAGGCATCTTGTAAAATGCAGATTCCCAGGAGTCTCCTAGGGATTTTTCTAAAGGAGCTCTGCTGGTGGGGCTGAGATGGAGGCAGATTAGAGATAGGTGAGGGCTCTGATGAAAGAGGTTATGGACTTGAGAAGTGCTGCCTTGCCTGCACACTCAGAGTCGCTGACCTACACCTGCCCTACACCTGCACACTGAGAAATACTGCCCTCACCTGCACAGAATGCCCACCCCAGGAGTTTAATGACATCCCTCTTGCTTTTTTTTAAATTTTTTTAATTATACAGCTGTTGGTGCATATATGTTTAGGGAGAGTAATTTCTTCCTGATATACATATCCCTTGATTGTTAAGAAGTGACCTTCACTGGCTTTCTAACCATTTTCAGCCTGAAGTCTATGCTGTCCACTACTAATATGGCCACCCTGGTCTTTTTTGGAGGAATTTTTTGCAAGAAGGATTGTTTTCCAGCCTTTGATTTTGAGTCTCTTGTTGTACTGATTGTTCATATATGTTTCTTGAAGGCAACAAAATATTGGGTTCAAATTTTTGTATCATTTTTGCAACTCTGTATCTCAACTGGTGCATTTAGACCATTGACATTGAGAGAGATTATTTTCATGGGATTTTATGCCATCTTTCTGTATGTTTGTTGTTTTTTGGGTTTTGTCTTGTCTTATAATAGCTCTCTAAGACATTGAGAGTCTTTGATACAAGACTTTCCATCTCCCAAAAGCCAAATACACGTTTTCTCCAGTGCACATGGAACATCCTCCAAGATAGATCGTATGTTGAGGGGCAAAACATACCTCAATAAAATCAAGAAGATAGAAATTGTGTCAATTATTTTTTCGGACCATGATGCATTGAAAATAGAAGTTAATCAAACACAGAAATGGAGAGTCAAACCAAACACCTGGAAACTAAATAGCTGGTTTCTGAACAAACACTTAGCTCTCTAAGACATTGTATTTGATATGGCCAAAACCCAAATATGAACATTTTTGTAATTGTTAAAAGTAAATAAATAAATAACTAAAAAAGACATTGTATTTGATATGCCCAAAACCAGTAACAGTTATAGACTTCGTTCTCATGATCTGAACAAATGGTTTGAGGCTCTTCATACTCCTGGAGCAAGCAGATGCCCTTGGGCTACATTAGCATGCAACAGGATGTATGGAGATGTTACTGATGCCTGCTCAAGCAAATCGATGAACAACAGGAAGACAAGTGATACAAGTGATACAAGTGATAGAGTAGCTCTCTCAGTTCTTTTAAAGTTGGTTTTGAGTCTATGAAGTTCCTGAGCTATTATTTATCCACAGAGCTGTCTATCTGTCCCTCTAATCTGAATGAGAGTTTAGCTGGGTAAAGAATTGTTGGTGAGGCATTCATTTGATTGAGTTTTATTTTTTTTACTATATCCCACAACTGCCTTCGAGCTTGGAGGGTCTCTTCTGATAGGTCTGCTGAAAGTTGAATGGATGCTCCTTTGTATAAAATTTCCTTTGATCTTGCTGCTTAAGAATTGTGTCTCTGTAGCATCTGACATTCTAACTAGGATATGTCTTGGAGTCTTTTATTGGGGTCTCATTTTAGTGGTATCCTTTGGGCTTCTTGGATCTGGATCCCTGCATCATTTAACTCTGAGAACTTTTCAGCAAGGATGTCTTTGATCATTCCTATTTTCTTGGGGTTGCCTCCCTGTACCCTCTGGGACACTGATGATTTTATGTTGCTCCTCTTGGATTCATTCTCATGTTCTCTAGCCTGGTGCTTATCCATTTTTTTGGTCTTTTTTTATCTGTTGTATTTCCCTAAGTACTCTCTGCAGCTCATCCTCATTCTCACTGATTCTATCTTCCACCACTATCATTCTATTGTTGAGGACACTCATTTTGTGTGTTTTACTTCATCTATGGAGCCTTTTATTGATGACATTTCTTTTTGTGGTTTTCTTATTTCTGCTCTCAAATCCTATCATATTTTATTGACTGTCCATTCCACTGATTAATTTATGTCCTCCTGTATTCTATTGGACTTTCGTTCCATTTTTTTCATTGAGCTCATTAAACATCCTCACCATTTCTCTTTGAATTCATTGTCAGAGAGATTTAAATGTGGGTATTCCTAGTTGATGCTTCAGGACTGTTTTCTTCTTCCATTCTTCAAGGAGGGAATCTGCGGTTTCCCCATAATGCTGTGGAGGTCTGGAGGTGGAATCTTCTGGAGCACTGTTCCTCTCTCACTCAGAAAAACTGTAAATGTCAGTTTTTCTGTGCTTTAGCAGTATGTTGTATTTTCAATGTTGTTCGAGTAGTTACCCTGCTAGTGTGAGATCCAGTAACAGAATCCAAAGAATTGGTTGAATGCAATATAGAAAGGAGGAATTAACTTGTAGCTTCATAAGTGACCACCACCATGATCTCCCGCCCCATGTGACCTTGGGCAGCTCTCCAGTGCAGTCTCTGACCATCCACTTAGGATGCTGGTTATTGTAGCCCCTAGTTTCTGTCCATAAAATTTAAAAACCACATGTGCATCTGCATTTCGGCTGTGTGTGCCCTCCCACCCTCTTGCTTTTAAAACAGATCTTTCCAGACAGTATTATCTTTAATTATGCTATTTGCTTAAAATATTAATGCTCTGGCCATACTCCCAGCTGTGCGGATAACTGTGTGCAAGGAGGGAAGGGGCTTTCGCTGTTGCAGGCATGGGATTGAGGTGTGCAGCTCCCCATGTACCCAGAACAAAATTGCCAAGCATGACTGACAAGCCTGACCTGGGGAGCAACCATGTGTGTGCTATGAGTTTTTCTTTCTGTAGGTCTCATTATTTCTCATTAAGATACTGCTGAACAGTGCTCTGAAGCTTCTAGCCATTGCTTACGGTGTAGAGGCTTTCAAGGAAAGAGGCTTCTTTCAAGATACCTGGAGCTTTTTCGTTTTTTTTTTTAAACTAGCTGGGCTTTATTTTTATTTCAAGTTGGAACAGTGTTTGTTTGCCTGGGAGAATGTGTGGAAATTATGTGTGACTTTTTTGAAAAGCTGTTACTTCTAAAAATTTGGAATTAAAAGTTGCAAATTTCAAAGTGAGGCAGTAGACACTTTCCAGAACCTGTTACAGGCACTTTCTTGAGACAAGAGACTCCAAATTGTGGAACATCTGAAATATAATACTAACCTGGATTTAAACAGACAGTATAAAATGTCAGAGGGCAATGAATTTCTAACATGGAACCCCATGAAACCATGAACATTTAACCTTTATGTCAATAAAATGTGATTTAATGTAAACAAGTCAAACATGATGTTGTCGGTTAACTTCTCAGTAAACTTTGAGCAGTGGAACAGTCTCCACTGGGCCATTGCTCAGCACTTACCGTGCAATATCTGGTACTGGGAAAGAAGATAGTGGATTCTTGTTTTTATGAATACTAAAATGAAAGAACAGCAAACTGAGTTTTCATCTCCCCTTTTCTGGCTCCAGCCAGTCCCAACATATAAATTAGTAATTATCAGAAGTACTTTTTCTGGTGAATAAGATGCTTGCCTCAAATATGACCAACCCAGGTTTAATCCCTAGCCCTGGATACAGTTCCCTGAGCCCTACCAGGACTGATTCCTTCGTGCCAGGAGTAACCCCTGAGAACTGCTGAGTGTGCCTCCTCCCACAGTAAGAAGTATTTTTTCTGTAGTCTGATCTGGGTGCTGCAACTAGTTTGGCAAATAATCCAAGGGAGGTAGCTTTGGGTGCAGTTAGAGGGCACTTCCTGTTTGTTCCCTTAACAAAGTTTATTTCTGATGGGGCACTGATATTTTCCTGAAAAGAGAGTAGTTGACCAGGAATGTTTGGGAACCTCTACCCAGACTGAAGCTTGAAGAGTTTAGTTTAGCCCTGGATGCAGGTGAATAGGGAGAGCCCGGGTTAGATCTGGGAACAGCAGGGCTGATACTCATAGCTGCGACTAGAATCTCCTCACCTGGCCCAGAGCACCCACCAGAAATGTAGTGATGGCTTCAACCTTAAACCCAAAGTGAAGCTTTGGTCCATGTCACTAGGTGCTGAGTAAGTGAATACTTGTGAAGTAGGCGCCTGTGTTTCCCCACCTCTGGGCGCCTTCTCAGCAATAGCCTGTATCAGGGAAGTTCGCCCTTTACTCCCCATTCGGTGCCTCCCCACCCCCATCAGTTCCTTCTCTTCCTGAACTCCCCTGGTGCTTGGAAGCCAGTGCCCCCCTTGCTCCAGTCACTTGGGGGCACTCCCCTCACGACTATTCTTGGTATATGCTCTTCCCAGCCCAGAGCTCTTCCCATCAATCCATCAGCCCATCAACCCCTATTGTCCTAAGCTGAGAGGGTGCTCAGTGCTCAAGCCTCAGACCTCAGGGAGCAGGTGAATGTGTGGCTGCAGAGCACAAGGTGAGGCTGAGTCAGAAAGGCTTCTGGCAATCCTCCACTGTAACTGAGATGCCTCTGCTGACCCAAAACCCATCTCCCCACTCTGGACGGGTGTGAGTGGATAGACCCACTTGTAGAAATGTGCAGAGAAGGAGGGGCAAAAGCATCTTTGCCTGCCACCCGCCTTCATGAGGTGAAACTTCCCAATTGAGCATTTCCAGGTTCACCTGGTAATTCTGCCACCATGTCCCCTAACCTCAACCCTGGTTAGGTAACCAGGGTTAACCTCAACCCAAGCTGGTAAATGCAGTAACTCTTGTCCCAACAGGAGAAATATGGAGTGGTCTCTACTTCCATATGCCCAAGTCTTGTTTGGATCTTAGCACTTCCTTTTTTTGCTGCAGCTGTTCTGGAGAAGGGATAGAAGGCAGGGCTTCACAGCTGAACCCAGGTGTTTTTCATAGGTAAAGAAATAATGTATCAGGAAATAGAACTAGGATGTCACTTTCTTGCAGTTGTTTCACTCTAGGAAGTTTCCAATTTAGTTGCTAAAAGCTCCATGCAGGTATATAAGACATGTGTCTCCCAGTGCCCTGGAAACCCCATCTCTGCCCACCCACCTTGCCTGAATCCCTATCTAGGTGGGTTATGGATCAGTCCTCAAACTACTTCAGTTTTGTCAATGTCTAGAATAGAAGAAAAAGGAAATTACTTTATTCAGGTCACTGTTGGTTTCATAGCAGATAATGTTCTTTACAAACCATTTCTGTTTGTTTTTTGGGGGACACCCAATTGTGCTCAGGGCTTACTCCTGAGTCTCTGTCTCTGAACTTAGGGATCACTCCTGAAGGGCTCAGGGAACCAAGGGTGGGAATGAACCCAGACTGACCACATATAAGGCAAGCACCCTGCCCACTTGACTATCTCTCTGGCCCTTAAAAATAATTTTTGGGGCCGGAGCGATAGCCCAGCGGGTAGGGCGTTTGCCTTGCCTGCGGCTCGGCCCATGCCGGCCTGGGTTCGATCCCCGGCATCCCCATATGGTCCTCCGAGCACCACCAGGAGTGATTCCTGAGTGCAGAGCCAGGAGAAACCCCTGAGCATCGCCGGGTGTGACCCAAAAAGCAAATAATAATAATAATAATAATAATAATAATAATAATTTTTGAACACTGCCCATATTTTCACTTCTTCAATTAAATAGCCGAAGAGGTCTATCCCAACCGCTTCCCCAGGTCCCGCAGACCCACCTTTGGCACGTCACATCGGGAAAGAATTGCAGATACTTGTCTAAAGTATAAGGGAGAGCCAGAGATGGTAGAGTGGGTATGGCACTGGTCACGCACAACTGACTCAGGTTTGACCCCAACATTCTATATATTCGAGTTCTTCCAGGAGTGATCCCTGAGCACAGGGCCAGGAATAAGCCCTGAGTACTGTCGGGGGCGCCGCCAGGGTCCCGACAGTGTCGGGAAGCGAGTTCCCTTCTACCTCCGAACCCAGCACGGAATGGATGAAAACTCAGGAATCCGATGCAGTTTTAAAAGGGCTTTACTGTCACAGTTTCCAATATACAATCCAAGAGCAGGGCTCTGGACTCTGGACTCTGGGTTCCCAGCTAGGCCCCAGCCAGGTGTATGCCAAGATGGCTGCCACCATGTGTTGAGGCCCAACAGAGAATGGAGAGGACGGAGAAGCAAAACACCAAGGGAAGCCGAAATGGCAAAAAGGGGAAAAAAAAGAGAGACTTTCTTTCTTCTTGCAGCTTATTTTATAGCTAGAAAACTGCCCAGACTCCCCAGCCCAGCCCATTCTGGGCTGGGCTATCTAGAGATGAAAACAGGAAAATAACTCTATAGAAATGTAGCAACTTCAGGAGAACATCTGGCTGTTTACAAGGACCCAGAGCTAATTCAAAGCCTCCTAGCAGAGCTGGGAGAATCGATAAGATAAATGCAACTTCCCCTGGCAGGAAGGATCAAATGCCCTCAGGTAATTTCTCCCAGCACCTCGCCTAATGTCTTGAGCCAAGATCTGCCTGGAATTGCCTTTATAGGGTAGAGAAGGGGTTTCTGAGATGGCATGTCTCTGTACCAAAGACTAATACTAATGCCAGTTAAATATTTCTCCAAGCCTTCACAAGAGTCTCGTCTACTTCATGGTAGTTTTGTGTTTTAGTTGCCTTTGAGTTATCAGGGAGCCATGCTTGCTTGCTTGGAGGCAAACAGCATTTCTCTCTGGTCTAATTACTTAGAGAGCCAACATGGCCAGGTAAATATGCTGGTAAGATCTAGCTAGTCCCACAATGATTGTGGTAGCATGAGAGAATATTTATACCAGTCAGTACAGAATACATGGTCAGATAAACTGCCACATTCAGACTACCCCCTATCTATGAAATGACCTGCAGGAGGCAATCCAGGGCAGATGCAGAGGCCTAGGCTTTTAGGTGTCCTGCAACAAGTACCACTAGGTGTAGCCCCAAAACAAAAGAAGGAGCAGCTGCGTATCAAGGGTCCCTGCTGAGCAGGTGTCAGGACAAAGGCAGTCCCTTCTCAGAGCTGGGGCTCCTCCTCCTCCTCCACTGTGGAGTTTAAGTGTGTGCCTGACTGAGATCCAAAAGCAGGATTTCAAAAGTTGCTGGTGCTGCTCCAAATAGGTCAGCCTCAGTGAACCTTCCACTCTGGGCTTTCCAGAAACCACACAGCAGAGTCTGAAAGTTTCCCTGCCCTCATTTTACCTACTCATGTCTCACCACACAGCCAGACTTGAAGTACCGGCAAAAGCAGAGCTTTTTGTCTCACACCACTTGATTCAGTATGGCTTTGGGCTTTAGTTTGGTTCCTAAGTGGGTGAAGTAAGACAGTTCAGTTAAGGGAGCAAGGTGCAGGCCCACCAGACCTCCAGGGTCTGGAGAGGTGAGTCTAGCCCAGGAAAGACAGACTGGAAGAAGGGTCTGATCTGTCTCCCACAGGCAGGGAGTGTGCAGGGTACGAAGCAGAATGACCTCTGCACTCTGGCACTGAGATCGCACAGGAGCTAAACTTGGTGTGGAGCTTAGCCATCACATGCATAAGGATCTCTAGTTTGGATTGACAGGAAGCACTGGGGATTGTTCATACACTGATCAATCACATCTTTCTACTCATTTTGGTTAGCTTGTCCTGTAATTGTGATGAAATTGTGCACAGGATATTATGCACATGGAGAGTAAGGAATGATGGCCTATGGGAACTTCACGTCCCTGATTCTGCCCAAAGCACCATCAACCTTGTCAGAGACTCTGCAGCCCTCCCGCACCCTCCCCACCCCCATATTCATTTATTTAACAAGCGCCAAGGGAAAGAAAAAATTTAGTAGACATTTACTTTCCCTTTAAAGTAATTTTTCAACCCAGCAAATTATAAACCACAGCTTCCTCACGTGACTCAGCTTCTTTCCAGCTGAACGGAAATCATTCTTCTATGAGCCAAACTGAACTGACAGTGGAGAAAGATGATCCAGACATTACCCAGCATTTTGGGCAACACCCAAGGCTGAAGCTTGCCTCTATTACTTTGCCATTATTCGCCCAAGAACCCAGGCACCTAGGAACCCAGGAACCTAGCTTCTCAGAGTGTATTGGATCATGGATACTGCAAAGAGGGGAAAGGAGCCTAAAAAATGTTCTCAAATAGTGGAAGATTTCTCATGAATTCACAGAATATTCTTTTTTCCTCAACATTCTAACAGTCTCCCAAACGCTATGAATATAACTCAAAAATGGGCATCAGGAATGCTTCTCTTCCTTTAGCACACCTCTTCATTATTCCTGTCTTCCCCAGACACTTATAGGGTCTGGTTTTTTTTTCCTCTCCTCTAGTGTCTGTGAGACAGTATGTCATCTAGCACAGTGCTCCTCTCCTCTAGTGTCTGTGAGACAGTAGGCAATCCAGCACGGTGCTCCTCTCTTCTAGTGTCTTGAGACAGTAGGTCATCTAGTATGGTGCTCTTCTCCTCTAGTGTCTGTGAGACAGTAGGCGATTCAGCACGGTGCTCCTCTCCTTAGTGTCTGTGAGACAGTAGGCGATCTAGCATGGTGCTCCTCTCCTCTAATGTCTGTTAGACAGTAGGTCATCTAGCACAGTGCTCCTCGCCTCTAGTGTCTGTGAGACAGTAGGCGATCCAGCACGGTGCTCCTCTCTTCTAGTGTCTGTGAGACCGTAGGTCATCTAGCAAGGTGCTCCTCTCTTCTAGTGTCTGTGAGACAGTAGGTCATCTAGTATGGTGATCCTCTCCTCTAGTGTCTGTGAGACAGTAGGTCATCCAGCACGGTGCTCCTCTCTTCTAGTGTCTGTGAGACCGTAGGTCATCCTAGCAAGGTGCTCCTCTCTTCTAGTGTCTGTTTGGAAACCTGAGGCCTTGAGCAGAGCCTGTGCTGGCTGCACCCACCGTGACCCCGAACTTGCCAATCTGACATTAGATGGGCCATCATGAGGAGGCCTTAGGGAGTCGCTCACAGAGCTAAGTCTGAGAATTCGATGGACAGGTGCATGATTTTTCCATATTTAATAAGGTTCTATTTCCCCTCAATCATAACAGATCCTTTCTCTGGCCTCAGATCTAAGGCAAGCCCCCTACAGGGCCAGAGTAGGCAACCGTCTGGGGGAAACCTCTGATGCCAGCCTCAGCTGCATGCTGGATGTGAGCTGGAAAATTCCCTCCCAGCCAGGTGCAAGTGCCCTTGAGCAGAATCCCTGTTCCCTTCTGATTGCTTTTCCACCCTCACCAATCCATTATTACCTTTCTAGGCTTCAGTTTCCTCATATGATGAGGAGAGCCTTGTCTTCCCCACCTGCCAGAGTCGTCCACACATAATGAGTGGGGTTTGTCAGCTGTGAGCCTTGTTCTGGATACTGAGCTCTCCGATCCTCAAAAGTGGGAGACCAAGAAGTCCCTGATGCCACCTGGCCCTGAAGGGACTCAAGTAGAAACCCTCAAGTCCCAAGGGCACTGCACCTGACCCAGAAGGACAGAGACCCGTGTATTCAGGACATCCACCCAGAGGGGCAGGGACCCACCCAGGGGGACAATCACCCAGGGGATCGGATCCATATACGGAGGACACCAACCAAGAGGGACGAGACCCAAATATGCAGGACACCACTGCCTTCCCAAGCCCCTCCATCCGGAAGCACCTGTTACACAGTGGAATGCTACTTAGATATCACTTGTATCACTTGTCTTCCTGTAGATCATTGATTTGCTCGAGCAGGCACCAGTAACATCTCAATACGTCCTGTCACATGCGAGATAGCCCAAGGACATCTGCCCGCTCCAGAAACATAAAGAGCCTCAAACCATTCCATTATGTCATGGGAATGAGGTCTATAATTGTTACTGGTATTTGGCATGTCAAATACGACACGGGTAGCTTGCCAGTGTACTTAGATATAGCAAAAGAAAAAAGAAAAACATGCACCCGCTACTCACACATGGATCTGGAGAGCATTATACTAAGGGAGTCAGAGGGAGAGGGAAAGACAGCCTCTCTCATATGCCGGGTATAAAGAAACTTAGCAGGGGAACAGCTAAAGCCCAGAGGCAGGCATGAGGAACGTAAGAACTCACCTTTGGTAGGAAGCTCACTGCAGTAGGGATGGAGCAGTGTAGGATGGGGTCAGGCATTCGGGGACAGTGTGGAGAGGAGGCGGCTCAGGCGGGGTTAGTACTAGAATGCTGCATGCCTGAAACCCTGCATTAACAGTATTGTGAATTATAGAGCCTAAAAGAACTGTCTGAAGGCATCCTTCAGCCCTCCACACAGAACGAGACTCTTCTCCTTTTTGTGGAATATTTCCCACCACAATGATCTGTGCAGAGAGGAGGTGGAGAACAGCACGTCAGGGTCTTTGGCATATAATCTCCTGTCCCAGCTCTTGTCCGTGCGCTGTTTGATTCTCCCATCGTGGTGTAGGAGTGGTCTCCTTACTGTAGCGAAAGGAGTCTGAGGCCAGGGGCATGTTTCAGGGCCTGGAGCTTTGCGGGAGGGAGCTACAGCAGAGCTGGAGTGCGGCCCAAAACCAGCAAAGAGAATGAGAGGAATATGAATACATGGATGAGATACATAGATTTTCTGAGTGTGGGACAGGCCAGTGCGCTGAGGGCTGACCCGTGTCTGTGTGCCCCCAGTGCCTAGCTCCTCCTGTAACGGCTTTGACAGCACACTCTCGAGGCCTTGCCGGGTGCCACTAGGGGAAAGAAGCCTGTGTCATCGCCACAGTCCGTCTGGCCACGCCACAGTTCTTAAAGGCAAGTGCGTGGGAAAGACTATATTGGAACTGTTGCCGCTGAGTCCGTGTAGTGGTTTTCAGCAGTTGTCTTTCTGCGAGAGGGTAAGGTTCCAGGGATGTCCTCAGGTCCACATCCACCTCGAGACAGCCACACTCACCCTGTCCTGACTAGACAGCTCCGGTGCTCCCCACGTTCAGGGATAGGCTGCTGTGTGACTCTACGTTTTCTTTCTTTCTCACCAACATGATGACCACTTGGGGGTTGGGGCGGGGGCTGCAGTGAGAGCTGAGTGTCCAGTCGGATACTGGTCTGAGTCCTGTCACCTGGGGCCCTCCGCAGCCATGGCACCTGTGTGGAGCGATTCAGGACTCAAGTTCAGCTGCAAGGCCATTTTTGCATCTCCGCCACACTTCTAGTTAAAAGGGAAGGGTGGGCGGAATTTTGGCTATAGGTATTTTCCCCAGCTTGAGAAACAAATTTAGTATCAATTAATGCCCCCAGCTAGCTGCAGGTGGAGAGGTTCTGTCCAGCTTGGAGACTGTGCTGAGTGATTTTAACTTGTTGCCCCCTGCCCTCTTGACCAAGCCTGCAGAGAGCGGCTGCAGCTAGCGACATCTTCTCCCTTCTCGTGCAGGAAATGTGCATAGTTGACAAACCTTTAGAGGAATTCACTTCAAGGCATAGCTTGGAATGGAAATTTTTGTTTCTGGATCACAGGTGTGTAGGGGAAAAAGAACTTATTGGGGTTGGGTTCTTTTCCAGTGTGTATTTGCATGAGCCAATACTCCCAAGGGTGAGAAAAGTTCAAGAAGGGCCTTCTGCAGAAAGGGAAGTGGTTCTCAGACAGCCCCGGAGCTTCCCCTTCCACTGCGTTTGCCACAGCCGTGGGAGTGAGTGTGCAGGTCAGGCCAACTATGGAGAGCTCAGGTCCGGGAGCGTTTGATCTCACCGGGACCCCCCCACCCTCAGCCCACCTGAACACCTCCCCAGCCACCTGCGGCAGGAGCAAAAACAGGGAAAGTTCCTGTCTCTTTCACCACCTCATTCCTCAAGCCCAACTTTTCACCTGTATAGCATTGATCAATTTTTAGTTTAAGAACTAAACTGTCCACTCGCCGCCCTTTTATCTAGTCTCCCTTCATTTGTAGCTGTTTCAAATCATTCAGTAGCGCTAATGTTGATTCTCATTTGGGCCGCTTGTGCCAAGGGCAACAAGTATCTAAATGTGGAGGGAATGACAAACCCCAAAGCAAGAAGCATTTTGGGAGGCACAACCTGTCCCCTTATCCCTCCCTCCACCCCTCCACCCCCAAATACTGCTGGCCCTTGTTCTTGAGGAACGAGGTTGCCTTCCCTCCGGGTTCTGAAACACAGGCTATGGCCACTGGGTGGACAGGGCAGCCTCAGGGTCCTGCAAGGTGCCCCTCTCTGACAGCAACTCTCTTGTTCCTGGCAGAGCCCCTCCCCATCATCGGATACCTACCGTTCGGAAGTCCTGGGCACGTCAGGCTACGATTACTACCACATCGACGACCTGGAGCTCCTGGCTCGGTGCCACCAGCACTGTAAGCATCCCACTTCGACCCCAGCAGGGGGCTTTCTCAGAGCCTGGCCAGGGGCTCCTGACCACTGAAGGTCTCATCCTTGGGAATGTAAGAGGCGCATTTTCTCTGTAATGACCTCAATGCATGGTGTACGTCCTCGTCTGGACTGTCCCTGAGCATGGTTGGCACCTGGAAGTGACCCTACTGTGCCAACCCTGAGCCCAGCACCCATGGTATTCCTCAGCCATGCCAGCCTTTCATCTTGCTTAGAAGCCCAGGTGATGCTGCTCATTACCCTGTGATTCAAAATACATTTCAGAAACACAGTGCTGAATAAAAGAGTTATTCTCTAGGCAGTAAACTGTAGGCCTGCGCTTAAGTGAGCCGGGGACATCATCATGGAGCCAAGACAGATAGGAGAAACAGGAAGACTGTGCCCAGCATGAGTGTGCACAGGGTTTGGGGGGCTCCCGGGGAGAGGCAGACCAAGGGAGCTTGGTGATCAGGCAAGGATCCAGGATGAACCACTGAAAACCGTAGTTAAGATGCCAGATCCTAGTTTTGGTTTTGTCCAGGAGCACTTACAGTAACCCTGACCTGTTTTTGCAAGACCGCAAGTCTAGCTGACCTTAGGCAGGTCATATGTGCTCTGACTTGGTCTGCCATTTCCGCCTCTGAGAAAGCAAAGGGGTTCCATCAGAGTTTACCATGATTGTTTAAGGTGAATCTTTCAAACCTTACTCCTTGATCCAGAGTGACAGTGTAGCATGTACAGTGCCGACCTTATGGCAGCTGACTGGGGTTCAGTCCCTGACATACATCCCAAGTGGTCCCCGGAACATCACCAGGAGTGATTCCTAAGTGCAGAGTCAGGAGTAACCCCTGAGCATCACTGATGTGGCCCCAAAACAAAAGTTAATTTAAAAAATAAGGGGCCAGAGCGATAGCCCAGCGGGTACGGCATTTGCCTTGCACGTGGCCGCCTATGCCGGCCCAGGTTCGATCCCGGCATCCCATATGGTCCCCGAGCACTGCCAGGAGTAATTCCGGGAGTGCAGAGCCAGGAGAAACCCTGAGCATTGCCGGGTGTGACCCAAAAAAGCAAATAAATAAATAAATAAAACCTTGCTCCTCCAAGTGCAGTTCTCATCACAACGAGTCTGTAGATGCATCCCTAAACCTTCAGGCCACTGCAGCCTATGACCGCTGATTCAGAGCCTCCATCTTACCAAGATCCCCAAAAGCTGACAAGCATAGCTGCTCCTGGCTTCAGGCTCCCCAAGACTGTTCTAGCAGAAAAGAAAAGTGTAGGGTGCCCTTGGTCCTCTGAAGGCTGTGCCGCTTAGTCAGGCAGGACATCCTCACCCTGTCCAACCCACCCTTCACTCCCCTTGTTTCTCTTTGTTTCAGATCTCATGTTCTCCAAGGTAGTCTCTTCTTTGCTATGATTTCTCTTTATTGCACAAAGAGCCCCAAACGTTCAGACAGTAAACAATAAATCCCAAAGTGTTTTCTACTCTGGACTCATTTCCAGTCTGCTGGCTGCCCAGGTGAATAAACTAGTATTTATTCTGCACTGGGCATTCCCAGATATGCTCAGGGGCTGCTGAGTCCCCTCTGGCCTCCCTCAATGTCCCATTGCAGCCAGGTCTCACAGAGAGTGTCTCTAGCCCTTTCTGGTTTAGAACTGTGTTGACTTAAACTGCTGGCTGACAGCTGATGGTCAGGTCTCTTTTCAGTCCAATTCTCCAGCCTCTGAGTCTCTCCCATGTTCGTCTGTGGCCCTCGGGAAGATGAGCACCAGCTCCAGGCAGGAATCTCTCCAGATCTGCCCTCACTCACAGATCTCTCAGAGCTTCTGAGCATTTGCAAAAGCAAGTGGCTCCCGTTTGTGCTGTCACTTCCCGTGTCCTGAGGGTCACCTGGAGAATAGCCCGTGGCTGAAAGAGTACAGCGGCTAGAGGCCCAGTCCCATGCCTGGCACAACATGGCCCCAGAGCACTGCCAGGCGAAACCCCCAAACACTAATCTTAGCGTGCTCCCTGCCCCCAAAACATCTGCCTAGCTGGGGGAGATAAACAGGGTTTGGTGTCTTTCCTTGGAAACCTGGATTTTTCTCAGCAGCTCTGGAGGCTGCCTTTGCAGTGAGGCGGCTCCCACCGCCCCGTGCTCTGCCCACAGTGATGCAGTTTGGCAAAGGGAAGTCATGCTGCTACCGGTTTCTGACGAAAGGCCAACAGTGGATCTGGCTGCAGACCCACTACTACATCACCTACCACCAGTGGAACTCCAAGCCCGAGTTCATCGTGTGCACACACTCGGTCGTCAGGTGCGTGTGGAGGGGGGGGGGGGGGTGCAGCAGGGTGAGGCCCAGCTGCCTCGGGTTACAGAACGGATGCCCACCAGCACCCCATTCCTTCTGGCCGCACAGCTCCCTTCTCCTGCTGAGACACCCTTGGAATGAGCCTTTAGTTAGGTTTGAAACCTCAGGACCCCTCGGGTGCTCAGATATTCCACAGGAAGGAAAATCAGGAAGCTCTGTCTTCATGTGTATATTTCCCTTGGTTCCGTCCATCCCAGCCTTCCCTTGTCAGAAGGGAAGAAGAGAAGGAAAGTCTGGAGAAGTAAAGTCAAATTTGCCTCTGAATAATTCACACACAAACTCCCCTTTATTTCTAAGGCTGGGGTGACATTGGGTAGAGCCAGGCTGTCCATGGGAGGAGGTTCTGGTGCCCTAGGGGCCTCCCCTGTGTGCTGGGATAGCAGGATCTGTGCGCCAGAGAGACAGTGTGCAGAGACAGTTTGTGCAGAGATATAACCTGAGCAGAGACACGGGTCTGCAGAGATACAGAGACATGGTCTGCGCAGAGACAAGCCTGCAAAGAGATATGGTGGCCTGCACAGGGCCACTGTGCTACAAGGGAAAGAGACAGGTCTTTGCTTTGGTTGTGTTGTTTTGTTTGTTTGTTTGTTTGTTTGTTTGTTTGTTTGTTTGTTTGTTTGTTTGTTTGTTTGTTTGTTTGTTGGGCCACATCCTACAGTGCACAAGGCTGACTCCTGACTCTGGGTTCATTCCTGGAAGGACTCAGCCAACTGTGGTGACGGGGTCAAACCCAGGGAAACCACTTACAAAGCAAATGCCTTACCCACTGTGCTGTCCCTCAGCTGGTCAATAGATGTATCTTTCTTTTCTTCCCTCTGGTTATAGAAATGTTAAGGACATCTAATTGGAAGTTTATCTTGGTTTCAGGGCTACACACAGTGCTACTCCAGAGCTACCCCTGCTTCTGTGCTCAGGGATGGTCCTGGCAGTGCTCGGGGAACAGTGGGGTACTAGAATCCAACCCAGTCTCCCACACATCAGATGTGTTCAGTCCACTGAGCTAGCTCTCTGGCTCCATCGATTAGGTTTGAGTTGTCCTAGAGAAGAACATTTGAGAAGAGCAGAGAAAGAGAGTAAAGTACATTTTATGTATGTCTGAATGATTCATAACAGACTGACAGATACACACACAAATGCCACGTGTTCAAATTTATTTTACATGTGTATGATGTGCTATACTGATTAGGCAACTAAACAAACATAGATGCTCTGCATACGCACTCTGTTTGACAGATAGAGATAGATGATAGGACAATAACAATGAATAGGCAGACATACATTCTGCCTATTCATTATAATACACATAATGCTGCATTATCTAGATATACATGTCAGGTAGATAATTGACAGTTTGTATACATACAAGTTATAGGCATATTCTATTTATATGCATGCATGACATTGATGACAGGAAGATAAATATGCATCTCCATCTGTAGTACATTGTGTCGATAGATAACAGAGATAGTAGACAATAAGTACCTAGGGAGGTTGATGCTGTGAGCAGATACTGTGACACACATGTGCACACCAGTGTGTAGGAACCAATAAGTGAGCCACTCTCCTGTTCTCAGTGGGCGAGAGGAGATATGGGTAAGCTTGTGCTTTCTCCTGGTAACCCTGAGCCTCACTCCACACACCCTCTGAGCTTGGGGCCTGCCACAGACCTGTCTCATGAACATCACCCCTCACACCCTCTGCAGCATCACACCACACACCGTATGAGCTCGGGCTGCCTGGGACTGACTTGCCCCTGCTGCCTAGCAGAGGCTTGTGCTCGAGGTCCCTGAGTTCCCAGGGAAGGCTGAAATCAGCGTCTAGTTCTTCAGGCTCTGCCCTTGATGTTCTGTTTCTCTCCTTCCTCCAGCTCCCAAATCTAGAACGAAGATCTCAGAGCATAGTAGAGCAGGATTGTGGGTGGGTGAATAAATAAATGGATGAGCATTTCAGAGGCCACGCAGCACTGCCCCCTGAGTGGGACCAATGACCCCATCCTCGTCCCCTCATGAGGCAAGGCCAGCCCAATGCATAGACCCCCAGAGGCTGTGTCAAAAGTGAGTCTGTAGCTGCAACAACGTGTGGATCTGCTAGTACGTGTACACTGTTAGTACATTTCTAAGTACTAACCATGCTGGGTGACTTATCTCTGTATGCACATTCCAGGCCAAATAGGTTCAGAAAGGCTCTAATTAAGCTTCTCCTCTGAATGAAAATATATTTTTAAAGATAATTTGTTGAGGAGCCAGGGCATGGAGAAGTAAAAATGAAAGCAATCAACACGTCCTGAAAAGGAGGTACTGGAACGTAGCACTGGTGGAAACAGTGGTGGAATTCAGGCACCCAATAAATCCCTTTCTCTCAACCGAGCAACAGTCTGGCCTCCATGGTGATGGCTTTTATAGGGTGTTCCTCAGAGATGCCTCTTTGATGCTGTCACATGGAATGTATCCTCCCTCTCTCTCCTGTCAGTTACGCAGATGTCCGTGTTGAACGGCGGCAGGAGCTGGCTTTTGGAGGACCTGCCGTCCGAGACTCTCCATCCTGCAGTACTCAAGGTAGGCTAACCCACCAGGTAAAGGTAAAGGGTCTCTTAGGAGTTTCATAATTAAAACAGTAACGATACCCAGCTAGTCTAGCATTACCATTTCCAATAATTATTAGAACTCTGGTCCCTTCTCTATCTTACCTATCTTCTAATCCCCCCCACACACACACTTGGGGTAGAGTCCAACCATTGACAAATCCTCCTTTTTTTCCTGGCCTTGGGTATTAGTCTATATAGGATATAATTTTTATTATATAAAAATGTGCTATATTTTTATATCCCACAAATTAATGCGATCATTCTATATCTGTCCTTTTCCTCCTGACTAATTTCACTTAGCATGATACTTCCCATGTCCTATATCTCATGGTGGTATAATCAAATTTAAATAAATAAATAAATAAATAGCAAAAATAAGAGCTCAGAAAAAAGAAAGAAAATAAAACCTCATTTCCAACAGCAAAAAAAGTAATGATAATAAATGAACATTTTAAAATTGTCAAACTCAGGTGAAAGTTCTGTTTCTTTTTTTATTCTGGCTTTTTGAGTTTCAGAACAGAGCGGGGGAGTACAGCCTGACAGAAGCCTCAGCTGACAGAGCAGGGGAGAGTTCAGCCTGACAGAGCCTCAGCTCACAGCGCAGGGGAGAGTACAGCCTGACAGAGCCTCAGCTCACAGCGCAGGGGAGAGTACAGCCTGACAGAGCCTCAGCTCACAGAGCAGGGGAGAGTGCAGCCTGACAGAGACTCAGCTGACAGAGCAGGGGAGAGTGCAGCCTGACAGAGCCTCAGCTCACAGAGCAGGGGAGAGTGCAGCCTGACAGAGCCTCAGCTCACAGAGCAGGGGAGAGTGCAGCCTGACAGACTCAGCTCACAGAGCAGGGGAGAGTACAGCCTGACAGAGCCTCAGCTCACAGAGCAGGGGGAGTGCAGACTGACAGAGCCTCAGCTCACAGAGCAGGGGAGAGTACAGCCTGACAGAGCCTCAGCTCACAGAGCAGGGGAGAGTACAGCCTGACAGAGCCTCAGCTCACAGAGCAGGGGAGAGTACAGCCTGACAGAGCCTCAGCTCACAGAGCAGGGAGAGTACAGCCTGACAGGCATATCAAATCAGTTTGCAGTGATGGGCCCCATACATACACAGGGGGCCACCATACCCTAATGGGCATGCAGAGATACTTCTGCTCTCTGATTTTCAGACTATATTTCTCCTTTGTTAGTCCTCAATGTTTTGGAACCATTCCTGATACATTAGCAGCTGGCCAAGATGCCAGGTGTGGATCATTGACAGTGAGGAATTATAGAACCATGTTTCATGGATGCTTAGAAACACTTTGCCCCCACATTTTATGTCAGAGAATGTATCCTTTGGCTAATGAGGAGAAATCCTCATTTTTTTTTCTGAATGGAAGACAGTAACAGAGGACCTTACCAGTGATAGCTTTGGTGACTGATGGCACCCTCCCTTTTCTGTGCTCTCTCCTTTTGTTGCCCCACATCTTTGTATGCTGGAAGGAATGGCGTTCATTACACAGGGCTCTGAGCTATCAGTGGCTCTCTGCAGGTCCCCCTTGCTCTGACTGGTGCGTAAGACTGGCCAGAGGGGTCCAGACATCTCCGGTTGGAGGAGAGAGATCAGTCTGGGCTTTGAGAAAGGAAATTCTTCTAAAACAAAGCTGCACAACAAGGCTGCTAACCTGCAGGGATTTGCAGGAACTTGCAGGCCCAGGGCCTAGAAAGCGTCTCTTGCTCCTGGTGGCAGGACAGTGTGGGAGGGGCAGGCTCAGGGACCGCCCAGCACAGAAAGGACTCAGGCCTGCATGAGATGGGAGCAGTTGTCACAGAGGCTTCGACAGTCAGCCCTTGTACCCTAGGTGCTTCGGAAGAACAATGACAAGGACAAGAACACTATGAGGAATCAACAAGAAAATATTGGAGCAGTGGTAAAGATAGCTTAAGAAATTGGAGTGTTGGGGCTGGAGCATTGGTAGCAACAGCTCAAGAAAGGGTGTTTGCCTCACTTGTGGCCAGCCTGGGTTTGATCCCTGGAATGCCATATGGTCCCTTAAGCACCACCAGTAGTAATTCCTGACTGCAGGGACAGGAGTTACCCCTGAGCATCGCCGGGTATGACCCGGCTGAGGCTTCTGTCAGGCTGTACTGTTCCCCGCTCTGTCAGCTGAGGTTTCTGTCAGGCTCTACTCTCCCCACTCTGTCAGGCTGTACTCAGCTGAGGCTTTTGTCATGCTGTACCCTTCCCTGCTCTGTCAGCTGAGTCTCTGTCAGGCTGTACTCTCCCCCACTCTGTCAGCTGAGTCTCTGTCAGGCTGTACTCTCCCCTGTTCAGTCAGCTGAGTCTCTGTCAGGCTGTACTCTCCCCACTCTGTCAGCTGAGTCTCTGTCAGGCTGTACTCTCCCCTGCTCTGTCAGCTGAGTCTCTGTCAGGCTGTACTCTCCCCTGCTCTGTGAGCTGAGGCTCTGTCAGGCTGCACTCTCCCCTGCTCTGTGAGCTGAGGCTCTGTCAGGCTGTACTCTCCCCAACTCTGTCAGTTGAGTCTCTGTCAGGCTGTACTCTCCCCTGCTGAGTCAGCTGAGTCTCTGTCAGACTGTACTCTCCCCTGCTCTGTCAGCTGAGTCTTTGTCAGGCTGTACTCTCTCCCACTCTGTCAGCTAAGGCTCCTGTCAGACTGTACTCTCTCCTGCTCTGTCAGCTGAGGCTCCTGTCAGACTGTACAGCTGAGGCTCTGTCAGCTGAGGCTCCTGCTCTGTCAGCTGAGGCTTCTGTCAAGCTGTACTCTGCCCTGCTCTGTCAACTGAGACTTCAAGCATCATGTCTGAGAATGGACCTGGGCAGTCCTAGACATACCACACAGCCACAGTCCCAGTCAGAAAATCATTATGGTTTCCAGCCTTTGGGGATCTTAGAACCAGTGAAACTTATCATAAATATGCACATCTGGACAGACCAGTGTTTCCCAAAGTGGGCGAAATCCAGGAGATGCCAGTAACCTCTGGTACACCAGGTTCAGTCTTTTTTGCTTAAACTTCCAGGGAACACTGAATAATTGTGTTTCTGGAAAGGGGACAGTGACCAAATAAGACTAGGAGCTTCTAATTGTAGATACAATGATAACCTCAAATTGACAGACATAAGAAAAATACTTGGCAGTGCTTTACAAACAATTGCAGATTGTCAACAAGTTGGGTTTTTTCTTTAAATCTGTTGCATAGGATGTTTTTTATAAAATAAGAATCCCCTCAATTGGTTGTAGTGAGCAGCCACATCCTGGGGCTCTGCAAGTGTCTCATCACCATTCATACTTCCTGTACTTCTTTCTCTGCTGACCCTGAGCACGCAGTTCACACACAGAACCCTACTCTCCATCTAGTCTGGGGACACTCGGTGACCAAGCACCAAAGTCTCAAAATTGGCAGTTAGCGTCAAATTCAGACCCTGGCGTTTCTTTCCTGCAAAGGCCACCTGTCAATCATACCAGTCTGACCTGGCTCCACGTGATATCCACTTTCACCAGAGCTATGGCTCGAAAGACAGAATATATGCACCCAGGGGTTCCATATCCAACACCGGGCACTTGCCATGATGCCAGTGCTCCTGCCACCTTCTAAAACTGGGCCAGGACACAGGTCTGCAGAGACAGTTTAAAATGATCATGGGGAAGGAGTGATGGAACAGTCAGCAGGGCACTGCCTCAGTCAATCTAGGTTAGATCCCCGCGGCCCATAGGGCACCCCAGACATGCCAAGAGTGATCCCTGAATGCAGAGCCAGGGAATAAACCCTGAGCACTGTCAGGTGTGGTTCAAAAAACTAAAACATAATTTTTAAATAATTTAAATGATTGATAGTACAGTGGGAAGGATGTTTGCCTTGCACAGACTGACACATGTTCGATCCCCCCTAGCACCACCAGAAGTAATTCCTGAGTACAGAGCCAGGAATAACCCCTGAACATCACCAGGTGTCACCCAAAAATAAAAAAAAAAAATTAAATAATCATATTAGGCCTGGAAATGTAACTCAGTATAGGGCCCATGATCTATATGTACAAGGCTTGGGTTTGCTTGCTGGCACAAAACACACCAAAGAATAGTAGAACTTCTTTCCTTCTTCCTCTAGTGCGAGAGTCATGCAGGCACAAGCCAGCTCCTTAGAGCTGGAAGGTCACAGTTGCTATATTTTCACTTTTCTTGAAACGGAGACATCGTCTAGACAGGAGACCATTGTCCCTTTGCTCATTTTCCACCCCAGGAGCCTTGAGTACAGAAAGGACCAGTTGGGGGAAACACTGTGGGAAGTGCCAGGAAGGATCCAAAAGCATCTGTTTAGTTGGAGATTTAAAAAATCCGTAATACCAGCAATATTGTGTCTAGAACTGCCCCTTCCCTGCTGGGAAACCCAAGAAGTGACAGTCTTAGGGGAAAAAAATAAAATGCAAAGTGAGTTACAAAAACCAAGTGAGAAAATATGAATGCTGCTTATAGAATGTCAGCATGTCTGATACCTAGGTGACATATATGTATAGATGTATACACACACATACTTATATGCCACATTAATGTGTTGGGAGGCAATTCTGAAACTACAGCTGGAGTTTTGTTTTAAGTCTTCACATTTTCTGCCTATTTAGAGTGGCAGGATTCACTACTCTCATCTCAATGCTGAAATATGGACATGTATGTTTATGTGTTCACATGTGTGTGCGTGTGTGTGTGTGCGTGTGTATTTCAGGACAAAGGCTCAAGCCTGGAATCTCAGCAGCACTTTAACACACTCGACATGGGCACCTCCGACCTTAGCACCAGTCACTCACCATCAGCATCCTCAAGAAGTTCCCGCAAATCCTTGCACACGGCCATGTCAGAGCCCACCTGTGAGTCTGGCCCTGCAGACTGGGGTGGGAGGGGTGTCCATGCCCACCTTACTGGTTTTATTTGGTCCACACTTCTCCTGCCGTCTGTTTCCGCTTCACTGGCCCCTCTGTTGCAGGAAGTGGGTCCAAAGCAGGTGCCATGAAGAGTGTACCCGGGCTGGTTTACTCACTGGGGTGGTGCATGAGCTCCACCTTGCTGGTGGTTAAAGCAGGTAGTGGGGCTCCAGTCAGGGGCGTGCCATGTCTCCTCCCAGGCCTGGCTGGAAACTGTGGCACTGAGCTGTGCTATTGTGCTGGGCTTCCTCCTGAGAGATGCCAGCCACGCCCTGTCTCTCACATGCATATCACAGCGCTTCACTCCTTGGTAAGAAAGCTGTGAGTCCGTTGAGTCAGGAAGATAGTGTGTTGCTTTCTTACAGCCACCCCGAGCAAGCTGATGGCTGAGACCAGCACCACGGCTTTGCCAGGATCAGACCTCCCGTGCCAGGGCTCAGCCAGGCAGCCATGATGCCGGTATGCGCAACCCCTTGCTTCACAGTCAGGGCATGCTGCAGGGTGGGGCCTGCACACGCTGGAAGTGGCTGCATTTCCGCAGAGAGCTACTTTCACTTGGAAATTGAGGAGTTGGGCAGGCAGGTGGGGCGGTGGAGCAAGGCACAGAGTGAGTGGGAGTGGGTGGAGCAGGAGGTGATTACAATGGCCATCCACAGGAGGTGATTACAATGGCGATCACATTTCTTATCGTGTACAATAGTAACACGGATAAATGTTCTTAAGAATTAAAATCCGGGCCAGAGGGATAGCAGGCGGGTAGGGCTAGAGGCGTTTGCCTTGCATGCGGCCCACCGGTTCGGTCCCCCGAGTACCGCCAGGAGTAGTTCCTGAGCAAAGAGCCAGGAGTAACCCCTGAGCATTGCCGGGTGTGACCCAAAAAGCAAAAATAAATAAATAAATAAATAAATAAATAAATAAATAAATAAATAAATAAGATCCGAATAGTTTTGAAGACAAAGTTCAAAGTTTAAATTTTGTGAGTCAGAGCCTTTGGGGAGGCTCTGGGGAAAGGCGGGGTTGCATGACTGATTTCCTTCCATTTGAGACCACATTTGATCCGGTAAAATGGTGGAAAAGCCTGGGGTAGCACCTTGTCCCTCTGCAGTTATTGGGCAGTGTCCCTGATGGATGCGGGCCCTCCAACAAGCACGCACACTGGCTCGCATGAGTGTCAGTCCGTCACGCATGATTAATCATTGGCCTGCTCACAGATTCTGGGTTGACAACTCAGGCAGGGGCCTTGGGTGTCTCCTTTTTCTGCCTGGCATCAGACACCGCACTGCTCGGGCTGGGGGGTTGCTTCCCAAGTGTCCACACTCTCCTGACTGGTGCCTGGCTGGGACCAATGAAACCTTGGCCCAGCAGAGGGTGTCCACCCTGGACATGCCTGAGAAGCTCCAGATTCCTCCCAGTGCCCGCTTCAGAATCTCTAGCTGGGGCTTTCCACACGAGCTGGCGGCAGCTGGGGCCTGACTGTGGAAGCCCCCCAGGGGCCACCTCCAGCAGAACCCCGGGTCAGATCAGGCAGATGCAGCAGCAGGGGGCACACGGGCCACCACATCCGCACCAGCTCCTCCCAACCATGGCACTGCCTCCTCCCCTCCCAGCACCAAGAGGCTCCGCTGGAGAAATTAGACCAGTCCTTGGCTTAGGTCCTCGGGCAACTGGTTCAAAGTCCTTTTTATGTTGTAACTTTCTCCCATGCCTGAGGTGACCCTGTTCTGAGGAGTCCTGTGTGGTCTCTCAGGACTGAGGCTACGGGGAATCAGAAGAACGCTTCTACCCTTCTTCAGAAACTCTCAGCAGGTGATGATTCTACGGGTCCACGTCTCACACACGTGAACACTGTCCCCATCACCCAGTGTCTGGGACAAGTAAACACTGTCCCCATCACCCAGTGTCTAGGACAGGGCCTGCGACCCAGCTGACTTCCCTGGGCTCTCACCTGGATTCCAAGCAGTCTGGTGACACTGTTAAGTGGTCCCTGGTGATAGTGGTCAGTGCCTGGGGACAGTGATCAGTGCCTGGTGATGCTGCTACAGTGGTCAGCACCTGGATGAGCCCCTGCACATGACTTCCACATGGTGTCCACCCACCCACAGTAGATGGAGCAAGAGGGCTTGGGGCCACATACAGACCCAGCAGTGCGGCTGCTGAGAATTTATCAAGTTAGGAACAGCACACCCAGATCTACCAGAATCCGTTTTAGTCTCAGTGGCACAGTTGAACTGGCACAGAGCTGCCAGGCTGAGGTTTTGCAGAGCGTCCAGTGGTGGGGAGCATCAAAGGCCCGCCGACTGCCAGACCCCATTCCAGTGTGCTGTGTGCCCTGACTCTGACTCTGCAAGAGCAGCCCAGCCCAGCTGTTCCCAACCTGCCTAGTAGTCAGCTCATGCTGCACAGCAGCAATTTCTCTCTAAGCCCTGAAACCCACCCTGTAGCTGTGAATGAGCCCAGCAGCAGCACTTGTTAACAAAGTCACCTCTTCCCCAGGGCCCCCTGACCTCCCCAGCCACCTGTGACCGCACGCAGCAGCTCCTGCCTCAGACCATCGTGCAGAGCCCACCCACCCCCATGGCCCAGGTAAGTTGGGAAGGCACACCCAGGATCGAGTGCGTGGGACCCTCTTGCATTTGCATGAGTGGGGCAGGGGTTGGTGCCAACTGTCTTGTACCCAGTCAGGATCCCCAAATGGGGAGCCTTTTCCCCAATATACAGAGAGGTATGGAGATCCATGAAACTCACTCACCTTCCCCCTTCTTTCATTCTTACCCAGTCTCTCCCAGTTTTCCACATTCCTCTCATTTTATATGGATAAATCATAGGAAAGATCTGAATTGGGGCACATATCCAAGGAAGCTATGAGACAAAGTATTATAAATAACACGTTTGTTTCCCCCAAAGCCAAGAGGATCATAGTTTGCTGAGTAATTTCTTCCCTCTTTCACTGACACTCAGTGAGTGTTGGGGAGGGGGTTCTGTGAGCTAGTATGAGGGTCCTGAACACTTGTTCTGAGAAGTCAGAGTTTACTGGAGTGAGGGGTGTGGAATCAGGACTTGCATCTGTCTCTACAAAACCGGTAGGAAGTCATTCCAGCAGGTCTGACCTGACCTCCAGGAGGAGGCGACCCCTGACGTGTGCCTGGAGGATACAGGGAGGGAAAGACAGAGGGTCAGCCAGAAAGAGGAGGGACCCAAGTGTGGCTGCAGTGGGGAGCTTTGGGAATATCTGCACTTGGGGCTGGGAGCACCAAAGGAAAGAGACCGTTCAGGCCACATGGTCCCTGAGTCCAGAGACTGAGCCACAGCCTTTGAGGAGCCTTTCACTTTGCTCACTCTTAATCACCCAGGGGTCCACGCTTGTCCATCTGGACATTGTCTGGAGTGCATGTCTGGTGCATAGCCCTCCCGGCTTCCCCTCTCAGAGCAGAAGTTCATTAGCAGTGTTGGCAAATGTTTCTCTGGAACAAGAAATGCACTCGCTAGCCCATGTTTTGTGCCAATATTGGTCTGGGAAGGATGGAAAAGCTACCTTGCACACTCAATACATTCAAATACTTAACCTTTTTAGTGCAAAAGATTTTTTCCTCTTTAAATTTGCCAGGTAGGGCCCGGAGCAGTAGTTCGGCGGGTAGGGGCGTTTGCCTTGCACCACGGCCAATCCGGGTTCTATCCCCGACATCCCATATGGTCCCCGAGCACCGCCAGGAGTAATTCCTGAGTACAGAGCCAGGAGTAACCTGTAAGCATTGCCGGGTGTGGCGCAAAAAAAGCAAATAATAATAATAATAATAAATAAATTTGCCAGATACATTTGATAAGAAATTGGAAACTTGTTCAGCCCATGGCACATGAAGCAAGACTGACTTTAAGTTCCTGGCTCTTGAACTGAGACTGTCTGTGGTATCACAGAATGGAAGCATGCCCAAAATCCAGCTTGCTCACAAGTTCTTACAGAGCCCTGATTGCCAGGGTCAGCTGTGGCAATAACACATACTAACCCAACTAATAGGCAGATACTCCAGCATGTTGGCCAGCCCTAAGACAAGGAGGGAAAGAAGGGTGCCCCTTTGTCTTCTCCTTCTGGGATCCATCCGGGATCATTCTGTGGCACCTGGTCTGCCATGCATCAGAAAGGCCCAGGCCAGCCACTGTGCCCATGCCTGCCCACTCAGGAAGGCCTGCGGCAGTGACCAGACCCATGACAGCTCACTCAGGAAGTCACCGGGCCCATGATGGCTCACACAGCAGCCGCCACACACTGCAGCCCCAGCAGCACGCTCTGCCCGAGGATGCTGGCAGGCTGGAGGAGGGACCACAAATGAGAGCGTGTATGCTGCCACGCATGCAGCCACAGAACATGTCTGGGAGGAGAAGTAAGCCTCCTCTGCTTTTGTTTTCTGACTCTGCCTTGAAGTTTTCAGCTCAGTTCAGCATGTTCCAGACCATCAAAGATCAGCTGGAGCAGCGGACCGCGTCCTGCAGGCCAATATCCAGTGGCAGCAGGAGGAGCTGCACAAGATCCAAGAGCAGCTGTGCCTGGTCCAAGACTCCAGCGTGCAGGTAAGGCACTCGGGCCAGGCCCTCAGTGTGCAGGGGACATGCCTGGGAAGGACCCCAGTGACCAGTGATGGCCAGGACCCCAGTGTCCGGTGATGGCCCACAACCCCAGTGTCCGGTGATGATCCTATGCCAGGCTGATCCTCACCCTGCATGTACCCCTATCCACTGTCTCCACTCAGGCAGGCCTTCCCTAGAGCTCCTCTGCCCACTCGACCTGCTGAAACTCTTGACAAAGTCCAGGAGCAAAAGTCTCCAACAGGCTACCTGCTGCCAGCAGAGGCCGCATCCTTGCTGCCTGCTGTCCCCACGCTTCCTCTCTCTCTCCCACTCCCGCTCCTGGGTTGGATGGGCGTCCCCTTGCTGACACTTCCATTCCGGAGGGTGAGGTGTGCCCCACGCTTCTACAGGTCCTCGTGCATCTAGCTCTGGCTCCGCTGCTCTTTTCTGTTTCCGAAGCATGAAAGGAGAAGGCAAATGATAACAACCGCTGCGTGAGGGGACAGCAGCAGGGACTAGGACTCAGGTCCCTGGGCCCCTTGGCCACCCACTCACTATGCTTTAAGCAGTGGCTTCTTACTGCAGCCCCACGTTGTCACGTCCTTTTGAGGTAGCCTTCCCACTGGGAAACAATACGTACTGCATCTCTTTAATGACACAGGAATTTTACTGGGTTTCATATTTATCCATCCCGGTTGTTTTCCTGCCAAAGCAGGAAAGCACATTCTTTGTGGGGCAGGCTGTGACTCAGATAATCCAAGGAGCTGGCCAGGGAGCAGAAGAGACTGAGGGGGTGGCTGCTCCCACTGACCACACAGACTCCCCACCTCTGGGCAGGCTCTGGCCTCTCGATCATGTGAGTCCGAGATGGTGCTGAGCAGCTGTGGGATGGGCCGTGGAATCCTGCCCAGGACACAGCAGTGCTCTTGGAGGCGCTTGGGGGAGGCCTTCCTGACTCCCGCATACAGAGCACAGAGCCCTGGGGCGAGAGCAGTAGGGCTTCTTACAGACCCTGATTCATCCCGGCACCACATAGGATCCCTGTGTTCAGGAATAATGTGCCTGAGTGCGGAGCCAAGGTGTAAGTCCCAAGCACCACCAGGTGAGGCCCCAACCTCCCCCAGCCCCCACCTTCAAGAAAGACAATAGAAGTGCCTTGGTTTCTGCCCGCAATCCTCCCACCAGACTGAGGGTAATGTCTGGGTATACCCCAGACTCTGCCTTCACTCATCCCAACCTTCCCAGCACCGCAGGATGGATGAGGAAGAGGCAGTGTGGGAAATAGTCCATTAAGGGTCGCATCCTTTTCACTCATTGCTTCCCAGCTGCGGTATGTACAGGGGGCAGGTTGGCAGGACTTACCTGAGCTCAAAAACTCAAATGGAATTTTTATACTTAATAGCGAGGGTAAACCAAGCCAGAGACTGCTAAAAGCAAAACCAGCTTATGAAGAGTCTCCCCAGGCCAGACCCAGTTTGCTGCTTCTTTGACACGCACATAGTTTCATAGCCTAAGAGGCCTCTCCCAGTCCTGTGGAACACGGCTGCTTCCCTCCTCACAGCGGCGCATCTCGGTAAACCCTCAGAAGCACCTGAGTTCTCTAAGAGCGATTCATTCTCCACAGTCTTCTTCCTTCTTTCCATTCCTGCAGACTTGTCTTGCAATAGAAGTTTCCCAAAAACCCAGAACTGCACAAAGAACCAGAGAACATGTTCAAAAGTAATCTGCCTTCTTGTACTTCTGCAACTTGAAAGATTTAAAAACAGTTTTTTAAATGTTCTACCAAAATATGTTTATTAAAGAAACAAAGAGGCAAAACCACATGATTTAAGTGTAAAAAGCCTGCAAGTAAACAATGGCTCATAGAAGCCCCCAGCTGGGTGGTCAGACAAGGAGCAGGGTCCTCTCATCATAATACTTTATGCTCCACAGGATTTTCGTTAGCTGTAGCTCTCTCTGGTGGACTTCTGGAATGCTCTGTAATAAGAAATATTTGTCACAGTAAGCAGGGTAAGGCACCTGAGCATAGATTATTCTTTAGAATTGTTTTTCCTCTGATAACGTTTTTCATTTGTAAGGATAACTTCTATTCTTATGCTTTCTCTAAAATTGACCCCAGATTGTGGTCAAGAAACCGCAGACGTGTTTTCAGTCGCAGAGGAGCTGGGGACGGTGCCCATGCAGAGGCTCCGCCCTTTGAGAGCCTCTCAGCTCCTGCGGGTCTCCAGCCTCTGTCCAGCCGTTATTGCCTCTTATTGTCAGCACCGCTTCCTCATCCACACCGCCAAACCTCCTACTGGGCTTTGCTGCTGTGGGGTTTTCACTGGGACTCTGCAACTCTGGTTCAATCCGAGTAAGATACTCTGACTTTCAACACTGAGCTATGCGGGAGCAGCCATCGGGGTGCCGGTGACTGTACCCAGGGTCCTGAAGGTGTCTGCAGGAGCTGTGGCAGGCGGCGCCCCTCCGCAGTTAAAGGGCCTGCTCCTCTGGCTCCTTTCTGGGAAATGCATGCCCTCTGCTGGTTGAAACAGTACCTGCACGCAGCAGAACAAATGACATGATTTAGGGCCAGAGCCATAGCACAGCGGGAAGGGCATTTGCCTTGCACACAGCCAACCTGGGCTTAATCCCAGGCAACCCATATGGTCTCCTGAGCCTTCCAGGAGTGATCCCTGAGTGCAGAGTCAATAGTAAACTCTGAGTATGGGGGGTGTGGACCCAAAACAGAAACAAATGGCATGTTCTTTTTTTTTTTATTCCCAACCCCTGAAATATTATTACACCATTCTAGACATACAATTGAAAGATGCTCATGTAGAGTTTTGGTTCCACAGTGTTCCAACACCCATCCCTCCACCCAAACCCATTTCCCATCACCAATGTCTCCACCTCCCTCCCCCCCACACCTCAACTACTTGGCGGGTTCTGTATGTCATTTCTCTCCTCTTTATCTCTCCCTCCCGCCAAACTTTCCTGCTCTTCGTGGAATGCAGTGTATTAAAAGACATCACTGTTTCCACTATTTTAGTGGACCATGCGGCAGCTTGCGGCCGCGACCTGGGCTCGAACTGGTTTTGCTCTGTTAACCTGGTGGTGAGGCAGTTTCCCGAGCGTCCGGACAGCGAAAATGGTGGCTAGTGTGATGGGCGAGTCTCATCCGGCTGCTTCGGGACCCCCAGAGGTGACGGGCCCACCCCCCAAAACCCATCTGCCCTCCTGGGGGGCCCCATAGTCAGCTGGGCCCGGGCGAGCCGAGTTCCAGCCTCCCGAGCCGCCTGTGAGGCTCCTCATGCTATGGCTGGCGGCCCGAGGGCAGCTCCTGGGGCGGGCCACCAGGCTCGACAAAATGGAGAGGGAAAAATGGCATGTTCTTGACTCTTTGTTGTTATTATTTATTTATTTTTTAATTGGGTCACTAGGAGATACACAGTTACAAAGTTGTACCTGATTGGGTTTCAGTCATACAATGTTCTGATGCCCTTCTCTTTACCAGTGCACATTCCCCACCACCAATATCCCTTGACGCCCACCTTTATGGCAGACACTTTCCTTTCTTCTTTCTTCTTTCCTCCTCTTTCTCGCTCTCCTTTTGGGCGTTATGGTTTGCAATACAGGTACTGAAAGGCTATAATGCACATCTCTTTACCTACTTTCAGCACTCAGTTCTTGTCCAGAGTGACCATTTCCAACTATTAGTGTCCTAGGGGTCCCTTCTCTGTCCTAACTGACCTCCCTACCACCACACACACACATTCAAACTGTGGGCCGTCCTCCAGGCCTGTTTTCTCCTGTCCTTGCCTTGATTGACTTGGCTCATTTGTTCCCCCATCATGTAACTGTAGCGGACATGCCCACCTGTGGGCAGCGCCGCAATGTCTGAAGTAATGCAGGCAACAGGGTCTGGTCTCCAGGCAAAGGCCCTGCTCATTGACTCACTTACTTATTCTGTCATTTATTAGGTGGCTTTTTAGAGGTCTAAAGAAGCAAATGTGCAGAAACTCTTTTTCCCTCATTTTAAATATTACCGTTAGCATTTATTGTGTCTCAGCGTAAATTCCATTTAATCCCATATAAAGTAGGTGCTGTTACTGCCACCAATTAGCAAGAAGACTAGGAGTAATAAAAAAGCTATGGAAATTGTCCAAGCGGGTTGAATTAAAGTATCTGATTTAAACTTCTTTATAATGCTGGTCACGAAGAAAGGTTTCTTTGCTTTTTATCCTTAATCAGAAGGTAAATTTTACCCAGGCAGAAAAGAATGTCTGATATTTAGTTTTCATGCCAGGTGTTTGTGTAAGTAATAATGTGCAGGTACCAGAGATGCTATCGGCCAGCCAGTAGGGAACCTCAGTCAGTCGCCAGGACTCACAGCAGCCTTGCCGGGACACACAGCAGGACAGAGAGCTGCCCACCGCAGCCTTGCCGGGACACACAGCAGGACAGAGAGCTGCCCACCGCAGCCTTGCTGGGACACACGGCAGGACAGAGAGCTGCCCACCGCAGCCTTGCCGGGACACACGGCGGGACAGAGAGCTGCCCACCGCAGCCTTGCCCGCAGTTAGCCAGCCCTCTGCCATCATCCTTTCCTCATTCACCCCATTCAGAGGACAGTTCTTTCAGAGGCTCACCGCAGAGACAAGATGTGCTAACCTAGAATAAACAGTCTGGGTAGATGTGAGGTCTCGGTCACTGTGCGTTTCCCCACGTCTTGCCCTTTGCTGGCAGTATCCCCAGCATTGCCCTGCCCATGTGGAGTAAATGTTGCCCTCACCATGGCATGGAGACTGCGGCCCTGAAGCCGCCATGGGCACAGTCTTAGATGCCTGCTTGCCCCCCACCTACCCTGCCCCTAGATGTTCCTGCAGCAGCCGCCAGTGTCCCTGAGCTTCAGCAGTGCCCAGCGACCAGAGGGCCAGCAGCAGCTCCCGCCAAGGTCAGCCTCACGGACACAGACACAGCTGCCCGGACAGATGCCCCCAGCCCAGGCCACCGCCCAGCACCTGCTCAGAGATGCCAGTGTGATGCCCCCCAGGTGAGTCATCTGTGCATTGGGGGCACAGACACGCAGGGCAGGGTGGGAATGACCTGTGGTTCTGGAAGACACTGGGGCTGCGCTTCCTTTGTTTCAAGTCATCTTGAAGCCTACGTCTGATCTGAAAGATCGCTCAAGTCATAGGACACGAAGCTTAACGCCCGAGTTAAACCTCTGAACTGTGGGGCCCATATCCAAGGATCACCACAGATACCCCTGGTGGCCCCCCAAGCTCCACCAACTGTGACCCTATAAAAACATGATTTTCTGTGTGTTGTTGGGTGCAACAGTGTTGAGGGGCTATTTCTGGCTCTGTGTTCAGAAGTAACCCCTGGCAGTGCTTGGGGCACCATATGCGGTGTCTGGGATTCCAATGAGCACATGAGTGTGTGCAAGGCGAGCACCTCATTCCCAGAACTACTTACATCTCCAGCCCAAAGCTAGACAGGGGTCGGAGCAATAGTCCAACCGGTAGGGCATTTGCCTTGCACGTGGCCAACCTGGGTTCGATCCCCCAGCATTCCATATGGTTCCCCAAATACTACCAGGAGTAATTCCTGAGTGTAGAGGCAGGAGTAACCTCTGAGCATCGCCTGGTGTGACCCCAAAAAGAAAAAAAAAAGCTAAGTGGGAAAGATGAATGATGAAGGCCCAATCTCCGCTGGTTTCCCTGTTTGTCTCAGTAGAACAAAAGGCTTCAATGGCATAACTCGGCTGAACTGTCAGATGGTCACAATGACTCAACTCCTGCGCCCTCCCCGTGTCATCTACTCCAGATCTTACCATTATCAGGTGGACACTTCTGCTCTGCCTCCCTTCCCCTCACTAAACACAACCGGTGACTGCAGTACAGTCTCTCTGCAGCACTGTGACCAGTCCCTCAGCAGGACTGCGCTGACTGGCCCGGCGCAGTGTGTCTGCAGAGATGGTTCAGGGGTTCAGGCAGAGACCCAGCACTCTGGATGAGGCTACACAAAGAGACAAACCCATGAAAAGAAACGCTGAGGGTCAGTTCTGCAGGTTCCAGAGTCCAGACACAACAGAGTCTGCCCCGAGTCTCAGAACTCGGGCCCTGTGATCTGACGGTCAGGAATGAGAATCAGTCTTGACCTCAAAGATTGCTTGTCACTGGGCTCCAAGAATGTAAACTGACCATCACAAAAAGGTCGATGAGTCGATGTCCTCCCGGATGTAAGGATTTTACTTCAAAATGTGGCCCTTTTTGTACTGGTGACCAACAAAAGAACTTAGCAAGTGAGAATAGTTAAGAAAACCATGAAGAGGAAAAGAAGGAAGGATTGAGTGTCTGATACTGACCGACCCTGTCAGACACTGCATCACTCAGCAAATATCTGCTGAGCACTAAGTTCAAGCCCCATCATCCCCCTGAGGATCAGGCGACAGCACTGAGCAACAGCCCAGAATAAATTAACAACCTCTCAGCAGCGGGTGTGAAGGGTGTGAGCGACTCGGACACGTGTGAGACACGTGTCAGACACTAACACCGGCTCAGTCAGCTGGCCTGGCCAGTGTGTGGTCCAATGGGCCGCAATCAGACGGCTCAGGTGTGTAACATGGCCCTCCCAATTAGAGGTGTGTGTGTGTGTGTGTGTGTGTGTGGCAGCTGCACACATCTCAAAACTGACACCAAGCATGTGGTGGCGCCCTGAAGACAAGGCAAGAGCTGGACTCTGACTGACCTCACCTACAGGCACCCTCTGAGCAAGGATCTGAGACCAGGAGGGGGCAGGAGTGGGGAGAGGGGCTGGTGGGAGAGGGCAGGGGTGGGGGTGAGGGCAGGGTGGGGAGAGGGGCTGGTGGGGAGACGGTCTGATAGGGAAGGGCAGGGGTGAGGAGAGGGGCTGGTGGGGGAGGGCAGGGGTGGAAAAAGGGGCCCATGGAAGGACAGGGGTGGGGGAGGGGACCCTTGGGAAGGGCAAGGGTGGATAGAGAGGGCTGGTGGGGAAGGGCATGGGTGGGGAGAGGGGCTTGTGGGGGAAGGGCAGGGGGAGAGGGGCTTGGGGAAGGGCAGGGGTGGAGAGAGAGGGCTGGCTGGGAAGGGCAGGGGTGAAGAGAGAGGGGCTGGCTGGGAAGGGCAGGGGGGGAGAGAGAGGGCTGGCTGGGAAGGGCAGGGGTGGAGAGAGAGGGCTGGCTGGGAATTGCAGGGGGTGGAGAGAGAGGGCTGGTGGGGAAGGTATGGAGCTGGCAACAGCAGGGAAGACCCAGTGTCCCTGTGAGTTTGTGAAGTAGAAATTTCCGCTAAATGAGTGTTTGGGTCTGAGCAGCTCAGTGTCCGTCACAGGCCTTGGGGCCTCCAGGAACCCTGAGGTGGGGCCATTCGGTGGGACAAAGGGCCACAGGATCAGAAGAGCTCAGCTGTCTGAGTTGAGGTGGAAGAACAAACACCAAGGTCGGCGTGGGTGGACGTGGGGGGCTGGAACTACTAGGCCGAGCTGATGTTTGTCTTTGAAATGTCGCTCCAGGGTACAAAGCCAGTGAGAAGCTCCCAGCTTCTGCAGGGCAGCGGGCAGCTGCCGGCCCCTTTCAGCAGCACAGCGCCTGTGCTTTCCACCCTGAGCCTGACCACGCCAGCCATTGCCAGCCAGAGCCAGCCCAGTCCCGACTTCAGCCACGACCGACAGCTCAGGTACAGATCTGGGAGATGGGACAGGGCGGGGGCTCAGCGCAGAGACACGCCTCACCACACGGCCCCTGCGGGACAGCCCTGTGGTTCCCGGTCACCCAGGCCTGACCACTGCAGTGGCCCTAATTTGTTCTGTTTGTGGCCACACTGTGGAGGCTGTGTATAGGAATCACTCCCAGCCCACTGAGAAAAGCAGCCAGGGCAGAAACGTGGCCTCCGTGCCCAGCCTGCACTTGTCTGCTGAGCTGGATTAGGTAGACACAGACGAGGGACACAGATGCCTTTGGGATACCCAGTAGTGCTCAGGGTCACTCCCAGCTCAGTGCTCTGAGCAGCCACACTCCGGGCTCCCAGAGGTCACTCCCAGCCCAGTGCTCTGAGCAACCACACCCGGGCTCCCAGAGGTCACTCCCAGCCAGTGCTCTAAGCACTCACACTCCGGGCTCCCAGAGGTCACTCCCAGCCAGTGCTCTGAGCAGCCGCACTCGGGCTCCCAGAGGTCACTCCCAGCCAGTGCTCCGAGCAGCCGCACTCCGGGCTCCCAGAGGTCACTCCCAGCCAGTGCTCTGAGCAGCCGCACTCCGGGCTTGCACATGTCCCCTTTGAGCTTGACTTTGACCCAGCAATGAATGCTTCGACTAAGCCAACCCCGCCAAAGGTGTAGCTCAGCAGCCGAAGTGTGCATAGCCAAGGCCCTGATCCAAGCCCAGACACCTCTCTTTAGAGAATGGCCAGGCACCATTTAGCACTGCCCCCTTCTGCATCCCTTCCCACTGCAGAAGAAACCGCAGGAGTTTCCCAGCCTGTGCTGCTGCTATCAGAAGGGAGGGGGGGGGACATCTGAGTCCCGGAGAATATGGAAAACAGGAGCCCCTGAGGCCTGACAATATAGGAGACAGGAAGACCTGAGGACTGAGAATACGGGTACTGAGGGAGGTGGCCATCTGCCGCTGTGGACTTATCAGGATTCCAGGAACTGTAGGTCATCTGCTGGCAGGCCGCTGTGGACATGGGACCCAGGGCTCACCTGGTGGGTGCTGAGCCAACTTTCAGGGGTCTCTCCCTCTGCTCTTAGGCTGTTGCTGAGCCAGCCCATCCAGCCCATGATGCCTGGGTCCTGTGAGGCGCGGCCACCCTCCGAGGCCAGCAGGACTGGACGGCAAGTCAAGTAGGTGGAGGAGGAGGCAGAGGAGGGTGGACCGCACTGAGCGTGTCACGCTGCGGGTTCCGGCTGCATGCAAGGGGCCTGCCCCGGAAGGGTCTGGCCGCAGCTTCTCTCCCACTGTTTCCACAATGTCATGCCCAGAGCAGTGACACGCTCCCTGCTTCACTTTCCTGATCCATGTCCAGACAGCCGGGTCCTCTTCCCGGGGCCTTCCTTGGCTGCAGCAAACTCCCCACTCTGTGTTGCCAGCACTGTGCCGTAACACCAGGAGCCTGCAGGGAGCTAGGGGCCCCGCCAGCATTCTCATGACCACCCAGGCCCGGGGCAGCTTTGCTTAGCTGTGCTTCAGGGTCACTGTAGGGCACAGGAAACACAGTGAACACTTGGAAAGTTACTGGAAAATAGTTCCTGGCCCTTTGAAATGAGGCAGAGTCATCTCACGGACAGGTGTGGACACTGTAGAACAGTGTCCAGGATTGTAGGATGTAACCCAGAGTGGCCCCAGCCAAAACAGAAAGTGGCCAGTCTCTGCTGTTTCTGAGAGTCAGGGCTTTCTTCAAGGCTTGATTTATTCCCGTAAATTCTCTCTGACCATGAAATGTGGGCTTGAAATCTTCCTTTAAACATTCTGGTGAGGAGGGTCAGAAGGTGACACAGTAGTTGTACACTTGCCTTGTGTGTGTGTGGCTCCAGCGTTCATTTACGGCACCACATGCTCCCCCAATCAGAGTCTGGAGCAGACCCCGAGGACAGCCAGGCATCACCCAAAAACCAAAATAAATAAATGCTCCTTGATGCTCTCAGCTCAAATGGGTACGAGTAGGTTTTGGTTCTGGATTTTGCTGGGGATCAAGTAAAGGGAAACCAAGAATCTCGTAGCCGTCCAGAGGACGCTTCAGTGCAGAGAGCCAGGTCAGCTACTGCAGGCAGCCATTAGTCACTGTGGTCAGCTGGATCACTTCTAGCCTCCCATGTCCAAGCCAGCTCTCCCAGTCATGACGTGATGTCCAGGCAAACCCCAATACGATCTACCTCACAGAGGCCTCCTCGAGAATCCAGAGCCTCCGAAGTCTCTACTGAGTAACCCCAGGAGAACGAACATTTCTAGAAGTAAATGCTTCACAATGCACTTTCCCAACACTGTTAAACTTTCCATCCTGCTCTCTGCATTCCCATTTTCTAAAGTAACTGCTCTCCACCCGCTCAACTCTACCTCTTTATTGTTTTAATGCTCTTTATTGTGGCAGAACACACGTAACTGAACCTTTACAATGTTAAATATCGGAAATGGGTGGCCAGAGAGATAGTACAGGGAATAAGGCGCTTGCTTTGCCTGCTGCTGACCCTAGCTGGGTCCCCAGTACTGCGTGTGGTCCCCCCAGTCACCACCAGGAGTGATCTGAGCACAGAACAAGAAGCAGCCCTCAGCACCATTGGGTGTGCCCCCTCAAAGCATATAAGTAAGTAAATATTTAAAGTATGACATCTGGCCAGAGCGATAGTCCAACGGTAGAGCGTTTGCCTTGCATGCAGCTGACCCAGGTTCAATCCCCAGCATCCCGAATGATCCCCACACAGTGTCAGGAGTAATTCCTGAGCATAGCTGGGTGTGACCCAAAAAGCAAAAAATAATCATAATTAATAATAATAATAATAATAATAATAATAAAGCATGACATACACTGCCACTAAGTTCCTTGAAGTTCTTCCACACCCCTGCCCAGCCAGCACCATGACTTTCGTGTTCTCCTGAATGGAATCTGTACCAAACATTTAACAATGACTTTCCTTCCCCCACGCCACACCTGGCAGCCACTGTTCTCTTCTGTCTCTGAGTGCTCTCGATCCCTAGTGCGTGTCCCTTGGGCTGACTTACTTTACTTAGTAGAGTATACTCAGCTGAGTGTCCTGAAGGCACACATCTGTCATACCAGATGTCAGGATTATCTTTTTACCTTTACAGCTAAAATATTTTATGTAAATGTAGTCTGTGGTTCTCTCTTCCAACACCACTGGATACTGGGCTGCTTGCACGTTTCAGCTTCTGTGAATAATGCCTTTGAGTCAGGCCTTGTTCTGTGAATGTAAGTTTACATATTTTTGTGTCCCTGCTTTTACCTCTTTATAGTGTCTACCCAGAAGTGGAATTGCTATATCGTAAATTAACTGTTTGATTTTTCTCTAGAAACATTGCTCTGCAGAAGCCATTAAACATCCCCACATTGCACTAGGGTTCTGATTTTTCCATCCACTTTGCACCAGGATTATGATTTATTTCCATCCTTGACAATATTTTGCTCTCCTGATTTTCGTTGAGTTGTAGCTGACTTGTGATAGTTCTCGTGTTGATTGTAATTTGATCTCCCTGGTGCGAGGATGAGGTGAGGACTCCTAATAAATCCTAATGTGGGACTCGTAATAAGCTTCCTTGTCTGTGTTAATTAACCACTTGGTTTTTCTTTAGAGAAATGGACTTTCATCCATTTTTTCAGTGGTGTTATTTATGTTTTTGTGTTGTTGGGTTGTGTGACTTCATTTTATAGTCTCCATATCAAGTTTTATTAGGTATTTGCCGTTTCATAGGTTGTCTTTTACTCCAAGGGTAGCCCCCTTTGATGCACAAAGTTCCTGTTCCAGTGTGTTTCATTAGTTTTCCATTTTGTGCCTACTGGTGCTGTATCGACGCCTCCTTCTCAACAGGTATGCCCCGAGCCCCGCGGAGTTCCAGAGTGCGGACATGCGCACTCCCAGCAGCAGCTCCGCCCCTGTCCTACTGATGGAGCCGGCTGTGCTCCGCTCCAGTTTCCCGGCCTCGCAGCTCTCACCCCGGCAGCCAGAGCCACCGCAGCCGCCGCCGCAGCCGCAGCACTTCCTGCAGGTGGGCACTTCCTAGAGCTGGGCAGTCCTGCAGGTGGGCACTTCCTAGAGCTGGGCAGTCCTGCAGGTGGGCACTTCCTAGACCTGGGCACTCCTGCAGGTGGGCACTTCCTAGAGCTGGGCAGTCCTGCAGGTGGGCACTTCCTAGAGCTGGGCACTCCTGCAGGTGGCCAATAGGACTGAATATATGTGTGGCCTGAGACAAGGCTGACTCCCAGACCTGCCAACTGTCCCTCCTGGCATCCAAGGCTGTAGGTCCTGTACTGAAATTAGTCTCAGCAGCTTCATGTTCGGTTGCTCTTAATGCTCAGAGGTATAAAGCCTGTGTCCTTTCAGTGTGAGGAGCTGTGAGGCAGCTACCGTGCCTCCAATATTACATATTTCAAACGTTCGTTTTAAAATAATTTTTTATTGGGGCCAGAGCGATAGTCCAGCGGGTAGGGGCGTTTGCCTTACACGCAGACGGCCTGTATCAACCGGGTTCGATCCCGGCATCCCATATGGTCCCCCGAGCACCACCAGGAGTAATTCCTGAGTGCAGAGCCAGGAGAAACCCCTGAGCATTGCCGGATGTGACCCAAAAAAAAATTTTTTAAATAAATAAAATAGTTTTTATTTTCGTGTCCCATACTCAGACATTGATGCTGCCTTTGCTGACATGTATATATCTTTTCATACAAATAAGACCACACCCTATGTGAAGGTGCATCAGACTCCTGAGTGGGGCAGGAAGTTGGGGTTCTCCAGGAAAATGTGGAGCACATTCACGTGTGGCCACTGCTGACCTCAAACCAGCACTAAGTGCTGGGAGGAAGGATAGAGATGTCTTCTCAGGATGGAACTGGGGTTGCCCCTTCCCTCTCCATTTTGTCTGAGCCTGGTAGCCCCACCCAGGAACTGCCCTGGGGCTACCAACCAGAGCATGCAGAGCCTCAGACGCAGCTGGGGGAACTGGAACTCCGCTCTCCCCTAGCTCACTGACCATTAGCCCCCAGGAGGACAGATGGGTTTTGGGTATTGGCCCATCACCTCTGGGGGTCCCGGAAGCAGCCGGATGAGACTCATCCACCACATTAGCCGCCATTTTCGCTGACCATGAGGCCCCTAAGTCATGCGGCCTCTTGTGGCCCGCGGTCCAGCAAACTAGTGGAAACAGTTATGTCCTATAATGTACTACATTCTACAATGTATAGGAAAGGTAGGCGTGAGGGAGAGATAGAGAGGAGAGAAAAGATATACGGAACCCACCAAGTAGTTGAGTGCGGGAGGTGGGAGGGAGGTGGGGACATTGGTGATGGGAGATGGGTTCAGGTGGAGGTATGGATGTTGGAACACTGTAGAACAAAACTCGAGCATGAGCATCTTGCAATTGTATGTCTAAAAGTGGTGTAATAAAATTTAAAAAAAAAAAGAAATGTCTGCTCAGCGGTGTCAGCCCAGCTACAGAGGGCCCCAGTGGTGCAGGGAGACCATCCCACAGCTGTGCCCAGCCTGCTGGCGAGAATCCGCTGCTGGCCGAGCAGTTCCCTTCTACCCCGACCCCTCCAAGGTGCCCAAGGCCTGAGTCCTTACCACTAGCCCCCAACCACATGCAGCTACGTAGCTCCACCAGCCAGCGGTCAGCCACCTGTCTCACCACCCTCTCCGGCAGGGCAGCGGATGATCCGCCTTGTCCAGGAGCAGCTCTGGAGCTTTCTCTTCTTTCTTCCCCTCCTCCCCACCGCTCCCCTCCTCTCCCCTCTCCTCCCCTTCCCTCCTCTCCTCCTTCTCTGTCTCTGCAGGTCCAAGCAGCAGCCTCTCTGCACAGTGAGCAGCAGGACTCGCTACTTCTCACCACCTACTCTCAACCGCCAGGGAATTTGAGCTACCCGCCGCCACAGCCCTCACGCCCTCCACGAAGGCTCAGCGGCCTGTCTGAATCCTCAGGCCCCCAGCAGTCACCCCGGTAGTAATATGGCACCTCAGTCTGCTCACAAGCAGTTTGAACTGCTGCACAACCCAAGGCCAGGTGGCAGGGAGTCAGAGAGAGGAGCTCAAACTGTGCAGACTTCAGACCCCCTGGATGGTAGGGTCCTACCGCAGCCCGGCCTAGCCAGCCTTTGTTGCCCCCTTGTTCTCGGGCACACACCGCAGCCATACTTGATGGGACCCAAGTGCCCCCATAGTGGCGTTCCTCAGCTTACCCAACCAAGGGCGCCAGCCACTGCAACCCCCGGATTGCATGCTGCTGCAGCTACAGCTGGTTCATCCGTGAGTGCTGGCTGGCCTTCATGCTCTGATCCTCTTTCCTGTGCATTCTAGAAGTACAGGATCAGAGCGCTGTGGAAAAAGGGATAATAAAGGGATTTTTTCCCATTGTTTTTCAATGGCTATTCTTGTTGTCATTTGCACAGCTGCTCAGAGGAGAAAATGTCAGCACTTTGTTTAGAAATAGCGTTCTCATGACTTCCTTGGAAGTCCAGCCAGCAGCTGGATGTCAAAGCTGGGTGGTCGTGAACCAGACGGCAGACCCACACCCTCTGCCATACCCTGACTCAACACCCCCCGGTGATTTCTTTGTTTCCCAGAAACATAACACTGGACTGTTTCCTGTTGACTTCACTGATTGCAACTCAGAATGGTGAACTCAGAGCAAAGCACAATCATGCAGCTGATGTTTCAGATTCAGCTGAGATCTCTAAGGTTAAGAGGGGAGGGAGAAGGCACAGGCCTGACCGGCACCTGCGGAAACCACCCTGCTCTCTGATTGGACGAGGGCTGCCTGACGGGCCCCAGTGGAAACCACCCTGTTCTCTGATTGGGTGAGGGCCTCCTTCCATAGATCCTATGAGCAGATGAGGATTTTCCTTTTTGAAATGCACTTTGCTTCCTTTTTTGTGTTTTGTTATGTTGAGATGTTTCTAAAGAAAAGATTTTATGTAATTATAAAACAAAGTGTAGTGAACTGTACAGTCCTTGTAATAATGACCTATTTCTATATAAGATTAAATTGTATGGATTATGTGTAAATTATTTTGTATCTGAGACACCAGTTCCTTTCCCAAATATAAAAGTTTGAAAGTTTTCTTGTGTTTTTCTGTGAATGAACATTTTATAATAAATTAACAAGTTTGTACAATTTGCTCCAGATGCATTTTCTGGTCCTTAAATCTGCATGCATACCTGTTTTGTCTGTGAAATTTTCTTTCATTTTTATTTTAAGACATTCCTACAGATAATCAGATATATTAAAAGGGAATAAAGTAAGCAAAAAAAAAAATAGAGCCAAGTAGTAAATACTGTTAGGCGTCTTTTGTTTTGTTTTGTTTTTAGCTGCAAGATACACATCAGCTTATTCAGTTCTTTTTTTTTTTTTTTTTTTTTTTTTTTGCTTTTTTGGGTCACATCCAACGAAGCTCAGGGGGTTACTCCTGCCTCTGCACTCAGGAATTACTCCTGGCGGTGCTCGGGGGACCATATGGGATGCCGGGATTGGACCCGGCCGGCATGGGCCGGCCACATGCAAGGCAAACGCCAGTTCTTATGGTAAAGGTTTTGCTTCACTATAGCAATGACAGCAAATCATTTAAACACTGAAAGTTTCTGGGAACATTTAACCTTATAGAGATGAGAGATTATGGGGGTAACTAAGACATTCTCCAGCGATGCGTTCACAACCCCTAACCCAATTCACCTGGCTGGAGTTGCCTGCCAGTACTGAAGCTCTGTGACGTGACACCGGCTGGAGGATCTGTGTGGAAGCTGAACGTGCAGACCTGCCATGGTGAGGCCACCATAGCTCAGTAGCCTCCAGTAGGCTTGTGGCAGTGACAGGCTTCCCCCAGACCCCTCATGCTTTCACGTGCACAGCTGAGAGCCACAGAGGTTGCTTGGCAAAGGTACACACAGCGATGTTCAGGGGGTTACTCCTGGCTCTGTGCTCAGGAATTACTCCTGGTGGTGCTAGGGGACCATGCGGGAAGCCAGGAATCTGACCAAGATCAGCTGTGTACACAGTAAAAGCCTTCCCTGATGGACTATTGATCAGGCCCCTCAGCAAGGATTTTTTTTTTTTTTTTGCTTTTTGGGTCACACCGGTGACACTCAGGGGTTACTCCTGGCTCTTTGCTCAGGAATTATTCCTGGTGGTGCTCCGAGGACCATGTGAGATTCATCATGGAACTAATGATGTGGAACTAAGTGTTCTTAGAAAAAATTGAACACTTAAAAACTACAGGTTGGGGCCGGAGCGATAGCCCAGCGGGTAGGGCGTTTACCTTGCACGCGGCCGGCCCATGCTGGCCCGGGTTCGATCCCCGGCATCCCATATGGTCCCCGAGCACCGCCAGGAATAATTCCTGAGTGCAGAGCCAGGACTAACCCCTGCGAATCGCCGGGTGTGACCCAAAAAGCAAAAAAAAAAACTACAGGTGGAGATTTTCTATATGAAACTAAACAGGCTAAGCATAGAATTCTAACTTCTTAAACTGCATGCGTACTTTGTTATTATGTATTTTATTTTATTTTATTTTTTGCTATTATGTATTTTAATAATCATCCTTCTGGCCTCAGGCCCATAGCTGAAGCACTCACTTTTTTTGTCACCTTAAACATACTTAATACTTCATCACATTATCTCTGTTTGCACAAACACAGTAAAAATAGGTTATCTTTCTGAAACTTGGCAAAGGGGATCCAATCAGGAAAGCAAAGCTACCTTAGAGATGGACAAAGATTTGTGACTCACATATCAAATGTTTCCAGTTCTAAAACTCTTTATTTCAAGGGAAATGAGACTAGCATGTAGGGTTATTTATTTTACTAGGACATGAGAAAGATTTTTATTCTTAGTTACTAAGCTTTTAGATTGATTTTTATTTCTTTTTTTTCACATTTTTGTCACACCTGACAATGTTCAGGGGTTACTCCTGGTTCTGCTCTCAGGAATTACTCCTGACAGTGCTCAGAGGACCATATGGGATGCCAGGAATTGAATCCAGGTCGGCCGTGTGCAAGGCAATCATTCTAACCACTGGACTATAGCTCTGGCCTCTGATTTTAATTCTTGCTCTTAAAATGAGTTTCAATTTTTGTGATACTGCATTCTTGACATTTATAATTGAAACATAAAAGAGTGATAAATCTGATCAGATTGGGTAGTTAGACACCTATATCCATACTCTATTTTTAAAGAAAATAAGTTTATTTTCCAACCACTGAGAACTTAAAAGAACTCATTATATGTATATATATGCATATAAAACATACATATAAACAATGTTTCCAAAATTAGTCTGTAGCAGTTAAATGATTCTGCTATTTCTTTAATTCTAATCTAATATATATGTTATATATTAGTTATTACTGTAATACATATTATAGTAATAACTAATAAACTAATAACCATGAGGGCCACCATTTTCCACATCTGAACTCCCCTCTCCTCAGAGCTCCACCCAGCAGAAGAGCTGATCACAGCCCGGCTCGTATGGCTGCAAAGCAGCCATGCAGTTCATCAATAATTGCTCAAGTTTTGAGTTGACTACTAGAGTATCCCACCTGCACGGCAGAGCCTGGCAAGCTACCCGTGTCTCATTTGACATGCCAAATACCAGTAACAATTATAGACCTCATTCCCATGACCTGATGGAATGGTTTGAGGCTCTTTATGTTCCTGGAGCAGGATGATGCCCTTGGGCTATCTCGCATGAAACAGGATGTATTGAGATGTTACTGGTGCCAGCTCGAGCAAATCAATGATATATGGGGAAGACAGTGACAGTGATACAATGAAAAATATATTAAATTCTAATCCTTTATTTGGGTGATAAGGAAGATTTTATGTAGATAATAGATAAAGCATTGTCTTTTTTTCTTTGATGTATTTCAAGAAATTGGTTTTGATGAGATGTCATAAATGGACATGGAGAATAAATTTTTGCTGTTGCTTTGCTTTGGAAGGCTTCCCAGGTATTTCTCTGAAGAGAAACTTGAGAATCTTGCTGAGAATAAGAAAATACATAGTTCTTCAGAGAAGGATAAAATCTGGTGAATCCAAACTCACCATCAGTGAAAGGACAACGTCCTCTTGATAATACCACAATTAAAATACTTAAACAGAATCCCGCAAAAAAGAGAGAAATGGTTAAAAATAAATAAATAAAAGATTGCCATTGGATAGTGCAGTTAGAAACATTATACTATCCCAAAGTCTTTGGTTCACAAGTTTCTTAAGCAGGGCCTAGTTTTGAGTATCACCGTGTCTACAATGAATGGGGAGCTCACTTTTATTTCCTTTCTCTGTTACACAATCTTTAAAGTGTTGAAGTTAGGGATACATCATTGTTCAGTGAAATTTAAATGAATCCTATTATAATATTTTGTTTGCCACTCCCAGTAGTCTTTAAGGGCTGTGCTCAGGGGTTATTCCTGGCCATATCGGGGGACTGTTATGACCACCATACCTGCTGAGCAATCACTCCAGTCCAAGTTTTAGAATGTTTTTAGCGATTCATGTTTGGCATGATTTCTGACCCTGGGCCCAGGATGAGGCTGTTTCAGGACTCTGCCTTGTGACATGAGGACACAAGTTTGATCCCCAGCATCCTCATAATGGTGCATAGTTGCTGAGGTCCCTGTGTCACTGCATGCACCTGGCAACCAAGTGTGTGATCCCTCAACATAGCCACCATAACGATGACAAATAACCAAGGGAGGGCAAGGGGAAACAAATATGATTTCTGATATAAATGGAAACAATAGAGAACATTCACTGATCTCATATTGCACAAGAAATCAGGGACCAGAGAGATGACTAACAGGGCTAGAACTCAGTGCTCAGGAGAGTGAGACCTAAGTTCAGTTCCAGCACCACATGGTGCCCTGAGCATTGCATTCTGGGAGCAGACCCCAAAACAAAACAGGCCTGGAGACATAGTGCAGTGGGTAGGGCTTATCAATCCAGTTTCAATTTCTGGCACCCCATATGGCCCCTGAGTCCCATTAGGAGAGGTCCCTGAACATAAAGCAGAGTAAGTCCTGAGCACCACCAGGTTTGACCCCCGTACAAAATAAAAATAAACTAATTAAAAGGTTCTTAAATCTTAGAATTTGTGTGGTTGTTTTTGGTACTCCCAACGGTGCTGAGAGAATCCTGCTGTGCTGGGGATTGAACCCCCACCCCCAGCATGTAGACATGTGCTCAGCCCATTACCTCTCTATCCAGACCCAACACATAGAATTGTAAAGAAGCATAAGAGCCTTAATAAGAGCTTTAATGTTCTTAGAGTCATTAAAAATGATTCACTTTAGGGGCCGCATAATAGTGTAGGATAAAGTGTTTGCCTTGCACTTGGGTGTTCCGTTGTGATGCCTGGCACCACATGTGTCTACTGAACACCACCAGGGCTCACACCTAAGCACAAAACTAGAAATAACTCCTGAACACTGCCAGATTTGACCCAATACCTCTCCCTCAATTATTTGTTAAAATAATCATATAATCTGGGGCCGGAGCGATAGCCCAGCGGGAGGGGCATTTGCCTTGCACGCAGCCGGCTCATGCCAGCCCAGGTTCGATCCCCGGCATCCCATATGGTCTCCTGAGCACCGCCAGGAGTAATTCCTGAGTGCAGAGCCAGGAGAAACTCCTGAGCATCCCCCTCCATTTGGTCGAGCCTGGTGGCCCCGCCAGGAGCTGCCCCGAGTGACCAGCCATAGCATGCGGGCCTCGGATGCGCCTGGGGAAGCTAGAACCCTGCTTTCCCCGGCTAAGCTGACCATGGGGCTCCCAGGAGGACAGATGGGTTTTGGGAATGGGCCCATCACCTCTGGGGGTCCCGGAAGCAGCCGGATGAGACTCACCCACCACACTAGCCACCACCTTCGCTGTTCGTATGCTGGGATACTACCTCACGACTAGATTAACAGAGCAAAACCAGATGAGCCCAGGTCACACGGCCGCTTGCTGCCGCGGTCCATCAAAATAGTGGAAACAGTAATGTCCTTTAATCCACTGCATTGCACGATGTGCAGGAAAGTTTGGTGGAAGGAAGAGATAGAGAGGAGAGAGAAGACATACAGAACCCGCCAAGTAGTTGAGGTGTGGGAGGGGGAGGTGGAGACATTGGTGATGGGAGATGGATTTGGGTCGAGGGATGGGTGTTGGAACGCTATGGAACCAGAACTCTGCATGAGCATCTTGCAATTGTACGTCTAAAATGGTGTAATAAAATTTGGGGGGGGGGATAAATAAAAAAAAAAAAAAAAAAAAAGAAACTCCTGAGCATTGCCAGGTGTGACCCAGAAAAATCAAAAAAAAAAATCATATAATCTAATAATTGAGTGGAGTTAAGACAGACTAACAGGAGGAAAGTGATTTTTATTTTGTCCAAATGGAGAGTACACATTGGCATGAAGAGCAGGAGGCCCCGTCCTGGACAGATCATCAGAGAAAGAGACAGGCCTGAGGCCCCGAAACAGAGATGGATCATTCCCAGGGTGATGCAGACATGTTCGCCAATTAGATGTTGGCAGCACCATGAAAATGAATTGCTGATGCTGTCAATCTGGGCTGGGCGTTAACTCTAAAAGTTTAGATAAAATCAGGCTGTACTTAAAGGGTGTGGGTGTAAAATACTCAGTAGCACTGAGTAATTCTTACCTGTTGCAGGACTCCTAAGGGCCGCTGCATCTGCTCTGGATTGCCTCCCGAAAATCACTCCGTAGATAAGGGGGTAGTCTAAATGTGGCAGTTTATCTGACCATGTATGCTGTACTAGCTGGTATAAATATTCTCCCATGCTATCACAATCATCGTGGGACTAGCTAGATCTTACCAGCATATTAGCCTGGCCACGTAAGGACACCTAAGTAATTAGACCAGAGAGAAATGCTGTTTGCTTCCAAACAAACAAGCATGGCTCCCTGATAAAATATAAAACTACAATGAAGTAGAGGAGACTTGTGAAGGCTTGGAGAAATATTTAACTGGCATTGGTGTTGGTCCTTGGTACAGTGACATGCCATCTCAGAAACCCCCCTTCTCTACATTTCAAAGGCCTTCCCGGCTCAAAACATTAGCACAGTAAAGGCCCTAGGTGAGATGCAGGGAGGGGTTACCTGAGGGCATTGGACCCTCCCTGCTTTCCATAACAATGGGAGGAAGGTCTGAGTTGGGGGGTATAAACTTGCAGGTTCCCGCTCTCCCGGGCTTCTTCTTCCCGGTGGGATCTCGCCTTGTGAGCGTTTATTCCCCTTGGAAGTTTCACACGTTGTGGTCGCCATCTTGGCCTACACGTGGCTGGGGTTCTAGCCTGGAATCCTAAGCATCGGGTTTTTCCTTTTGCTGATTTGTATGCCTGAACCTGTGATAAGTAAAGCTTTTTAAAACCGCATCGAATTCCTGAGTGTTCATCCATTCCTCGCCCGGCCCGGAGGTAGAAGGGAACTTCGCTTCCCGGCACTGTCGGGACCCCGGCGGAGCGCCCGACACTTACCCATGGGAAATACCAAGTGTCACTGTAATGTTACAGCCAAAGACTGTGTCCCCACACACGCAATTCACATATTGAAGCCCTGGGCTCCAACTATGCTAATCAGAGGTGGGACCTTTGGTAGGTAATTAATTAGACAAGGTTGTGAGGATGGTGACTTAATAAGAGGCTTATATGGTGCCATTATAAGAAGTGATGGGGGGGGGGGGGTGTAGGAACACGGAGAGATGTGTACAAGTCCCCAGCAGACACCAAACCTGCCTTACCTGGAACTTGCACTTCCCAGCCTTCAGGACCAAGAGAGATCAAGGTCAGGTTTTTGTTTTGTTTTTTCTGTTTTGTTTTGCTTTGGGGCCACATCTGGTGATGTTCAGGGCTACTCCCGGCCCAACACTCAGGGATTATATAGGATCCCCAGGATTGAACCCAGGTCAGCCCGGGCAAGGCAAATGCTTCACCTGCTAAATTATCACTCCAACCTCTGTAAAGGGCTGTTTTTAAACTATGTTTTTCCCAAAGACTGAGCAGATTAAAACCACCCTTTGTCCCACTTTTGATGAAGTTAATATTGACCAGTGGGTAATATTAATAACTAGTTCCAGAGGCCCCATTCACTCTCAATGGAACAAACATCTCTGAATGTAGCAGTTATGTGTACCTAGGTTGAGAAGTCAACATGATGAAGGACCTAAAACCTGAGCTGCGCAGGAGGAAGAAAGCAGCATGGAATGCCTTCAAAAGCATCGAAGAAATAGTGAAAAAGACAAAGAACCTCTGGCTCTGGGCACAACTCCACCGTTCTCCCTGCATTAACATACGCCTCAGAGACCTGGGCCCTACGAAAGCAGGATAAGAACGCTATTCGGGTCTCCCAAAGGGGAATCCAAAGAGCTATGCTTGGAATATCATGCCTCACTCTAGTGAGAGAAGGAATCGGAGTTCCCGACCTCCGTCTATGTTCCAGAGTCAGGGACGCTGTCTCATTTGCCAAGGCACTGAAAATCAGTTGGGCTGGACATGTAATGTGATTTGGAGACGACCGCTGGACTAGAGCTGTTACCGACTGGATCCCATGGGACGTCAAAAGATCACGTGGCCGCCCCACCTACAAGATGGTCAGACTTCTTCGTCAAGACCATGAACAAATGGTTTGAGGCTCTTCATATTTCTGAAGCAACCAGATGCCATTGGCTACACTGGCACGGGATAGGGTCAAGCGGAAATGTTACTGGCGCCTGCTCCAGGAAATCGATGAACAAGGGGATGTCTAGTGTCTAGTGATCTAGTTACCATAATGATTTTTTTAACTGAAGGGAAAAATTGCTCATTTGTCTTTCTTTGATTTCCAAGTGTTTTGAGTTTTTCTCCATTTCTGGGTGCGATTAATTTACATTTTCAAAAAATCACTAATAAGATTTTTATCTTTTTAATTTTATTGAGTTTTTTTTATCTAGTGTATGATTTGTCTTGGAGAATATCCTGTGTGTAATGGGAATAATGTTGTAGTGGGGCTGGAGCTATAGCTCAGTGGGTGCAGCATTTACCTTTCACGTGGCCAACCCAGGTTCAATTCTCGGGCACCCCATATGGTCCCCTGTTGAATAACAGGCTTAGCTAATTTGGGAGCTTTGCTCTTTTTACCCACTCACAGCCTAATCTACTTACATGTACTTAAGTTCTTAAGGTTCATTCTCATGAGCTCTCTCTTCTATGTAAACACTGATGGAGAGTGTGGCAGTTACAGGAGTCATCTTGACTCTGAATAACTTCTGACCTATTATACATCTACTAAGACTTCTATATTTTCTAGATTGGGCACAGCTCCTCCTTGTACCCACTGCACCCAGCGTGGGACAGTTAGAATTTACCAGGAGACTACCACCCTGGCTACGTTGAGACTATCTTTAAGATTATAGGAAGTATCATACTAGTTTGCCCTCACGCAGCGAGTGTGACCCTTTCAGTATACGAAGAACATACGAAGATATATACAGAGATATATACGAAGATACTCAGAATCACCCTGGTGCAGATAATAAATAAGAAGGACCTTTTGGGTACCATCTAGGTTACATGAAGCCCATGAAATTAAGATGTATTACTTTATATCAGCCCCCTCCAGTGTTTTACATAAGAGATAATCTTAGAAGGGATTAGTCTTTGGCGTAATCCTTTGTTTATACCTGCAATAGGGTGTGGCACCACCCTTCTACACTTTGTTTAGGGTTCTTTGTTGACAGGACCCTCCTATCAACAAATAGGATTACTTTGGTATATATAAGGGGACTGACTTGAGGCACTCCACCCATTTTTTCTCCTCCTTCTTTGGGACAGGACTCCTCTTGGGTGAGATCCCCTCTCTCTATTGGTGGGAGACTTGGGCTCTCTTGTATGGTCTAAATTCTGACCAGAGCTAGAGTTCTTTCATTATAGTGGATTGCAGTGTTAGAGCTTTTCTACTATTAAAAGCCTTTTTGGAACTGCGCCAGACTCATGAGTTTTCATCCATTCCGGGTGACCTTCAAGGTAGAAAAGAACTTCTGTCCTTGGGGCTGGAGCGATAGAACTTCTGTACTGTTGGGGACCCCAGCGGCTCCCTGACAGTCCCCTAAGCACCACCAGGAGTAATTCCTGAGTGCAGAGCCAGGAGTGAGCCCTGAAAATTGCTGGGTGTGACCCAAAAAGCCAAAAATAAATGTTGTAGTCAACTTGTTGGAGATGGAGGGCCCCGTGTATGCCTGCTAGTCTGTCTCTTCCATTTCTTCCTTCAAGTCCAGTGTTTCCTTGCTGAATTTCACCTAGTTGATCTACCCAGCACTGACAGAGCAGATGTAAAGTCTCCTACTACTACTGTGTTGCCGTTAATATCTTCTTCCAGGTCTATTGGCAGTTGTTTTAAAAGTTTTGATAGTCCCTCATTACATCATATCATCTTATCCCTTATTATCTTCTTAAATTTGAAGTATATGTTGCTTGATATAAGTTTGGCTACCCCTGGTCTTTTTAAGGGAATTGTTTGTAAAATTTTTTCCAGGCTTTTACATTGAGCCTGTATTTACCCTGACAGCTCAGATGTCTCATGAGTAGGAGAAAGCTGGGTGATGCTTTCCGATTCATCCTGCTCCTCTCTCTGTTGGCGAGTTCAGGTTATTGACTTCGAGTTATATTATTGATACTGATGCCAGTGGACCCTTGGAGTGACTTATTTGGAGCAGCAAGGAGAAAGACTATCTTTTTCTCCTGATCTACCCCTGCCACCCTGGGAATGACGGTAGGCTAAGACTGATAAATTACCTTGAGTTCTGCCAGCCTCACTAGGTAGCTATCAAGCCACACCTGATGTCCACTTGTTCTGCCTGGCATGGGAGTTAATCCCACCACCCAATTTCTTGGAGAGCCCTGGACTCAGGCTGGAGCAAGGAATTTCTTTTTGCAGATAAGGTAAGCCTAGTTAAAAGTCCATTGTCAGGGTGATTGCCAAGGGGTGGTTGATGGTCTTCTTTAAAATACTTTTTTTTTTGTTTTGGTTTCTTTTGCTTTTTTGGGTCACACCCGGCAATGCTTACTCCTGGCTTACTCCTGGCTCTTCACTCAGGAATTACTCCTGGCAGTGCTCGGGGGACTATATGAGATGCCGTGAATTGAACCCGGGTTGGTCTCGTGCAAGGCAAACGCCCTACCAGCTGTGCTATCACTCCAGCACCTAAAATTCTTTTTTGAGAGGGAAAAATTTGGTGATGACACAGGCGCAGGTGCTGGAGCAGTGGAGCACCAGCAGCTATTGGAAGGCTGAGCTGCAGGGGTGGCGGCACAGAAACTGCATAATTTCACGGAACGAATATGTGTTACTTCTTTTTAAAAAAGGCACTTTTCAAGATCATTCTGACACCTGAAACTGCTGTAGTAAGCCAGGTTTCCACTATGAACAACCGATTTGGGTGGCTGGGCAGTTCCAGAAACTCCTGGCGAGTCAGGCTCCCACACTGAGCCCAGAATTTGCACTAAGACTTAAAAACCTCAGGCTGGAGTACAGCATGGAGGGCATTTACCTTGCTCACAGCTGACCTAGGTTCTATCCCTGGCATCCAATACGGTCCCTGGAGCACCACCAGCAGTTATTCCTGAGCCCAGAGCCAGGAGTAAGCCCCTGAGAATTGCCAGCTGTGACCCAAAAAGAAAAAAAAAAGATTTAAAAACCTCCACGGCTCCCATGGCTCAGGGCATGGCCTGTGGAGCAGCTGCAATCTCCATGGATGATCAAAGCCTGCTCTGCTCAGAGCGCAGCCTTGGAGCTACTGCAGTGCCCCACAGACCTGTGGGCACCCGTGCAGTCCCAAAACTACACCCAGACTAAAACCTCCCGTGGCTCAAGCGAGAGACTCACAGACATGGGGCAGAGCTGCTACTGGCTCTCCCTGTGCCCAGCCGCTCACGAGGTGCCCAGGAGGGATGGCGTGTTCTAGCTCTGGCCCGCCACCCCAGCAGAGCCTCACAACAAGCCAGACAACCCCCACTCCATGAGGGCCTCCACTTTCCACATCTGGACTTCCCCTCGTCAGAACTCCACCCAGCAGACCAGCCTATCCAGCCCAGCTTGAGCAGCCGCTTGTGGTTGCACTATTCATCAATAAATGCTGGACTTAGAGATGACTACAAGAGTATGCTACCCGCACGGCAGAGCCTGGCAAGCTACCCGTGTTGTATTTGATATGCCAAATTCCAGTAACAATTATAGACCTCATTCCGGAATTGATTGAGGCTCTTTATGTTCCTGGAGCAAGCAGGTGCCCTTGAACTCTACTTGAGAGTTCTACTTGGGTTCTGCTATGACTCGGCCAGACTCCAACAACTCGGGACCAAGTTTTCTGAGAAAGTAAACCATGAAAATTTAGGTATGCAGGAACTACACCCACAAATCACCTCCAGCTCTGCCATATAATCTCATTTATTGGACTTAACCCAGAGATTCATAACTGTATCTTGAAAGATCAGAAAGATGCAGTACATCTTCTCAGATGCGTACATGACTGAATAATTTGGGGCGCATGTGGGGTGGGGGCTGGGTTAGCCTTGTGCTTGCCCAGAGCTCCTGGCAGCTGCTTGCTCCCACAATCCAAAATCATCACCATGTCCCTAGTTGGACTGACTGCCTCAAGACAGACCTCATAGAAAAATTAAGCTGCTTAAAATTTGGGTATGAGGGTTTTATGACGGAAACGTCACCCACCCCACTGGTGTCTAAGCATTTTTTGTTGTTTGTTTTGGGGGTGACACCAGGCAGTGTTCATGGCTTACTCCTGGCTTTGTGATCAGGGATTCGCAGGATCCTAGGAGGTGAGGAAGTCCAGTCAATGGCATCTAAGTTTTATTATTATTATTATTATTATTATTATTATTATTATTTCTGTTACTGGTTTTGGCATATCGAACACGCATCGGACAGCTTGCCAGGCTCTGCCGTGGGGGCGCTATATTCTCATTACTTTGTGGGGCTCTCTCAGAGGGGTGGGTAGAATATTCCTGGTAATTTGGAGGTAATTATTAATGGTTTGAGGCTCTTCATATTCCTGAATCAACCAGATGCCATTGGGCTACATTGGCACGTGATAGGGTCCAATGGAAATGTTACTGGCGCCGCTCGAGCAAATCGATGAATAACGGGATTCAAGTGATCAAGTGATTATTATTATTATTATTATTATTATTATTATTATTATTATGCTTTTTTGGGTCACACCCGGCAATGCTCAGGGGTTACTCCTGGCTCTGCACTCAGGAATTACCCCTGGAGGTGCTCGGGGGACCATATGGGATGTCAGGGCTGGAACCTGGGCCGGCATGGGCCGGCCTCGTGCAAGGTAAAGGCCCTACCCGCTGGGCTATCTCTCGGCCCCTGACATCTAAGTTTTTAAAGTCCGAGAACTACACAATCTTTGCCAAACTCCAGGGAAGAGATGGGGTTGGAAAGTGGGGCTCCTGGGCCTGTGAGAGCAGGGAAGGCAGGTGGGCTGAGGGCGGCAGAACCTGCTCCACACAGCGGGAAGTAGGGACAGCTCAGAGACTGGCTCCTGCACCTCACCGCCACCTTTTCAGTTCTTTCAGCTGTACTATGTATTTCTGTTATAATAAAAATAAGACTTAAATTGTTTTAATTAAAGAACCGCGACTTACAAAGTTTTTTGATAGTTGGGATTAGGCATACAATATTCCCACACGAATCCCACCACCAGAGTTCCCATCGTCCACCCCTCACCTGGACAGGTACCGTGCCACGCCTCCAGTCTGCTGCAGCGCCATTGGCTATGAGCTTGGGAGGTGGGGCGGGGGCGGGGCAAGGGTCACTCCACCCCCGCCGTGCCGTGCGCATGTGCCGTCCGGGCTCGCCGCCATTGCTGCGCGGAGCTGCGCCTTTGGGTGCGTGGTCGCTGCGCCCGCCCGGACTCGCGTGCTTCCGTGCCGGCCGCGACATCCCTGGTGCCTGTGGGCCGGCTCTGGGGAGTGGGTGCAGCGTCCCGCATCTCAGCTCGGCGGGGGTCCCCGCGTGGCGCCTGCAGGAGGGCGATGGGAGGAAACTCCGGTCCTCCATTGGGGTCGTGCAGCCCCCACCCCCCCCACGCCCTCCGGTGCTCCCCGCGTCTTCTCTTCGCCGGACCTCGGAGCCGGGCCCCTGGGCGAGTTCGGGAGAGTTGCAGGCGTCCGGGCGGGAGCGGAGACTAGACCGAGGCTCGCCCTGTTCGCGAGGCGCCTGCTGCTGACACTAGTGTGCAGTCTTGTGTTCAGATCCGTCTGGGGCCATGCTTGGGGCACCCGGGCTGCCCAGGGATCACCCTAGCAGGCCTCGGGGGATCAGAGGGGCGCCGGGGTCTGCGCCCAGGGATCACCCTTGGACGCCTCGGGGACCTTGTGGAGGCCGGGGTCTGCGCTCAGGAACCAGCCCAGGAAGGCTCAGGAGACCACCTGCGGCTCCGGGGTCTGCGCCCGGGAATCACGCCTGCAGGGCTCGGGGACCCTGTGGGACGCCGGAGGTGGAGTCTGGGCCTGCCGCTCTGGAGGGCCAGTGCCCTCCCGCTGACCTGTCGCCAGTCAAGTGAGTTCTTGCGGGGTTAAGTAGCGGCAGGTTGCCCGGCGGGAAATAGTTGGGCGCCGCTGCTGGTCAGCTTGCCGTGCTCCGGGCACTGGAGGGGGCCTGGCTCTGGCTCCGCGGTTCTCGGCCCTGTCCAGAGGCCGCATTGTGTCAGAGGAGGAAAACTGGCCACTGGGTACAGCTTCGATGTACCCGAGGTGCTGCCCACTGGGAACAACTTCGGTGTGCCCGATACCTGCCCTTCAGGGACCTTTCTGGTGTTTTAATTAAAAGGTAGTTCATGTTTTTGTATAGCTACATGGTAGTTGGAGTTACTCTAATTTCTTTGAACTATGCCCTTTTGATGGACTTTATTATAGTTGGAATCATATGTATATACCACTTGGCTAAATTGTTTTGTTCCGATAGATAAAATAGTGTGAATTGCATTTTTTCCTTTTTTTTGATTGCTGGTGGGGGTAATTTCCCTTCTTGTCCTATATTTGTTGATCGTATTTCTGGGGTAGAGCAGGGCTAGCGCGCTCCTCACCATGGCCTGGGATATTCCTTTTTCATAAGGTGCCCTCAGGGCTGGGAGGTGGCTCGGTGAGCACATGCTGTGGCTGTGGGGCGCTGCTTGGCTCCATAGCGCCCCCCCTCAAGAGTCAACTGTTTTTTTTTTTTTTTGGGGGGTCACACCTGGCGGTGCTTAGGGGACCATATGGGATGCCGGGGATCGAACCCGGCTCGACCGCGTGCAAGACAAACGCCCTGCCAGCTGGACTATCGCTCTGGCCCCAAGTCACCTGTTTCATCTTAAGTTTATTTCTCTCTATGGCCTTTGTCCTGTATGGGTGTAACCCTGTTCCTTTGGTGTCCTTTGCAAGAAAAGTTGTTGAAATTGTTTATTCAGCATCTGATGCTCATAATTCTGCTTTTCATAGAATATATTGAGTTACTCAGCTCAGCTGTTATAAAACTAGTGCTTGCTGGGTCGGAGCTATGGTCCAGCGGGTAGGGCGTTTGCCTTGCACGCAGCCGGCCGCCGCCCGGGTTTGATCCCCGGCATCCCATATGGTTCTCCCCCACCCCCCAGCACCGCCAGGAGTAATTCCTGAGTGCAGAGCCAGGAGAAACCCTGAGCAATGCCGGGTATGACCCAAAAAAAAGCAAAACAAAACAAAAAACTAGTGCTTGCTGATTTAGTGAAATTTATATTTAAATCCTCATTCCATATTGTTTAAGGTATGCCAAAAGATGTAACTGGACCTATTTCTCCTCTACCCCAGATGTTTAACCAGTTTTTCTAGTATCACTGTATCACTGTCTTCCCGTTCATCGATTTGCGCGGCGGGCCCCAGTAACATCTCCATATGTCCTGTCTCATGCTAGTAGAGCCCAAGGCATCTACTTGCTCCAGGAACATAAAGAGCCTCAATCCATTCCGGAATGAGTCTATAATTGTTACTGGTATTTGGCATATATATCAAATACAACACGGGTAGCTTGCCAGGCTCTGCGTGCAGGTAGCATACTCTTGTAGGCATCTCTAAGCCCAGCATTTATTGATGAACCGGGCGGCCGCTGATAGGCTGTTCTGCTGGGTGGAGGTCTGACGAGAGAGAAGTCCGGATGTGGAAAATGGAGGCCCTCATGGAGTGGGGGGGTCGTCTGCTTGTTGCGAGGCTCTGCTGGGATGGTGGGCCAGGACTAGAACCCACCATCCCTCCCGGGCGCCTCGTGAGCAGCTGGTCACAGGGGAGAGTTTTTCTAGTATTCCCAAATAATGACTACTTGTAAATATTTTTGTATTTTTAAGGTACCTCAAATTCATCTTATAAAAAATTTCTGGACTGTTCATTAAAAAGAAGATTCCCATGACAGTACTTACTGTGATGAACATTTGTGTATGATTTGAACTGAGAATTGATGCTTCAGTTTGCAATTCTGGAAGAGTTGATAGCCCAGTTGAGTCAGGTGAGATTTTTTGTTTTGTTTTGTTTTGTTTAAATAAATTAAGGCTCTTTGAGGGTGTAGTGAGATGGAAATAACAGAACTTATATGTCAGGAAAGAATAGATTTCAAGAAGGAGTGGAGACTAGGCTGTGGTGAGTGGCTGTATTAGGAGCTGCTGGATTTCCATTTCCACATGAACGTTTTATTTTTTACTGCATTTATTTAGGTCAGGGGCTTACTCTTGGTATGTTTCCCAGGCTGGTCCTGGGGGCAGGACAGAGCCATGGTTGGGACTGAGTCAGGCATCCTTATCTACTAAAGGAATTTATAAGCAATACAGTGTCCCTTACAGAAGAGAAAACTGAGGAGGGTCCTCATGGGAAGGATGGGTGGAACCGCCTAGCTTGGCTGGGGAGGTACATTTTTCTGTAGGGTTGATGGAACACACTTTTATTAGTAATTTTTTCCAGTAGCTAAAGGAACTGACTTTGTAAAGAATCCTGTGATGAATCAAGGTAAATTGGTTTTGATCATTAGAGGTTTTTGGGCGGTCTGGGGAGAGGAGGCAGTCACACCTGGTAGTGGTCAGAAATTACTGAGTAGAAATTTCTGACTCTGCATGCAGAAATTACTCCTGGAGGAAGTTAAGGACCATATGGTACACCGGGATCAAATCCAGGTCGGCCTCGTGCAAGGCAAGTTCCTTAACCCCAGTACTATCTTTCAGCCACTCTTTATTTTTTAAACTTTTGGTGAGAGCCACACCTAGCAGTGCTAGAGGCGGGGAGCTAGGCCACACTCCATAGTGCTAGTGGGAGGTAGGGTGACAGGGGCTGGCACAAACATGTACTCAGCCCCTGAGACTAGTCCCCAGCACTCAGAAAAAGGAGAACAAGGACCTCTTAGGGGTCACATGTAGCATCACCCAGGGACTGTGTTGCTGGAGATTGAACCTGGGCTTCATGTATGCACACAGCGTGTGCTCCAGCTTCCCACAACCTGGAGATTGATTTAGCAGCTGCTGAATTTAAGTTTTTTTCCTTTTTCAAGTGTGAATTACAAATACAGATGAATGGAAGTACAGTAATCTCATTTCTAGAAACCTAAGTCTTGAGTAGAAGGGAAAGAAATTAGCACAGTAGGTAGAAATTGTTCCAATACTCTGAAAAACAGTTGACTTTGACTAAAAGGTTTGTGGGAAGTATACATGAGAATTTTCCTAGGTATATAAAGTTGATAAAATCGGTAGTGGGACATGGATAGAGTAGTGAACTTCAGGCTATTCTAGATGCTTAGGTATTGGCAGTTGCCACTTTCCTTCTGCAGAGAGCTTTTTAAGGCTTGAGTTTTCAGCAGTGTGTTTGGGAACTGTGCCCCACTCCTGCCTGTTGTGTGGCTTTGGGTTTCTGTGGAGGAAAGACACTGCCATGGAAGGTGTAGCCCCTTGGCTGATCTTAGAGACCATGAGGGAGGAAGACAGGCCCTGAGGCTACTGAGGAATGATGACATAAAAGGCCGAATTGCAGTGTTTCCCTGCAGTTGGCTCTCTGGGTGCACGATGACAAAACCTCCTGAAGCGAACCACAGTCTGACCTCGGTACCATCAGGGGCCCAACCTCTTGAGAGCTCATGCTCCTGAGACTAGTGGCCAGTGAGCACTCGCCACTGGGCCAGGCACTGCTGGGGTCCTGAAAGGAACCAGCCTGGGCATAGGGCAGGTGGCAGAGCACATAGGGATGCACCGCGCAGCCCCTCCAACTGTAAGGGCCGAGCACCCAGGCGTTGGGCCCATGCCCCTGCCCTCCCCAACCAGGCTGAGGTGACTGTGACCCCCACCCTACACACCATCACTTTGGTGTGGTTCCTAAAAACCAACAGAAGAGCAGGTTTTTTTCCTATCTGGATTTCCCAGTTATAACCAAAATATCCTGTGAGCAGGCTTCAATTTTTATTTTTTATTGTTTTACTTTTAGGGACATTTGTACCGGTGCCTTGGCTCCACACATAACTGTGTTCCGGGGCCCCAAACCCAGAGCCACACACGCACACCTGAGCCACAGCCAGCCCGACTGCTCTCCTTTGGAACATGTGGAAACCCAGCTTCTCCCTGGAAGTTTAGACACTTCGGTATGTGGATCACTGAATATGATTCAAGTGATCCTATCACAGTCGGTCTCTGCAGCCCTGTGCAAACCCTATTTGGCAGCTTGTGTGTAGCACGGAACGCTGGTGTGAACCAAAACTAATGTTGTGAGAATTTGCCCTGATGAGCAGCTTACACCTTTATACCAGAGTCTCACGCAGAAATACCTAAATATGGCAGTAGTATAAAGTCTGCTGTACATCTGGAATGTTGTCCTTTTTATTGAGAAATGCAGTGCATTTATTTAAAATTAAAATAAAAAGCTTGGGCCGGAGAGATAGCCCAGCGGGTAGGGCGTTTGCCTTGCCGCGCGCCAGCCTATGCTGGCCTGGGTTCGATCCCGGCATCCCATATGGTCCCCCCAAGCACCGCCAGGGAGTAATTCCTGAGTGCAGAGCCAGGAGTAACCCCTGAGCATTGCTGGGTATGACCCAAAAAAAAAAAAAAATAAATAAATAAATAAATAAAATAAAATAAAAAAGCTAGTCTGTTCTTTGAGCTGTAGGCTTTGCGTCCTGGAGGCTAACGGTTACCGGAGAGCACCAGTGCTTTCTGTGGCGTTCTTGCGGTCACTGAAGTCACCAAACACTACAACTGCTTCAAAGAAAAGCGGGGGACGGGTGAGGCCGAGTGGTAGAGCTTGTTTAGGCGGCCCTGGGTCCCAGTCCAGCACGTGTCCCCAATCCTAGGGCCTGCAAAAACAAATGGCACCAAACTGCAAGTGTCTACAGGGCATGTAAAGTTTAATGAATATGTGTAGTGTTCTTGCCATATATTAGAGTGTCTAAAAAAACTTAATTCAAAATACCATTTAAAATAGGGAAATTAGGAACCAGCGTCACCTTAGGCCTTTAGGGAAAGCTGTTTCCATGGGCAGAGTCTGAAAATGCGGCATGTGGTGCAGATGTGCCCTAGCAGAACTGAGTGATGCCACTTCCTCTAGGTGTTCAAGTGAACAACAGTCACTCTCAGATTTGAAATTGTGTGGGTTTTTTTTGGGGGGGGGGGGCTCTTTGGGTCACACCCGGCAATGCTCAGGGGTTTCTCCTGCTCTGCACTCAGGAATTACTCCTGGCGGTGCTCGGGGGACCATATGGGATGCCGGGATCGAACCCCGGCTGGCATGGGCTGGCAGCGTGCAAGGCAAACGCCCTATCCGCTGGGCTACCGCTCCGGCCCTGAAATTGTGTTTTAAGTCCCAACTGTTTTAAGTATCTTCTCTACCTTTACTTAGCCATTAGTGTCTTGTTCTACAGAATGGGGATTTTAAAGCCACAAGTTGGAACTTGAAAAATCCAGAGAATTCAAGATTGTTTTTAAAATACAACAGCTCAATTGAACTTATCTGCTTAAATTCAATGTTGATTACACACTTCTGATCCAGAATTAGTTTCATTCCTGTCAGGTAAACAGGGCTCGAGATGTAATGCAACAGGCAGGGCACTTGCCTGGCCTAAAGCTGACAGAAGTTGTCCCCAACGTCCTGTATGTTTCCCCTGAGCACTGCGGGATATGGCCCAAAATTATTTAAAAAGTCAGATAAAGTTTCCTACTTTCAATTCTGTTCAATGAAGTAAGTACCTTCTGTTGGGTGTCATGAATGTAAACCTCGACCTTCCTTATGAAAATGTTCTCTAATGAAAATTTATCAGCAACTAATTCTAAATTGGATTTATGCTAATTGATGTCACTTAATGCCTAAGAAACCAAGTTACAGTACCAGCCTACAGTTCACAACTGATACCAGTTAGCAGACAGGCCTCAGCATAAGGTACCTTACTTAGAGCAGCCAGGCAAGGCTTGTAGCAAAGGCTTCAAGCTCAAGTTAGAATGCCTAGTCAAAACCCATAACTAAGCAGGACTTAAAATCTAAACTGTAGACCAGAGCCAGTGCAGGGCTGTGTAACCCACTATGGTTGTCCCTGGCACATGGTCCTGTTAAGTACCAGGCAGGAGTGTCCCGAGCACTGCTAGGTGTGGTCCATGCAAACTACCCCAGCCCGTTTTAAAATCTAAATCTAGAGATGCAGTTTTCCTAGTGCTACTGCTCTTCAGACCACCAGGACCGACTTCCTTTCACTTTGCTAAGGTGGAATTATAATGTAACTCTTGCTGAACAGTCTCTCTAAAGACTATACTCTGAAAGTTCCTCAGTATATGAAATTAATTTTTTTTTTTAAGTAAAACCATCAGATAACAGTTCACTTTAAAAGAGAAAAGGAAACTTTATTAATGTAAGGCACTGCTGTCCCAAGTTACAAGGAGTAACAGCCACCCTTTCCTTCGGAATGAGGCCACTGGGCCTGCCCCCTGCAGACAGGAGAGCAGAGTGCTGACACTGCACTTCCTCCTTGGTGCTGTCACTGGTGTACTCCCAGGTTACTGTGTTTCTGGGCTCTTAACAGAAGAACTAATGAACATGTCAAGAGAAGAGGGAAAACCTGAAAACTATACCAGCTATTTTAGATGGAAAGAAGCTACAGGTTTCCTTTTTTTTGAATAAAAGGTCCAAGAAATGCATTTTTCCTACTGCCATTTAGCCCCTGTGACCAGGACTGTTTCAGAACTCCCGAATATTAAGTCAAGGCTCAAGAGTCAGACTTGGGTTTGTCACTGGACAGTGGAAAGACTGGCTTCACCTCAGGGGCAGTACAGCATACTCTTGAGAATGTCTTCAACAGAAATTAGGAAAACTGGACACTCCTGTCAGAAGCCATAACTTGTCTTAAAACAGGTACTTTGCTCGTGAGTGCTAAAGACTTCATCTACCTTCCATACAGTAACTTTTGGAGAGGTAATTTCTCTGATGGATGAGTATCCCATAAAACACCACAAAACATTTCCCCAGGCTCTCTTTTAAAGGAGAAATAATCCTGTAAAGCTATTTTGCTTTAAGTAGATGAAGAGCAAGCAAACAACTCGGGGTAGTTGAAAGATAAATCACAGTAAAGCTGCGCAACAGATGGCGGGTTGGTGAGGTCTCACTTTGACAGTTTGTTCTCAGAAGGTGTCTCTCCGTGTCCAATGTCTTCAACAGCCGGAAAAGACCAGCTGCTTCTCGTATCCTGCTGAATTCGATGCAGAATGCCTGCACTCCGATAAACAAGTCCTGCACATTGATGATTTTGTTCGAATCAAGGACTGGAGAAACACACAGACAAGACGCACCAAACGATTCTGGGAAACAAAGGACATAATTTAGTGAGCATATTTTCCTGGCAGGTCTTTAAAACTATTTACAGAACTTTCTATTACTTACCTGCATATATTTATCCTTAATTTGTTCACAAGTAGAGATACAATTTGATATATACAGGTGAATAAACTCAGGAGGTAGATCAACAGCTGTTGTGAGTCTGTTGTAGAGAGAAAAAAGGTCCTGTTATCCAAATATCTCGAAAATATATGAAAAATCTAAGAGCTCACTTGATAACAAATGGTATTTCCCTTTTTATTCTGCAAGCCTGTACTTGCCTTACTACTAATATACATCCCCTGCAAGTAGAGTCTGAACAATAAACTCAAACTTGCATTTCCCAAAGGCTGTAATGGGACTTGAGCTGCCTGGTGTTACGTAGAGGAGAGGGGCCTCTGCCTCGCCCCTAAAAAAGGCTGCCCACCCTAAGTCTACATCATTACTGTTGTGGGAAACCTGGACAGGAAATATTGGATAGCAATGAAACCCTTAGCTAACGTGTCTGGGAAGAAAATGCTATGAATGCAAAGTGAGTGACAGTGGGGGAGGGGTTGAGAAGAGTGCAGGGATTCTCTACTGACATTCCCAGGATCCTCACAGCTCCTAAGGCCCTTCCTGGTGGTATTGCTGTTATGAGTATCTGGGTCTCTGTAGGGGGTAAAAAATATGCAGCCCTGTAACTAGGGAAATGAATTCCAGCAGTTAGATTTTATCGGTGCTTCTGTTCAATTAAGTTTACATTTCCAGCAAAATGGAAAGTGCTGAAAGGAATTACGTGAAGCTCATGAGCCAGAAGGTCAGGTATTAGACGGTGACGTCATGTGTGCAATATACAGATTTAGGACTCAGAGATGAGCAGACAAATCAGCTGACTGTGGTAACTATGGTTACCTGAGAAGGCGTGGTGGGAGAAAAGGGGCTAGTTACTGAGATACAGGATTCTGGCCCCCCACTCAAATTACTCAGACTTGACTAAATTGATAAGGAAAATTTATAGCTAGTTGCCCAAATCAAATACTAAAATTATACGTTTCCAGTGGTTACCCTTTACCAAGGAAATTTCACTCACAAAACTCAGTGGTAAATGGATTAATAATCTGCGTACATGATCGCACATAAGGGTCTTACATGTGGAGTGGCACATTTTTAAATGGCCTGCTTTGATGAAAAAAGATGAGTACGTTTGAAACCCTACACTCGAGAGCTTAGTGCTGGGTGGTGGTGGTGAAAGCTCCCATGGCTAAGGTCAGGCTACGCTTGCGTATAGAAACTTACCGGTTCACAACTTCCATCGAATGCAAAGACATGTCCATATTGACCAGGACTGAGAAATACTCCGTGATCTGGCTTGACTGCATTAACTTCAGCAGCATTTCAATGGCGACCAGAGGATTGTTCTCCACCAGATCAGGAAGTTTGGCAGGAGTGAGGCCAATATGGTACACAAGCTTAGGATCTTTTTCCAACTCACCCAGGAGCTAATAAACAGTAAAAATTTTGAAAATATTGTTCAGTCAGAAGTTGTCATTCCTGCACACTAGAGGCTATCAAGTCTTCTGCTCTAGCCAGCTTTGCTCAGTCACCAGCACCATAACCCCCACCACAGGTGCGGCCCTGGGGTCCTGGGCATGACCATATTCTTGGACCCCTTCATGGAGCTGCCCAGGCCCTGCAGCTTATAATCACCAGGGAAAAAAAATCCCAGAATACTTTTTAGAAGGCTCCACACCTGCCAAAAATTAAAAAAAAAAAACATAAAAAACATGACAGTCCTGTTTTTTAATTTACATTACAAGCACAAATATTTCTCAGACCATTTCTAGACACTAGTGATTCTTGCACACTGAACCAGAGTACCGTCTAAATAGTCTTTTATGGATTCCAACAATATGGTCTGTAAGGCCTCCGTAGAATTGTTTCCTCCATTGGTTAGCCATAAATAATCTTAAATTACCAATAAGCACAAAGCACAGACAATTCAGGACTGTCAGAAACTGCAGCCCCTGCCAGCCTAAGGGAAAGCAAGGGACAGAAGGCAAAGGCTGAGCTGCGCCCTGGTTGTCACATCGGTGCTTCATAAGTCAGAGAGGGCCTTGAAAACGACTTCCTGCCTGGGCATTTCCTCCTGAAGTGCTCCCGCACTCTTCACTCACCCTGGCCTGGTTTCGGGCAGCCTGGTGAGTAAGTCTGGCCTTTTTACATCCATGGCCTTATCACTAAGAACCACTTTGGCAAGCAAACGGAGCTCAGTATGGCTTTGATTACTTGACTGTGGTGATATTTTTGGTGGTTAGGATGGAATTCATCTCCTGTCCAGTTCCAAGTACACAAATGAATAAGATTCACCCACCAAAACCCCACCAAGGTATTCCTGTCTTTCACAGACGCCCTGGCTGGGCTGTAGGGCCACCCTGACTGTGTGAAGGGGCTAGTTTGCCAAACTGACAGCCAAGCTGGCACATATCAGAAGCATTCCCAAAGTGAGATCCATGCTGTCCCATCTCAAATTGACATTTTTGGTCATCAGGTTTGTTGCCACGCCAAACCAACAAAATGGGAGGTAGAACAAAGCTTTAGTCTGCCCAAAGGCACTGAGACCACTGGCTTCTGACCAATCCTGACCCTGATCATCTATCACCTTGCATAAAGAACTTAGTTGATGGCGTAAAGCAAATATCTACAATAAATACCTGTGTTTGCTGAGGAGAGGATAAAGGGCTTTTGAGACGCTTTGGCCATGATCCGCTTGATCTCTACTCCGGTGCTATTCTTAACACACATCGACTTATCCCACTGAATACCATGGTCCGGTTCTGCAGGATTCAGCCATGCCAGCTCGTCCTCACAAATGTGGAGTGGAGGTGGTGGGCGAATAAATTCTGGCCGAAAATGACCTGTACAGAGTAAAAATATTTGACTGCTTCAGTCAGTAGATTAATATCAGGCACACCTGCACATTACCTGAACCTCCTCTTAAGAGACACCAGCACTTCCAATAAAGGTCACATGATCACGATTTCAAAGGCAGAAATGACAAAAAACTTAAACTACCATTCAGACCATAAAAATATACAACAGATATAACTTTTTGTTTTCTTTTTTTTTTTTTTTTTTTTTTTTTTGCTTTTTTGGGTCACACCCAGCAATGCTCAGGGGTTACTCCTGGCTCTGCACTCAGGAATTACTCCTGGCAGTGCTCAGGGGACCATATGGGATGCAGGGGATCGAACCCGGGTCAGCACAGGCCGGCCATGTGCAAGGCAAACGCCCTACCGCTGGACCATTGCTCCGGCCCCCAACAGATATAACATTCCAGAACCAGAATCTACTTTTGGAGCATGTCTTACTAATCCCAAAGACTTATTCAACCATGACATCAATCAACTGCAAAAGCCTTGTATTGATCAGTCTCTTGACGTTGACTGCAGAATGAGTACTAGTTGGTCTTACCACTGTTCCTAGTCACCATCACTGATCGCAGAGGTCACTAAAGATTATACTGGTCTTATCTGAATCTTCTAACCTCCAAGTGACAGAATTCATGGAGAAAAGTGGGGGTGGGCACTGATATCCCCAGTAAACCTGGAGACTGGGGAATCTCTAATTTCACAAATGGCATATTCACTGATCAAAACTGCATCGTACAACAGGAGGAAACATGAAGTTAATAGCTCAACTATTTCATACATTAAGACTCGATCAGGGACGAGCCTGAGGCGGGAATGCTTGGCATTTGGCTACACACATGCCCAAGAGACGACTGGGCTGTTCACACACACCTTTTTGGAGGCCAGGCAAGTCACAGCTGCCGGAGCAAGCTCTGAGGCTAGTGAGATATCAAGTATGTGTAGAGCCAGAGTAAGGCTCGTATGGGACACTAGAGTCTAGAGCATTTTCTCAATCTGTTCCAGCCCTGTTTCCTTCTGATGGATTTTTCACCTGTGGCCCCTTACAGTGTCACAAGACCTGCAAATGAGTCACATAAAGGGGACATGTTCTTATCACCAAAGAGAAAACACACCTTTATCATTAACACTGCTCAGAACCCACAGAGCTAAAGTAGCTATATTATGTTCATTAACGTAGCTTCAAACTACACAAAATCAAGAGCTATAAATAAACTTATAATGCAGGTGGTGATGACAGTGGTTAAGATGAGAACAAAAGGTTGGGGGCCGGAGTGATAGTACAGCGGATAGGGCGTTTGCCTTGCAAGCGGCCGACCCAGATTCGATCCTAGGCATCCCATATGGCTCCCCAAGTGCCACCAGGAATAATTCCTAGCAAATGCAGAAATAACCACTGAGCATCGTTGGTTGTGACCCAAAAAAAAAAAAAAAAAGATGAGAACAAAAGGTAATTAAGAGAGAAAAATAGACATGTCAATCAGGTTAGAGAGTATTCTCAGGAATGCTGATGCCAGGTAAAATTTCCAAATCCCTGGGTATATAACATTTTAAACAAAATTTCACTGAATTAAATTCAAGTTTAAAAACAAAATCAAAATTCAGAAATTAAGTCTCAAGAATATGATGAAAATAAAACCAATAGAGTAACAGTATCTAGACCTACTTTCAATAGGTGGTTTCGGTCCGCTGACCAGTGCTTCGGTGATCTGAGAGGCCACTGAACTGTCAAAGCCGGAATTGGAAGAATCCGGGTCCGGGTCACTGAGGATACTCGGGAAACTGGCCTTGCTCTGAGTTGGCAGCTCAGACTGGCGTTCTGGAAAGAGGCGGAAAAGGGGTTTATTTTGTTTATGGGCCATCGCACTGATACTCAGGCCTTCCTCCTGGCTCTGTGCTCAGAACATTCATGGCAGTCTCAGAGGTCAAATCTGGGTCAGCTTCAGGCAAGGCAAATGCCCTCTCTGCTGTACTATTACTCTGGCCCCAGCAGAAGCATTTTTCATATCAAGGGCAACAAAATAAGAGTGAAAAGACAAATCAGTAAATGAGAAGAGCTATCAAATTTCCCCCCACAACTCCTATTAGTCAATTTTATAAGAACTAAACAGAGGGGGAAAGGGTTAAGACCTAAAGTATTTTATGTTCAGTAAAATGCAATGTTCCATAAACACTGAAAAAATATCCAAGTGCATCAGAATGGGGAGAAATAAGGAAATACATGAGATACTATGCCCTGCCCACCAGATTGCGAAATTGGACAAGTCTGCCAGCACACACCAGGGAGGCTGCAGGTGCTCACACCCTGCTGTGGGAACTGGAAAGTAACCTGCCACTAGGCCGGGAAACTTCACCCTGCTGCTGTGTCTGAACCATAAAGGAACATCTGAGAACATCCAGTGAGGAACACCAGGCAAGTGACGCACAGGCTAGAGGGCATGTTTCACATTGGGCATCTTCCCAGTTCAGAAAATACAGCTGCACATTATTCACAATAGCCAAATCTGGAAGCAACCAGAGTGCCCGAAAATCGATGACTGGATAAAGAAGCTTTGGTACATCTACACAATGGAATACTATGCAGCTGTTAGGAAAAATGAAGTTATAAAATTTGCCTATAAATGGATGGACATGGAGAAGATTATGTTGAGCGAAATTAGCCAGAAGGAGAGAGACAAATACAGAATGACTGCATTTACTTGCATGGCATAAATATATATGTACATATTATGATACCAATATCCAAGGTCAAGTGAAACATATATCAGGAGGTCTTGTCAAAGGTGGAAATTATCACAAGCGTGTGGGAGTCAGAGGTTAGGTAAGACAGAAAATGGAACAGGGTGCTAATAATTGTCATGGGTACTAATGCCAACCTAGAACTGAGCATTAAATAGAGGCAAAAGGATATACATGACAACCTTTTTGATGTATGTTCTGTAATCCATAGTCTGGAAGGGAAGGAAAAGAGAAAGAGAGAGAAAGGGAAGGGAAATAAAGAACCTGCCATGGAGGTGGGCTGGGGAAGGGGGAGGGAACCGGGGATGTTGGTGGTGGGAGATGGGCACTGGTGGAGGGGACGGGTGCTGGAACACTGTATGACCAAAACCCAAACATGAACTTTTTTAATTGTATATCTTTTTATTTGTATATCTCACGGTGGTATAATAAAAAAAATAAATAAATAGAGGGGGAGTGATCAAAAAAAAAAAAGAAAGAAAGAAAATACAGCTGCAGCATTCAAGAGACACCCTGGGGGAAGGGGAGAAACAATGCATTTGGGATCTCGTCAATCTCCCTCTATAGCAGAGCAAGCACACACACAAGCTTGGCCACTTTCCAATTAACGTTATAATTATGGTCTTTTCTGTGCCGTGTTCTTTAAATCTTTCTCATTTTAAATTCACTTTAAATTACTCATTGACAAGGTACTTTTTTTTTTCTGGCCTTTTTTGGGTCACACCCGGCGATGTTCAGGGATTACTCCTGGAGATGAACAGGGGTCCATATAGGATGCTTGGGATCAAACCAGGTTGGCCGCGTGCAAGGCAAATGCCCTCCCCACTGGACTATTGCTCTGGCCCCTACAAAGTACTCTTAAACTTTCTCATTTCTCTGTGTACTTTAAAACATCTCAGAGACTAGAGACATGGTTCAGTGGTGAAGAACATGGTTCTCATTTATGAAGGGCCTGGGTTTAATTCCTGGAATTGTAAAAGATAAAGGGGAAAAAACATCTTTTAGGTTGACTCAAGTCACCAAAAGTCGCAATGAAGCTCAGATTTCATTTTCACTTTTTTATTGTTTGGGGTTTACTGAGCCACAGCTGGTGGTGCTCAGGGCTTTTACTACTGACTTCTCATATGCAGGGCACTCCTGGTGGGGATCATGGGAATTGTTGGATGACAGATTTAGCTAGTTTGGGAGCTCTGCTGTTTTGCCCACTCACAGCTTAATCTACTTAAGCCAAGTTTCATTCTAAAGAGATCTCTCTTCTATGTAAACACTGCTAGAGGGTGTGGCAATTACAGAAGTCACCTTGATCTGAATAACTTCTGACTTATTATACATCTAAGACTTCTATGTTTCCTAGATTGGGCACAGCTCCTCTTTATACCCACTGCACCCAGCATGAGACAGTTAGAATTTACCAGGAGACTACCACCCTGGCTACATTGAGACTATAGTAAGACTATAGGAAGGATCATACTAATTTGCTCTAAGCAGGCGAGTATGACCCTTTCAGTACGAGAACAAGATATTCAGAATCACCCTGGTGCAGATAATAAGAAGGACCTTGTGGGTACCATCTAGATTACATGAAGCTCATGAAATGAAGATGTATTACTTTATACCAGCTCTCTCTCTCTCCCCAGTGTTTTACATAAGAGATAATCTTGGGATTAGTCCTTGGGGGAACCTTTGTTTATACCTGCAATAGAGTGTGGCACCGCCCTTCCACATTCTGTTTAGGGTTCTTTGTTGACACCTCCCTGACACCTCCCTGGATTACTTTGGTGTATATAAGGGGACTGACTTGAGGCCCCTTGGCTTTTGGCCTTTAGCTTTTTGTTCCTTCTTTTGGGTAGGACTCCTCTCGGGTGAGATCCTCTCTCCTTGGACTTAGGCTCTTTCATATGGTCAAGTTCGGACCAGAGCTAGAGTTTGTTCATTATATTGGAGTGCTGTGGAAGAGCTTTTGTACTATTAAAAGCCTTTTTGGAACTGCACCGGATTCGTGAGTTTTCATCCGTTCCCCAGGCATCCTCGGAGGTAGAAGAGAACTTCTGTCCTGACACTTGTTGGGGACCCCAGCGGCATCCCCAATAGGGAACCCAGGAGATTTGTACCCAGGGCAACTGTGTACAAAGCAAGTGCCCTTCCTGCCGAGCTACTGCTCAGATCCCCTCAAAATATCTATCATTTCTGGAAATAAGAAGATTGAAAAGGCCTTCATATCTGTACCCAGTTTTCATATTACTGTTGGCTAAAGAAATTACCCCTTTCATTCAACAAATTAAGTTTAAGGTTCTAGTAAATAATATGTATTTGTATACCTTCACTTTTTAAGTCTAAAGGTTAAAGAGCTAATGTATGAGTTGAGGCACTTTTCTTGCACTTTCCCAAGCCAGTTCCATCCCTGGTGTGACATATGGTTACCCCAAGCATCTTCAGGAGTTGTCACTGAGCACTGCCCTGTGTGAACCTCCACCCATGCCTGCAAACAACAAACTTTAAGTTTACAATGTCTTTGATTCCAAGTAACCACTTTTAGATTGTTAATACCCAACAGTTAAAAAGTGAGGTTCAGAATACCCCAAGAAAAAAGCCTACATGACAGGGAGCCATCCCAGGTGCATGAAGTCTAAGGGGGCATTTTCAAAAGTGATACTACAGACCAGCCAGAAACAAGGCCATGGAGCACAGGGCTGGCGACAGGTCAGAATCACTCGCAAGTGACAGGTGCAGGCATTGTGGCTTCTCTCTGTTCAATCTGGGGGTTACTGGGAGCCATGCACTGAAGGGCTTCCTCAGGCACAGCATGTGTTCCAGTCATAGGGGGCAGCTTCCCATGAACACATTCGTTTTCCTCAGAGCAGACACAGAAAAAGCATCTCTGAATTTCTGCAATGCTAGGGTAGAATCCAGCACTCCCCACTGAGACACAGTTCCTAGAAGCTGCCTCCCCACTGCAGCCCTCAGGATGGGGGGCTCTCCCACGACTCAGTTCCACAAGGTCCCTCTTGTTATTTTCTGCCACGTGTTTCAAGATCACCCCTAAAGAAGTTGTCAAAATAATGAAGGAACAGAGGACAGAGGACAGCCTACACTTCTGATTGGAAAATGTATTCAAATCTGCAGTAATAAAGCTGCAGAGTTATCAAATACAGACATAAAGACCAGTAACACCAGACACAGGGCCCAAAAAGCACTCCCATAGCTGATGGAGTTTTCTCCCCCCCGTTTTTTTTGGGGGTGAGGGGGGGGAAACCTGGAGGTGCTTAGGGGTCACTACTAGCTCTGCGCTAGGAAATCACTCCTGGTGGCTCAGGATTTGAACCTGGATCAGTATCATGCAAGACAAGTGCCCTCCCTGCTGTACTATCACTCTGGTGCTATCAAGTGGTTTTCTAAGGGGTACCAAGAGAACAACTCACTGGCTATTCAAAGTCCCTAGAGATTCTTTGTGAATTCTATGAGGTTTATATTTTTCATTTCTATAAAACACACTGTGGGGATTTTGATAATAACGTATAGAATCTATCGATCACTTGAGCAAAACTGACATTAGAAAATGTTCAACACCACGAATGCTTTTATAGAACATTCTTGCGAAACTGGGCAAATTAAGACACAGCAAAACCCAGTGAATTTTCAGGCTGCATCAACTGTGCAACGTCAGGAGAAGCACCATTTCCCCAGATCATTATCATCACGGGCACAATTACACCCCTTTGAGCCCACCTGGTAACAGGCACACTGCCCCTGCCCCCTGTCCCTGCAAATGCCTTACCTGCAAGGGCCAGCTGAAGGCCACTGATGTCCACAGACTGGCCAGTGCCCCCACGTCCATGAGTGCGATCTGCCGCGGGGTCTTTTTGAAGAGCTCCCTTAGGGGTGCCAGCATCAGCTGAGAAAGAAAAAACTTCTCGGGTGGAGTTATAGGAGGCAGAAACCCTGTGGCAACAAAAGCATTTTTTCAGAATTTTAGTCTCCTTACCATTGAGCTTTGTTTTCTAACATACCTCAATTTCTGCAAAGGCTGAAAGAAAAAAACCAAACCCAAAATTATGACCATCAAATAGTTTGCTGCTAGTGCCAGCACCATGAGAAGCTGCGAGGGGCAGCCACCTTGGCTGTAGACAGCCGCCTCAGCGAGCAGTACAATGGGCCGCATCTGTACAGCCGCCTCAGCGAGCAGTACCATGGGCCACATACAGCCGCTCAGCGAGAGCAGTACCATGGGCCGCATCTGCACACAGCCGCCTCAGCCAGCAGTACCATGGGCCGCATCTGTACGCGGCCGCCTCAGCGAGCAGTACCATGGGCCACATCTGTACACAGCCGCCTCAGCGAGTCAGTACCATGGGCCGCATCTGCACACAGCCGCCTCAGCGAGAGCAGTACCATGGGCCATAACTGCACACAGCCGCCTCAGAGAGCAGTACCATGGGCCGCATCTGTACACAGCCGCCTCAGCGAGCAGTACCATAGGCCGCATCTGCACACAGCCGCCTCAGCGAGTGTGTACCGTGGGCCACATCTGCACACAGCCGCCTCAGCGGGAGCAGTACCATGGGCCGCATCTGCACACAGCCGCCTCAGCGAGCAGTACCATGGGCCGCATCTGCACACAGCCGCCTCAGCGAGAGGTACCATGGGCCGCATCTGCACACAGCCGCCTCAGCGAGTAGTACCATGGGCCGCATCTGCACACAGCCGCCTCAGCGAGCAGTACCATGGGCCGCATCTGCACACAGCCGCCTCAGCGAGCTAGTACCATGGGCCGCATCTGCACACAGCCGCCTCAGCGAGCTGGTACCATGGGCCGCATCTGCACACAGCAGCCTCAGCGAGCAGTACCATGGGCCATAACTGCACACAGCCGCCTCGGCCAGCAGTACCATGGGCCACATCTGCACACAGCCGCCTCAGCGAGGAGTACCATAGGAGGCATCTGTACACAGCCGCCTCAGCGAGCATCGTACCATGGGCGCATCTGCACACAGCCGCCTCAGCGAGCAGTACCATGGGCCATAACTGCACACAGCCGCCTCGCCAGCAGTACCATGGGCCACATCTGCACACAGCCGCCTCAGCGAGCAGTACCATGGGCCGCATCTGCACACAGCCGCCTCAGCGGAGCAGTACCATGGGCCATAACTGTATACAGCCGCCCCAGCGAGCAGTACCATGGGCCGCATCTGCACACAGCCGCCTCAGCGGGATGGTACCATGGGCCACATCTGCACACAGTTGCCCCAGCAAGCAGTACCATGGGCCACATCTGCACAGAGCCGCCTCAGCGAGCGGTACCATGGGCCACATCTGCACACAGCCGCCTCAGCGAAATCAGTACCATGGGCCACATCTGCACACAGTTGCCCCAGCAAGCAGTACCATGGGCCATAACTGTACACAGCCGCCTCAGCGAGCAGTACCATGGGCCGCATCTGCACACAGTTGCCCCAGCGAGCAGTACCATGGGCCGCATCTGCACACAGCCGCCTCAGCGGAGCAGGTACCATGGGCGCATCTCTTCCCACAGCTCAATCCCAGCTCAGCAAGTGGATCCTGTTCCCACAGCGTGAGCACAGTCTCATCTGGGCCACGCTCATTCCCTCAGCTCCCAAGTTCCACCGCAGCTCACCCAAATCACGTACCCGACTGCCACCACCTCCCTACTTCCAAGTCCCACCTGATGCCATCCTGCCTGTTCCACACAGAATTAAAGGCAAACGCCACGTTCAGATCTCATCTCTTCACCCCTCCAGCTCAGGGGTGCAACACCAGCTCCAAAATCTCCCAGCGTTCCAAACTCCAAGACCTCCACTACACCGGGGTCTTTATGAATACTGGGCACGGGGCCGGGGGCTGTAACTCATTGCGGAGGCCCTTTGGGGATGCAGCAACAGTACAGCAGGGCGGAGCCTTGCGTGTGGCCCACCGGCTTAGGTTCCAGGCACCGTATCTGGTCCCCAAGGCCATCTACAGTGACCCCTAAGTGCCCAGACCCTAAGGCCCGTCTGCGCCAACACATCTGAGCGCAGCGAGTTCCCAGGGAGCTTGAAGGGCTTGCAGAAGCCGGGTCGGGACCAACCGGCCTACCCTCCCGCCCAGCAGCCCGCCGGGGACCCTCCCCGCCACGCCCCCTCACCGAGGCGGCGGCCGGTCGGGCTCCTGCGCGGCGCGGGCGGGCGGCGCGGGGTTGAGCAGGTGCGCGAAGCTGGCCGCGAAGGGGTTGGCGGCGAGCGGCTCAGTGCGGTACATCTCCCAGAGCAGGTAGAGCGCCGTGAGGCGCTGCGCCGCACTGGGCAGCAGGTCCGGCTGCTGCAGGAAGCATGACCAGCACCGACCCCAGCCGGAAGTGGTCGGCCTTGCTGAAGTAGTGGTGGAAGGCACTGGACAGGCCCTCGAACGTGTTGCCGCCCGCCTCCTCCGAGATGATGCTCAGCAGGCTCGACAGGTCCCTTCGCGCTCAGGCTCATCCTGCTGGCGCCGCCCCCCCGGGCCGCCCCTGCACGCCCACCCCGCCGCCGCTCCGCCGGGCATCCACTCGCCCCCGGCCCGAGTGGCCCGACGCCGGCAGGCCCGTAAAGCGCAGTAAAAAGCGCTGCCGCACGACAGCGTCGTAACACCAACAGCCCCCGCCCCCTCTCCCCTCCCTCCGGACGACGAGCGCGAAGAGCAAAGCCTGGGAGGAACTGCGGGCACGGCGAAGGCGGGCGACGCCGCCGGAAGTGGTGCGGGGCCTCGCGAGGGCGGGCCCAGGTGGGCTTCCGGTCCGGCACGGCGCTTCCGGAGGCGGGGCAGCCCTTGGCTGCGTTGCGGTGCTGGAGTCCTTTAGTGCCTGTGTCTAGCGCTAGCGGCGGGTCTGAGCATGGGAGACTTCACCGCACACCGGGAGGAGCCCTTGATTTCCCAGCAAGACTGAGTTTAAACCTCTGCACGTTCAAGTTTTCCGTGGCCCGACATTCTCCTTCTGCAGAAACGCAATCATTAATGCACAAGAGCGTCTTTTCGTGGCTATTTTAGCCTGACTTGGGGCAGTCTTTTTCCAAAACGTTTGTTTAAATCTTACTTTGTTGCAAGTTTGGGATGGGGTGGTTACTACTGGAATTACTACTGGTAGTGCTCAAAGGGAGCATATGGCGTGCTGGGGTCGAACCCAGGTGGGCTGCTTGCAAGGCAAATGCCCTCCCCATTGTACTGTTGCTCCAACCCTGGTTAACTTCTTTTTTTTATAACACAAAAACATTTATTTGTTAATCAAAGGGACGATCCTAATTAAACTAATACTTTAATATAGATGCATGTAAAATATTTGCGATAAAAGATCACAGATAGAGTATTGATGAAAAAAAAAGTATGGAGATTTGCTCATTGAACTGAGCTCGTCGATCCTTGAAGCTAATTCTTGTCCAAAATGATGAAATTTTTATTGAACTTTTTCATAGGTACGAGTGCAGGTGACATTATTCATTATGCATTCCACCACCAACTTTCCATTTTCCAATTTTCTGTTTATTGTGCTTTCCTTCCCGTCCCATTCCTGGTGCTGAACCAATACACCATCCTTGAAGTTGCAGACGGTCTGAGTTTTCCTGCCATCCGCTGTCGTTTCCTCAAACTTCTCTCCCAGTTTACATGAAAACTGTGTTGTTTTCAAAGTGCTCTCGGTTTTTACAGACACATTATTGCCATCTACAGTGATGATACAGTCTGGCTTGGCCATCGCACCCATTTTTCGAAGAGCAATTCCCACTCCTAGTCCTTCATGTACTCGTCAAAGCCTTTGCTGTCCACCAGCGCCATCTTCCTACCAGATCCTGAAGGCTGGCCATGGTGTGCAAGGGAGGGCGCCAGCGGAGGGCGGCGGCACGGTCGGGAGGCGCGGGCAGCGGGCGAGGTCTAACTTCTGATTATACTTATTATACTTGTCGTTTCTCGTAGTGTAGGAACTTTGATACAGAACCATTTGATTTTATATGCTTCAAAGACTATCAGCAACCTGGAGAATTCTGCATGTGTTTTCTTCAATATGTTTTATGGTTCTTGTCTAATATCAGTATTTTTATCTGTATTTTTGTTTGTAATTTTTTAAAATTTTTATTATACCACCGTGAGATATACAATTACAAGGATGTTCATAATTGGGTCTCTGTCATACAGTGTTCCAGCACCCAGCCCTTCACCAGTGCCCCATTCCCACCACCAATGTCCAAACACTCCCTCCCACCCAAATCCAGCCTGCTCCTATAGCAGGGGACCTTTTCTTTCTCATTCTCTCTCTGTCTCTGTATTTTTCTCTCTTCTCTTGGACTTTGTGGCTTGCCCTACAGATACTAACGGTTTATAAGCCTCTATGTGTATATTCAATAGTGAGTTCTAGTGTGATATTATGATTCCCATTCCCCCATCAACCTCCCCCAGTTTGTTGCAACTACAATGATCATTAAAGTATATAAATGTGAAAGATCCTGGGAAGAACCTGGTCCTGACTTTCATTATTGTCTAAGTCTGTCGCGCAGCCACAGAGCAACTGTGTGCTGGCGCAGCTATAGGTCTGGTGTGTCTCTTGTCCAGCGTTGCTGGCTGTGGAGGCTTGAAGCCCACAGCCACACCCGCTGACATGGGGTGGAGGAATGGAGGGGGGGAGCCAAAATCCCTGTCTGCTAACCTAGGAGCTATGTTGGACTCAGCCAGGGGCCCAGCCATTTTCTGCCCTTCAGTACTCCATGGGCTGCTCCACGTGGGTCGAGCTGCGCAGCTGTGAGTCTTGTAATCTATTTTTAATTAATTTTAGTGCATAGTCTGAAACAGGTCAAAATTAATGTATATTTTTGCATATGACTACTCAACTTTCCCAACACCACTGGTTGAAAGACTTTCTTGTTGCATTTCATACACCTAGTTTCTTTGTTAAAGATTCACTGTCCATATACCTGAGAGTTGATTCTGGCTTGTCAGTTCTATCCTATTAGTCTGAAATTCTGCTTTTATTCCAGTACCACACAATTTTTAAAATAGAATCACAGTGAGATACATGGTTACAAAGTTGTTCATAAATAGGTTTCAGTCATACAATGTTCCAACACCCATCCCATCACCAGTGTATACTTCCTTCCACCAGTGTCCTGTTTCCCCCCCACCAACCACCCCCAGCCTGCCTCTATAGCAGTCTCTCTCTCCCTCTCTCTCTCTCTCTCTCTCTCTCTCTCTCTCTCTCTTTCTCTCTCTCTCTCTCTCCCTCTCTCTCTCTCGTTCCCTTTCATCCTCCCCACTCTGTGGTGCTCACCACAGATACTCAGAAACTTTCATGTGTCCCACTTCACCTCCTTTCAGCACTCGGTTCTTGTCTGTAATGATCATTTCAATTAGCATTATAATAGTGTTCCCTTCGCTGTCCTAACTGCACTCCGCAGAAGTTGTAGCCAGCTTCCTAGTCCTCCTAGCCTCATTTCTACTATCTTTGGCTGTTAATCTCATACCACATTTTTTATATCCTGAAACTGAGTGACATCATTCTGTGTCTGTCCTTCTCCCTCTGACTCATTCACTCAGCAGATACTCTCCCTTGCCCACCCATGTATAAGCAAACTTCATGATTTTATCCCAATGGCTGCATTGTTTTCCATCGAGTAGATTCTATTGTGCGTAGTTTTCCATTGTGGAGTTTTCCATTGTGTAGATGTACTACAGTTTCTTTATCTCGTTCTCAGGCACTTGCTTGGTTGTTTCCAGATTCTGGCTATTGTACCATGCGATTTTTTATAACTATAGTTTTATAATATAATTTCAAGTTGGGGAGAGAAAAGTTGCACCTCCTATTTTCCTTCAGGATTTCTTTGGCTATGGGGGATGGGGGTTATTACTCCATTTAACTTTTGGTTGTATTTTATTTATATCATTAAAAAAAAATCAGGGACTGGAAAGATAGTATAAGAGTTAATAAACTTGCCTTGTACAAGGCCAACCCAGGTCAATCCCCAGAACTGTATATGACCCTACAAACACCACCAGGAGTAACCCTTGAGTACAGTCAGGTATGACCCAAGACCAAATATTCCTAAAATTTGCATGAAACCATAAAACAATGCGGCCGACCTGGGTTCAATCCCCAGCATCCCATATGGTCCCCGAGCACTGCCAGGAATAATTCCTGAGCAAAGAGCCAGGAGTAACCCCTGAGTGTTGGCCGGGTGTGACCCAAAAAAGAAAAAAAAAGCAGGCAAAGAAATCATGAGGGAAAAAAAGAGAAGCATTGCTTTCCCCAAATGTAAACTATACTATAAAGCTCAGCAACAAAACTATTCTATTGGAACAAAGACTCTCAGACCAGTGTATTAGAATTGAGAGCCCCCAAATAAGCCCTCAGATGAGTGGACAGTTACTTTATGACAGAGGGGGCTTGTATAAAGTGTAAGGAGAAGATTTACATATGTAGATCTTACCTATTCCATGTAAACTCCAAAATATATTAACAGAGAATTGCTTTGAAAGTGTTACTAGTGACAGGTAAGACATTATAACCATAACTAGCTCCGAGTACAAAATAAAATTTAATGTAATATACTTTAGATTCCAGAATTGAAAACATAATGTAAATGAGAATAGGCATCTTATTATATTGTAGTAAATGGTTTTAATTTTCATATTTACACCGGTCAAAATCATATAGAAATCACTAATTGGCTCTTACTGCTGTATTTTCTGATTATTGTACTTTCCAGTTCTTAAAGTTTTGTTGAAATAAACACTGTATCACTGTATCACTGTCTTCCCGTTGTTCATCGATTTGCTCGAGCGGGCCCCAGTAACATCTCTATATGTCCTGTCTCATGCTAGTAGAGCCCAAAGGCATCTGCTTGCTCCAGGAACATAAAGAGCCACAATCCATTCCAGAATGAGGTCTATAATTGTTACTGGTATTTGGCATATCAAATACGACACGGGTAGCTTGCCAGGCTCTGCCGTGCAGGTAGTATACTCTTGCAGTCATCTCTAAGTCCAGCATTTAATGATGAACCGCGCGGCCGCTTGCGCCGCGCCAGCCGGACTGTGATAGGCTGGTCTGCTGGGTGGAGTTCTAACGAGAGAGAAGTCCGGATGTGGAAAATGGAGGCTCTCATGGAGTGGGGGGTCGTCTGGCTTGTTGCGAGGCTCTGCTGGGCTGGCGGGCCAGGGCTAGAACCCGCCATCTCTCCTGGGCTCCTTGTGAGCGGCTGGGCACAGGGAGAGCAGGTAGCAGCTCTGCCCCATGTCTGTCTCTGGATCAGCATATCTGGGCCGGATTAAAAAAGACTGCAGCAGGGTGGATTTCGATGAGCCGGACTTTGATAGGCTGGTCTGCTGGGTGGAATTCTGACGAGAGAGAAGTCTGGATGTGGAAAATGGAGGCCCCTCATGGAGTGGGGGGGTCGTCTGGCTTGTTGCAAGGCTCTTCTGGGCTGGTGGGCCAGGGCTAGAACCCGCCATCTCTCCTGGGCTCCTTGTGAGCGGCTGGGCACAGGGAGAGCAAGTAGCAGCTCTGCCCCATGTCTGTCTCTGGATCAGCATACCTGGGCCGGATTAAAAAGACTGCAGCAGGGTGGATTTCGATGAGCCGGACTGTGATAGGCTGGTCTGCTGGGTGGAGTTCTGACGAAGTCCGGATGTGGAAAATGGAGGCCCTCATGGAGTGGGGGGTCGTCTGGCTTGTTGCAAGGCTCTGCTGGGCTGGCGGGCCAGGGCTAGAACCCACCATCTCTCCTGGGCTCCTTGTGAGCGGCTGGGCACAGGGAGAGCAAGTAGCAGCTCTGCCCCATGTTTGTCTCTGGATCAGCATACCTGGGCGGATTGAAATAAACAATATAAAATAAATATGTTATGTGTCTAAGGGGGCAGGTTGGGATCAGGAGAGAAACTGGGGATACTGGTGGAGAGAAGGTCACACTGGTGGTGTTGGAGCACTAATTGCTTAAAGCAACCGTGTAATGAACAACTTTGTAAATCACGGTGTTTATAATAAAAATTAATTTTTAAATGGAAACGAAAAATAATAAGTGAAAAGTGTAGACTTGGTCCAGGTTAGCTCTAGACAGTTTATACTTTGAGTGTGGGGATTGAACAGGGGAAGCGCTACGGGATAGGATGTGTTTGCTTGAACCATGAGCCAGTTCAAAGGCAGCAAGCAAAGGCGCAGGCCCTTTGCACTGACCAGGGACTTCCCACACCTCCAGCGTCAGAGCAGCTCAGGTCAGGGACCACGTTCAGTTCTGAAGCTCTAGAGGAAGGGGTATAGCGGCAGTCTCTGGACCAGAGGTCAGAAGCCCTCTCAGGAGACACCTCTTGGGACTAGCAGCTTCTGCCCTGCAGCTGCTTCTTTCCGCAGCCGCTCCCAGGCACAGGGAGGGCAGGGCGCGCTGGGCCATGACTGCAGCTGCGCATGTTAGAGGTGGGTGGGTGAGTGAGCGCGTGTTGGCTCTGTAGGGCCTCCTGCTAAGGATTGCATCAGGACACTTGAGTTTTGTCGTTGGTGTAGGGTCACACCCCAAAGGCTCCCTTTGGGCTTTGCATTGGAATTGTCCTATGTGGGTTTTGTGGTGATGTCCGAGCCACAGGGGACAGGGGTTCCCAAATGGCTGGAGTGCATGCAGGTTCGCTGCCCTGAGCTCCCCTGGGACCGGCCCCAGACTGAACACTGCGGCTTGTGACTGCCTCACAAAACAAAGACCTAAAACAAATAAGCACCCCTGAGCGACTGCATCCCCAGATCAGGTCTGACTGCACCAAGTCAGGGGCTGCGGATGACGCTCTGGAGTACAGCACTTGCTCGGGGAGGTGGAGGGCCGCATCCCCAGCGCCACTCACTGAGACGAGCACACACAGCAACAGAAAGATACCAGCAGAATCACTGGGTATGAAAATGACTTCCCCTCAAACTGGACTTCAGACGGGTCTGGAGGCCCGCGGTGCCTGCGCTCTGCCCCCGGCTGATGCGCCTGCAGACGATGCACGTCATGGCCACTAGATGGCACCACGGCTTCTCAAAGGTTCCCAGCGAGACAACCCAGCCCTCAGCCCCGGGCCTGAGCCCACCAACTGACCTGCTTTTAACTCCAGAGTGAAGCAGATGTCAGCTGTGATGGGCACGTTTCACTCCAAGATTATGAGATATGTGAATTACGTGTCATAAGATCATGATCTTCCCATTGATCATCTATTTGCTAGAGCGGGCACCAGTAATATCTCCATATGTCCTGTCTCATGCCAGTAGAGCCAGGGGCATCGGCTTGCTACAGGAACATAAAGAGCCTCAAACCATTATATTAGGTCATGGGAATGACCTAATGTAATTGCTACTGGAATTTGGCATATCAAATACAACACGAGAAGCTTGCCAGCCTTGCCGAGCTGGAGGCAAATTCTTTTAAACACCTCCAAATAAAGCATTTATTGATGAACTGCTGCGGCCGCTGGTGGCCGCGAGCCGGGCTGTGATGGGCTGGTCTGCTGGGTGGAGTTCTGACGAGAGGGAAGTCCAAATGTGGAAAATGGCAGCGCCCGTGGAGTGAGGGTGGTGGTCTGGCTTGTTGTGAGGCTCTACCGAGGTGGTGGGCCAGGGCTAGAATCCGCCATGCTTCCCGACTGCCTCATGAGCGGCTGTGCACAGGGAGAGCAAGGAACAGCTCTGCCTCATGTCTGAGAGACTCTGGACCAGCATACCTGGGCTGGATTGAGGAAAAAGCTGCTGCAGGGTGGGGTGTCGATGATCCGGGCTGTGATGGGCTGGTCTGCTGGGTGGAGTTCTGACGAGAGGGAAGTCCAAATGTGGAAAATGGTGGCGCCCGTGGAGTGAGGGTGGCGGTCTGGCTTGTTGTGAGGCTCTGCCGAGTGGTGGGCATGTCATAAGAAATGTCAAAAGAATCATGTCATAAGAAATGATTTTTATTTAAAACCATTTTTAATTAACTTTTTTTTATTGAGTTGCTGTGAGATGCAGACACGGTTCTGAAGTTCTTGGTCGGGTTTCAGTTAGTTATGTCATGTTCCAACACCCGTCCCTTCAGCAGTGCACATTGGCCATCGCCAATATCCCTAGTTTCTCTCCCTTTTCTTCCCTTCCCAAGGGTTCTGGGGCCAGAGCTATTCAATAGCACAGAGGGTAGGGTACTTCCCTTGCACACAGCTGACCAAGTTCTGTCTTGGCAGGTCCCCCAAACCCACCAGGAGTGATCTCTGAGCACAGAGCTAGGAGAGAGACTGACCACCGCCAGCTGTGGCCCCAGTACAAACAAAAAAAAATCCCACTTCTCAGGCATGTAGTTCAAGGCAGAGTATCTGCCTTCATACTTTATTGAGTCCAAGGCTCAATCCCTGGCACCACAATCAACAAACAGGAAGATACACTAAGATCTGCTCACATCCCTCTATGTGTGACAACCTGGATTCAATCACCAGCACTCAAAATTAATGAACTGATTAATCAAAATAAAAAGCATTCTGCATACCAGAAGCATTCCCGTGGGGATCTAGGTGTCTGCCTTCAAGAGACTAAACATTGGAAACACCATTACCCAGTGGGCTCTTTGCTCTTCTCAGCTCCCTCCTTCCCTACCGACCAGCCAGATGTGAAAAGTCTGTCTGCCTCATCCCCACGGCTCCTGAAACCACGGTTAAGTCTGTCCTCATCCCCACGGCTCCCGAAACCACGACTACATCTGTCCATGCTGACAATTCCCCAGATGCTGGACTGACCAGATCTCAGGTCTCTCTGGGAGACAGACTAGACGGAGCTATCTCTGCTCTGTCTTCCATCACCCCATATCCGCTCTGTACTGTCTAGCCCTTAATTACACTTTAAATTAACTTTCTTTTCCTTTTCTGCGTGGAAGACATTGGAATCAAACTCCAGCCCTAACACATGTGAGACATGTACTCTGCCACTGGGAGACAGCTACAGCCCCTGAGATCCTTTTTTAAAATAAGGAATTGATCATATGGAATAATAAACCCCCATGGATAGCTAAAGCAATCCTCGGGAAGAAGAAGATGGGAGGCATCACCTTTCCCAACCTCAAACTGTACTACAAAGCAGCAGTAATTAAAACAGCGTGGTACTGGAATAAAAACAGACCTGTGGACCTATGGAATAGAGTTGAGTATCCTGACACCCACCCTCAAAGACATGATCAGTTAATCTTTGATAAAGGTGCAAAGACTCCAAACTGGAGTAAGGAAAGCCTCTTCAACAAGTGGTGCTGGGAAAACTGGACAGCTACATGTAAAAAATGAATTTGGACCTGTGTCTAACACCTTGCACAAAAATCAGATCAAAATGGATTAAAGACCTCAATATCAGACCTGATTCCATAAAAGTACGTTGAAGAAAATATAGGAAAAACCCTCCACGACATTGAAGCTAAAGACATCTTCAAAGGTGAAACACCATTAACAAAGCAACTAGAAGAAAATATAAACATATGGGACTACATGAAACTGAAGAGCTTCTGCACCTCGAAATAAGCAGTGACCAAGATAGAAAGACAGTCCACAGAATGGGAAAGAATATTCACCCAATACCCATCTGATAAGAGGTTAATATCCAGGATATATCAGGCACTGGTACAGCTATATAAGAAAAAAACAGCCAGCCCCATTAGAAAATGGGGAGAAGAAATGAACAGAAACTTTGACAAGGAAGAAATTCGAATGGCTAAAAGGCATATGAAAAAATGCTCATCATCACTAATCATCAGAGAGATGCAAATCAAAACAACAATGAAATATCACCTCACACCACAGAGACTGGCCCATATTCAAAGGGTAAAAGCAACAAGTGCTGGCATGGATGCAGGGGAAAAGGGGACTCTCATACATTGTTGGTGGGAATGTCGACTTGTACAACCTTTCTGGAAAACAATATGGACATTCCTCCAAAGACTAGAAATTGAGCTCCCCTTTGACCCAGCCATACCACTCCTGGGAATATACCCTGGGAAACCAAAACACACAGTGGAAACACAATCCGCACTTTTATTTTCATAGCAGCACTATTCACAATAACCAGAACCTGGAAACAACCAGTATGCCCGAAAACTGATGACTGGATAAAGAAACTGTGGTACATCTACACAATGGAATACTATGCAGCTGTTAGGAAAAATGAAGTTATGAAATTTGCCTATAAATGGATGGACATGGAAAGAATCATGTTGAGTGAAATTAGTCAGAAGGAAAGAGAGAGACATAGAATGACTGCATTTATTTGCATGACATAAATATACCAGGTGATCTTACCAAAAGTGGAAATTACCACAAGCGCATGGGAGTCAGGAGGTTAGGTAAGATAGAGAAGGGAACATGTGTGAATAAATGTCAAAAGGTCTGATACCAACATAGAACTGAGCATTAAATACAGGCAAAAAATGCACATGATGGCTTCTAAGTGTACATAGTGCAACCCACAATATGTAGAAGGAAGAGAGAGAGAGAGAGAGAGAGAGAGAGAGAGAGAGAGAGAGAGAGGGAGAGAGGGGAGATAAAGAACCTGCCATTTAGGCAGGACGTGGGGGGGGAAGGAATTGGGGACATGGGTGGTGGGTGATGGGCACTGGTGGAGGGCGGGTGCTGGAACACTGTGTGACCGAAACTTCCAAATGTGAACAACGTTGTAATTGTATATCTCACGGTGGTATAATAAAATGTTTAATAAAAAAATAAAGAAAAAGGTATTGGCATTACACGGCAATGAACAGTGCAGAGTGTGTGCTAATCCACACCTCACTTTGACCTTTGAACAAATATACAGTGTATCATTTTGGTAAATTGCCGGTCATACCTTTGCTGCTTATGCGTTAAAGAAAACTGTTTGAATTAATGTGCACTGCATTGCTGGTTGTAATAAGCGAGTTTTAAATGTTTGAATACATAGTTCTTCCATTAGACTTCACGTTCTGAAGACAAAAACAAATAAGGAATTGAGCTATAATTCACATGCTGCGTGTCTCCCATTCTGAGCGAGATCTATGAATTTTAGCACAGACTCCATCGTTCTTAGCTTCTCCTTTCTGGACTCTCTCAGAAATGCCCTCTGGGGCATAGACAAAGATCAAAGGGCTAAAGGGTTGCCTGGCATGCACAGGACCTCAGTTTGACCCCTGGCACCACATGGCCTCCTGGGCATTGGTGGGTAATCCCTGGTGTCCCCCAGCATCACTGGAGAGACCCCAAAGCAGAAAGAAAGAAGGAAAGAAACAAAGGAAGGAAGGTGGGCAGGCCAAGAACTGCTGGGAGATGCTCTGGGTCCTCGAGCAGGAGCACGAGGCAAAAGCTGCAATGGGTTGAGCTGCTTGTGACAGGGCCCCAGCACCTGGGTGGGTGAGGAGGGGCCTCCGACCTGAGCCTCTTACCCAGCTCCCAGCAGACATCGGGTGCCATCCTGGGAGCCTCGGGAACACCGACTCCCGCCTCAGGAACATGTCTGGTGGTCCCCGTGGGAGAAGCTCGTTCTGGTTTGTCTTTACTTTGGCTTTGGGGTCACACCCAGCAGGGATCAGGGCTATCCGCAGCCTGGCTCTCAGGGTGGGACGTGCAGTGTTGGGGAGAAACAGGTCTCCCTCTGTAAGCTCGTGCCCAGCCCTTTGTGCTGTTCCTGAGCCCCCAAGGACAGAGAGCAGGGTTGCCCTTTTGCCCTCAGCTCCCCACTCCACCCCATACTTCCTCACTAATCTTACTCCCTCAAAGCAAAGGAAATGCTAAATTCCACTCAGCCATTCTGAGAACATTTGGTAGAGAAGTAGGAAATAAAATGCATTTCCTCAACTATACAGGAATGTTTCATTTCTTGCAACTTCACTGCTAGAAAGGAGCAAAAGTCAATCTTAGCCAATTCAAAACTCTTGAGTTGGGGGCCGGAGAGATAGTAAAGCCAGCCGGGAAGGTGCTTTATGTGCGGCCAACCGGGCTTCAACCCATGTGGCCCCCTGAGTGCACCAGGAGTAACCCCTGAGGAGTGTCGCCCCCACTCCACCCAAATTAAAAGTTTTGAAGATCCATTCATGTGTGGGAGGAATGCTCAAAGGGCTGGAGCACAAGCTTCCATGCAGAAGGCCCTACTTAGTCCCAGCACCTCATGGTCCCCGAGCAGGGAAGGGAACAGCCCCACGGACTGTGAGTGTGGCCCAGAGGAGGCTGTTCTGTCATCTTATGACCAGGGAAATCAAATCGGAACAAACTGACATCTGTGGCTGCTTCCTGTTGGCGTCTCTGGCCTGGGGTGCCTAAGCACAGATGTGCGGGAGCCAGGTGGGGGAAGCGAGGCTGTGTGGGGTGCGGGGAGGCGGAGTGGGGAAGCGCGGCTGTGTAGGAGTGCGGGAGCGGAGCGGGAAGCGAGGATGTGTAGGGGTGCGGGAGTGGAGTGGGGAAGCGAGGCTGTGTGGGGTGCGGGGAGCGGAGGTGGGAAGCCGGCTGTGTAGGGGTGCGGGGGGCAGAGTGGGGAAGCGAGGCTGTGTGGGGTGCGGGAGTCGGGTGGGGAAGGGAGGCTGTGTGGGGTGCGGGGAGGCGGAGTGGGGAAGCCTGGCTGTGTAGGGGTGCGGGGAGCAGAGTGGGGAAGCGAGGCTGTGTAGGGGTGCGGGGAGCAGAGTGGGGAAGCGAGGCTGTGTGGGGTGCGGGGAGTGGAGTGGGAAGCGAGGCTGTGTGGGGTGCGGGGAGCCGAGTGGGGAAGCGAGGCTGTGTGGGGTGCGGGGGAGCGGAGTGGGAAGCGAGGCTGTGTGGGGTGCGGGGAGTCGGGTGGGGAAGCGAGGCTGTGTGGGGGTGCGGGAGCGGAGAGGGGAAGCGAGGCTGTGGGGTGCGGGGAGCAGAAGCGGGAAGCGAGGCTGTGTGAGGGTGCGGGGGTCGGGTGGGGGAAGCGAGGCTGTGTGGGGTGCGGGGAGCGGAGTGGGGAAGCGAGGCTGTGTGGGGTGCGGGGAGTGGAGTGGGGAAGCGAGGCTGTGTAGGGGTGCGGGGAGCGGAGAGGGGAAGCGAGGCTGTGTGGGGTGCGGGGAGTGGAGGTGGGGAAGCGAGGCTATGAGGGGTGCGGGGAGGCGGAGCGGGGAAGCGAGGCTGTGTAGGGTGCGGGGAGTCAAGAGGGAAGCGAGGCTGTGTGGGGGTGCGGGGAGGCGGAGTGGGGAAGCGAGGCTGTGTGGGGTGCGGGGAGTGGAGTGGGGAAGCGAGGCTGTGTGGGGTGCGGGGAGTGGAGTGGGGAAGCGAGGCTGTGTGGGGTGCGGGGAGTCAAGAGGGGAAGCGAGGCTGTGTGGGGTGCGGGGAGGCGGAGTGGGGAAGCGAGGCTGTGTGGGGTGCGGGGCGGAGTGGGGAAGCGAGGCTGTGTGGGGTGCGGGGAGTGGAGTGGGAAGCGAGGCTGTGTGGGGTGCGGGGAGTGGAGTGGGGAAGCGAGGCTGTGTGGGGTGCGGGGAGCAGAGTGGGGAAGCGAGGCTGTGTGGGGGGTGCGGGAGCCCAGTGGGGAAGCGAGGCTGTGTGGGGTGCGGGGAGTGGAGTGGGGAAGCGAGGCTGTGTGGGGTGCGGGGAGGCGGAGCGGGGAAGCGAGGCTGTGTGGGGTGCGGGGAGCGGAGCGGGGAAGCGAGGCTGTGTGGGGTGCGGGGAGTGGAGTGGGGAAGCGAGGCTGTGTGGGGTGCGGGAGGCGGAGCGGGGAAGCGAGGCTGTGTGGGGTGCGGGGAGTGGAGGGGGAAGCGCGGCTGTGTAGGGGTGAGGGGAGCAGAGTGGGGAAGCGAGGCTGTGTGGAGGAGTTGGGAGCCGGGTGGGGATGCTGTGTGGGGGTGCGGGACCAGGTTGCTGCTGGCTCTTCTGGGATGTTTCCTAGTGCCGTGTCAGGGGCACCTGTGTCTGTCCATATGCCTTATCCTCAGTGTTGGGTGGGGACACTTTCATGGCTGTGAATGAAGGGCACCAGCTGGAACCAGGTGACCTGTATGCAAAGGCAGCCTCAACACTCAGCTCTGGCTCCAGCACCTGCCCACACACCTGACCCAGAGGGCTTCTGGGTCCAGGCTGTGTCTAAATCCAGCCCCCACATGCTGCAACGCTGTTGGCTCTTGAGAAGCTGCCACTCACCTCCAGGGGACACTTGTATAACAGGTTCCTCCTGGCCCTTCCTTGGAAGCTCTGAGATTGCCTGCAGCCCGTCAGAGCCTTCTGGTGATGGATCTTTTCCCTGCTGCTCCCCAAGAAACCCATTTTACAGAGAAATAACTGAAAAATCACTTTAGTTCTTAGAACAACACTGCCCAGTAGGGTTGGGGTTTTAAGTCCAGGGGAGTGTTGTAGGAGCCCGGCCAGGCTGGGTCTCAATAGTGATTCTTTTGTTTCATTTAGGGGGGTCACTTCTGCCTGTGCTCAGGGCCTACTCGGGGCTCTGCAAGCAGGAGTCACTCCTGGTGGTACTCACTCGGGGTCTACTTCTGGCTTTGCACCTAGGAATCACTCCTGGAGGTGCTCAGGGCTTACTCCGGGCTCTGCAAGCAGGAGTCACTCCTGGAGGTGCTCAGGGCCTACTTCTGCCTCTGCATGCAGGAATCACTCCTGGCGGTGTTCAGGGGACCATGTGGGGTACAGGGGATCAAACCCAGCTCAGCCCTGTGCCAGGCAAATGCCCTCTCCCCGCTGTCCTCTCTCTCCAGCTCCCTCAATATTACCTCTCAACCCTAAACAAATGCTGCTCATTTACCTGCAGAGTCCTGGAATACCCACGGGCACACGGGAAAGCCCGCCAGCCTTAGGTAAGGAAGCCTAATATGTGTAATAAGTAAGAGGAAATAACCAACTCAAGAGAAGCTTCTGGAAGGCCTCCTATAACTGACAGCTTCCGTGCACTGTGGCTGCTCGGCCTCTCTCCGCCCGGTGCCACATGGGTGCTGTTCCAGGCTGGTTTTTCTCTCCTTGCTCGCCATTTGGAAACTCTCTTGTCTGTTAGCGTTGGCCCCACCAGCGACAGGAGAAATGACTCCTGACTGGGAGTCCTGTGGACACACAGAGAGAGTGCTCAGGGCTCCTGTGCTGCGACTGTCAGAGTCCTGTGGACACTGGGACAGAACTCAGGGCTCCTGTGGACACACAGAGCTCAGGGCTCCTGTCCCCGAATGCTGTATTGGACCCTCACGCCCTGTAATACTTTTCACCTTAAGAGAAGCAGTGGAGTTCATGGAGCATGTCAGAAGGGGCGGAGGGTCCAAGAAGAGAGAAGGGCCCACATAGGTTGCCCCAGGATGTGGCTGTGCTCCAGTTCTCACTTCCGAGTGTGCCCCCAATCCTGGGCCCTGTGACTTGGCTGGCTGAGTTGGGCTCCAACGGGGTGCTCTTGCTGCACCCATGTGTCGCAGGGTGAGAGTCGGGCTCCAAGGTGGGTGCTCTTGGGCTGCCCCCCCATTGGTCCCAGCAAACGTTTCTTGCTGAGTGCAGAGACCGTTCCTGTCCTGGATCTTTTGTCTGCAGCCACTTCGGAGGTGGATAGAAACTGATATTGGCTATACTCCTGACACTGGCCATGCAGATGTGACCTTCGACAGTCAACTCCCAGCTGTTTCCAGCCTGCAGCGGCCCCTCATGTTCCTGGCACACACACCCTCATGCTTTCTGCCCCATCTCCATCCTTTCCCAGCGCACTCCCAGGGACCCTCAGTCTTCACTGCAACAGCAGATGCTGAAGTACATTTTAATGAAGCTTAATAGCAACCCGATGCCCTCTGTGCACGTTATTGATTTGGGGTAAAATCAATAATGTGCCGTGTCTTCGTCAGGCTCTTTCTGCTGTCCAGTGGCTGGGCTTGCAGCATCTCCTGCTGGCCAGTTGCTCCAAACTGCATTTGCTTTCTGGAAAACAGCAGTTTCGACCACACACGACTTTCACTCTGCACTTTAGGACAGTAAATTCAGGTGGCCACAGGCCAGTGCCGCCTCATGGGCTGTCCAGGATGTGGGATTCCATCTGCGTGATTTACCAGAGTTATATTCTCACCCAAGGGTCTCTCTCTGACTTTTGGTGAGGCAAGTTGGCCTCTGCTCCTGCCACATTTGCTGCAGTGGGAATAGAGATGTTTGGGTGGTGCTTCCCGCTGTGTCTCTGTGCTCTGCAGGTATGCACAGGACTGGGCAGATGGACACAGGCTCAGGGCAAGAGCACGCCAGTGCCCCCATCGGCTGTGAACAAAGAACAGGTTTAAGGGGTCTCTTGGGCTAACAGGTGAGCCAGGCAGCACCTGAAGTTCCCAAACCCTGTGGCAGGACTGCTCTGTGGCTCCTAGGTCCTTTCCTCCCAGGCACAGAGGAAAAGCAAGGACAGCCCTGCCCTCCCCCAGCATCTCCTGCCCCATGGACAGCCCTTCCCTGTTCTCCCCCCCGGCATCTCCTGCTCCATGGACAGCCCTCTCCTGACCTCCTCATGTCATTCCCTGCCCTGTGGACAGCCCTGCACTGCCCTCCCCCAGCATCTCCTGCCCCATGGACAGCCCTGACCTGCTGTGCCCTTCCCCATCAACCCTTGCTCCATGGACAGTCCTGTCCTGCCCTCCCCTCATCATACCCTGCTCCATGGACAGCCCTGCCCTCCCCCATCATCCCCTGCTCCCTCAGTGCCCTGTGGTGTCGCTCATGTGTTCTGGACAGTATGGGGAGGGCTGCATTACTCTGTGAATATTCAGGCTTCCTAGCATGCTATCTTCCTTGTTTGTGACGGTTCCTTGGTCCTGTAATGTGAGAAACTTTGGTTTACACGTGTTTGCTCATTTTGACTGTCTATCTAAGCTTGGACTCCTTTACTCTCCTGATCTGCATCTTTAGACTCTAGCGTGTATTGTTCAAGAGGCTTGGCTGGCCCTTGTTGGACCTGGGCCCATTTCTGTGCAAGTCTTATGAGGAGCATGTTCTGAAAACTTCTCTTTGGGGAAGTTACGCATTAGACTTGAAAAAGGCAAAGACCTTCTGAACTTCAGGCAGGAAGGGGTGGCACGCCTTTGGCCCTGGGGGTCTTTGAAGGTTTCTGGGACTCTGCTGCTGAGGGGCATGTCCTGAGATTCTGTCTCTCAGGACAGCCTTTCAGAGACTAAAGGTTTCTGAGATTCCATCTTCCAGAGAAGGATAAGGATCGGGACAACATTGTCATCAAGCACAGCATGATAGTGTTTTCCAAAGTGTCCGTGGTCCTCTCCTGGAGCAGATCAAGAGAGTGTCACTTGCTGCTTGCTTGGAGCATTTGGACGTTGGGGTAGGAATGGGCTGGAGTGCATGTGCCATCCCCTTAGCACTCTGGGAGTGGTCTCCAGCCAACCAAAATCATTTGTGTTTCAAAAAATGCTATCAAGAAAGCAAAGATGACCCAAGGCATAGGAGAAAATATCATTATGGGCTAGTATTCAGAACAGGTAAGGAACTCACGTAGCTCAACAATTAAAAGACAAAAAAAGGGCTTAATTAAGAAATGAAAGTCACATTTCTTCAAAGAGGACCTACACTCCGCCAGGAAACACTGGAAAAGCTTCAGGGTGGGACAAAGGCTCTGCACTTCCTTCCCTGCAGACTGGCTGCAGCCCTGGTCCAGTGTAAGCACTGCCAGGAGTGGCCCCTGAGCACAGAGCCACAGTAACCAGCGCAGCCCAACTGCCACTGCTTCAAGAGTGTTCAAGTCATTATTCACAGGGGAACTGAAAATGAAAACCGCCCTTTTTGAATGCAATCTGAGAGTGAAGGACTTGGACAGCAACAAGAGGCTGTGGAGAAATCAAGACTCACGTGCTGATATTGGGGACGTCTAGGGGAGAAATCAAGACTCATGCACTGATCTTGGGGACATCTGTGGAGAAATCAAGACTCATGCACTGATCTTGGGGACATCTAGGGGAGAAATCAAGTTCACACTGATCTTGGGGACGTGTGGAGAGAAATCAAGACTCACGCCCTCATCTTGGGAATGTCTAGAGGAGAAATCAAGACTCATGCGCTGATCTTGGGGACACCTAGGGAGAAATCAAGATTCACGTGCTGATCTTGGGGACATCTAGGGGAGAAATCAAGACTCGTGCCCTCATCTTGGGGACGTCTAGGGAAGAAACCAAGACCCGTGTGCTGATATTGGGGATGTCTAGCCTTGCCGTCACTCAGAATGGCTCCACTGTGCCTCAAGAAAACTAAGCCATCCTGGACCATGGCCCCAGGCACAGGCCCTGCCTTGGAGGTGGTGCCTTGGGTTGGGGCTGGGGCTGAGGGGGGAAAGGGACTATGGAGAGTGAGAAATGTGCCACTAGCAGACGCACAACTCTGAGCACACCAGCAGCCACAGACTTCTACACTTTAATGACAGGTCAGTTCTGTACCAATAAAGTCTGGAAACACCAAGAATGAATGGGAAGGTAGGAAGACAGGCACCCTCACACACTGGCTTGCACACAAGGGTCTTCATATCACCAGCAAAATCTGAACTATCATTGGAGGGAAAGAACAAAACAGAAACCAACTGAGCAGGACCCACATTTTCCTTCTGAGCACTTTGCCCTGTGGGTCTGGAGAGTCTACAGAGCAAATAGACCCCTCATGCCACCTAGATGCCCATAATCACTCCCAAGACCCCAGCCCCTGCTCATCCCTGCCACATCATCCCACCCAAGCAGCTGACAGCCAATTGAGACAGGACCAACCCCAGAATGGTAACTGGGGACAATGACACCTGCCATTAACTGTAAAATCTTCCATGTGTTCTTCCTTGAAATTGTCAAGTTCAATGAACAGCAAACGTAACTGGAGACCAGGAAAGGAGACAATGTGCACACCGTTGAGTCACAGAAAACCCAAGATCATTGGGAGATTTTGGTGAATGTAAATGAAAGGAAATTCTAAAAAATTTCAATGTGTAGGGCCGGAGCGATAGTCCAGCCGGTAGGGCTTTTGCCTTGCATGCAGCTGGACCTGAGTTCGATCTCGGAATCCCATAAGGTCCCCGAGCACTGACAGGAGTAATTCCTGAGTGCAGAACCAGGAATAACCCCTAAGCATTGTCGGGTGTGACCCGAAAAGCAGATAGATTGATAGGTAGGTAGGTAGGTAGTTAGGTAGGTAGGTAGGTAGGTAGGTAGGTAGGTAGGTAGGTAGATAAGTAAAACTCACTAGTGTTCTAAAAAAAAAAAAACTTCCAATGTGTAGGCCCTGACAATTATGGGCTTCCCCTGAGATCCTAGAAACCAGCAAGGGTTAGGGGTTTCCCTGCAGCCTCTGTGCCCTTTGTGTTGGGGAGAGAGAGGATAGTCAGCTCCTATTCGGCCTTTGACACTGTAGGCCTGTGGGTAGTTTCAGCCTTTGTGAAAACTTCCTTTACATTCAGGCATGACTCATGAATAAATATTTTTTTAGGTATAGCCCACATTAAATTAGTTATTTTTACTTCTTTTTTTTGTGTAAAAAAAATCACCTACCAGCAGGACCTTACCTGCTGCACTGTCTCTCCAGCCCCAATTACTCTTTAATTTTATCCTTTCTTAAGGTCTAATTTTTTTTTAGTAATACCCAGCAATGCTCAGGGGTTACTCCTGGCTCTGTACTCAGGAATTACTCTTGGCGGTGCTCAGGAGATGCCTATGGGATGCCGGGGATGGACCACAGGTCTGCCACATACAAGGCAAACATCCTACCTGCTGTGCTAAGCTCTGCCCCCCTTTCTTAAGTCTTGACTTTATTCCTTAATTAATTCTCCTAAACTATCCTGTGTTGTGTTGGGGGTTGGGGGAGGTCACACCTGTAGTTCAGGTGACATTGCCCTGCTTGAGTACAGCATGTGTTCAGCCTGCAAACAGGAAGAAGTGTATGACTGTTGGTTCGGTTTGTCCTTTCCCCCACTAAGAAAATGTTGAGCAAATATTTAGAGAATGTCAGTTGACAACACATGAGTCTTCACCAGTCAGGTGCTGCCACAGCTCGGATCTTTCCTGCTCAGACCTCAGGTATTTCCTTTGAGAGGAAATATGCCCTCATGGTGCTGAATCAGGGAGTTGGTGTTGGTGCAGCTCCTGAAGGACATTGCAGTGGCCCCTTCTCAAGGACCCTGCAGAAGACATGGCTGGCTCCACAATGCCTACCCCACTTGATCCCCAGCACTGCAGGCCCCTTCCCCTGTCCCCAGCACTGTAACTGTGTCCAAAAAAGACAAGAAAAAAAGAGTAACCATCCACATGCCAGCCCCTGCAGATCAGCCAAACACCACTGTTGGTGGCAGGAGGGAAGGTGCAGGGCTCCAGTGCCTGCGGGCTGAGTCCACCCTGGCTTGGCTCGGAGCTCCTGCAGGAATGATTTCTGCTGGATGTGGTTCCCCCAAAGCAGAACCGAACACATCCCAAGGTTTTAGTTTTAGTCAGTTTTTTATTTGTTTTGCTATCAAGAAAAAATTTTATGTAAGATTAACTTCACGCCAGATTATTGTATTTTTCACCTTATTTTATCTGGGGCTGAACTGGGGTGGACATCATATATATTAAGGCCACTAGTCCCAACTCTCATCCCCAGTTTCTTCTCCATTGCTGTGGAGTCATGCTTAGCATGTTCCTGGGGGCTTGGCCAAGGATTGAACTCTTGGCCTTGCTTTAATGCTCTTTCTTTTTATTGTTTTCTGGCTTTAGGGCCACACCTGAGTGCTCAGGGCTTACATGTGGCTCTGCACTCAGGGATCACACCCACAGACTTGGAAGACCATATGGAGTGCTGGGGCTCAAACTTGGCTAGGACATGTGTGAGGCAAACATAGTACCCACTGTACTATCACTCCAGCCCTGAACTCCCGTGATCGCCTTAAAGGCATGTCTGTTATCGTTTGAGGCATGCTGTGCAGCTGTTAGGTGAACAAAATGTCAGGCAGGTACAACAAACCGAAGTGCTTCCATGTTGCTGTGGAAAGTTACCAAAGGCTCGGTCTCACCCCCACATTTGGCCTTGGGATGGACATCTGGGCAGACTCAGCCCAGAATGAAACAGCGTCCCTGATTCTGGAATAGCGACGGAGGTCGGAACTCCGGATTCCTTCTCTCACTTGAGTGAGGCGTGGTATTCCAAGCATAGTTCTTTCGATTCCTCTCTGGGAGACCCGAATAGCATTCTCATCCTGCTTTCGTAGGGCCCAGGTCTCTGAGGCGTATGTTAATGCAGGGAGAACAGTGGAGTAAAAGAGATGTGCCCGGAGCTGGAGGTTCTTTGTCCTTTTAGCTATTTCTTTGACACAATTTCTATCTTTTTTATTTTATTGAGGTATGCTTTGTGGCTCAGCATGTGGTCTATCTTGGAGAATGTTCCATGTGCACTAGAGAAAAATGTGTATTCAACTTTTTTGGCATGAGAAGCCCTGTATATATCCACTAGCTCTCTTTCTTCCATTTCTTCCTTCAGGGCCAATATTTCCTTGGTGAGTTTCAGTCTTGTTGATCTATCCATATTTGATAGAGCAGTGTTGAAGTCTCCAACTATTATTGTTCTATTGTTAATGTCTTCTTTGAGGTCTCTTAGCAGTTGTTTTATGTATTTTGCTGACCCCCGTTGGGTGCATATATGTTTAGTAGTGTAATGTCTTCCTGGTGTACATACCCCTTAATTAATTAGAAATGGCCTTCGTTGTCCCTTCTAACCTTTTTCAGCCTGAAGTCTATATTATATGATACTAATATGGTCACACCAGCCTTTTTGGAGGAGTTGTTTGCATGGAGAATGGTCTTCCAACCTTTGACTTTGAGTCTGTGTTTGTTCTGATTATTCAGATGTGTTTCTTGTAGGCAGCAGAATCTTGGGTTCAAATTTTTTAATCCATTTTGTCACTCTGTCTCTCTTAATTGGTGCATTTAGACCATTGACATTGAGAGAGATTATTGTCATTGGATTTTGTGCCATCTTTCTTTTTGTGCTTGTTGTGCTTTTGGGTTTGGTCATATTACAGTAGACCCTTCAGTCCTTCTTTTAAAGTTGGTTTTGAGTCCATGAAGTTCCTGAGTTGTTGCTTATCCATGAAGTTGTGTATCTTTCCTTCATATCTGAATGTGAGTCTGGCCGGGTAAAGAATTCTTGGTGAGGCCTGCAGTTCATTGCGCTTTTCACAATATCCCACCATAGTTTTTGGGCTCAGAGTGTTTCATCAGAGAAGTCTGCTGTAAATTTTAGGGATGTTCCTTTGTATGTGATTTCCTTCTTTGATCTTGCTGTTTTCAGTATTCTATTTCTATCTATAGTTTTTGTCATTTTAATTAGGATGTGTCTGGAGTATTCTTATTAGGGTTTATTTTAGCTGGCATCCTACGGGCCTCCTGGATCTTGAGGCAAGCGTTCTTTAGTTCTGGGAACTTCTCAGCAATGATGGCTTTGACAGTTTCTTCTTCATCAGAGTTTTCTTCTTTGGGCCACATCTCTTCAAGTGTAATCGTCCTATCTGGTTTGTTAGGCATTCAAATGAATCAATGTTGATGGTCATGTTTGTGTTGACAAGGACACCAATGCCACCGACGCCTCTTTTTGTCGCATGTTCCAAGGAACAATTCTTCTCCAGTGTCAAATATAGCATGATGCGACTGACACCTCCTCATCTCAGTCAGACCAATGATGTCATACTTGATCTTTTGCACTTGCACCATCAGATCCTTGATATATGATTCCGACACCAGCGTACGTGCATTGAAAGTACAGACAGTCATTTTAGTCCTTCTTCGTTTTGTCAGCCTTGGTTGGCCATGAAATTTTATCAGGCACTGCTTGTTCGCCTTTCTTACTGCTGCCATATTAAGGGCTCTTTCAGGGTCAGGAAAATAAACATTTTTGTTACTGGTTTTGGCATATCAAACACGCATTGGATAACTTGCCAGGCTCTGCCGTGCGGGCGCTATATTCTCATTACCTTGTGGGGGCTCTCTCAGAGGGGTGGGTAGAATATTCATGGTAATTTGGAGGTAAATTGCGCAGCGGTGCAGTGGCCACGCGCAATGGGGAAAGCTGGTTTCTGCTCTGCCGGGTGTATCTGCGTCTGTGGCTCAAGCATTCCTGGGCTTGAAATACTCTCCTCTGAAGGGCGGGTCTCTGAAGGGTGGGTCCTTATAAGCTGGGTTTCTGACAAGCCGGGCTGGAGACTAGCTTAATCTCTAGGGTGGAGATCTTTTATTTATTTTGTGCTTTTTGGGTCACACCCGGCAATGCTCAGGGGTTTCTCCTGGCTCCGCACTCAGGAACCACTCCTGGCGGTGTTCAGGGACCATATGTGATACTGGGGATCGAACCCAGGCCGGCATGGGGCCGGCCATGTGCAAGGCAAACGCCCTATAAGGTGGAGATCTTAGGAGCTGCAGAGTGTGGATGGTGAAGATCGCTGTCAGCAAGGTGTGGGGGTTTCTCTGGGTTCTTCTGAGGCTCTATCGGGATGGTGGACTCAGGTCAGAAGTTGCTCTCGTGGTCCATGGAATGCAGGGGGTTCAATGGGAAAGTTGGTATCTGCTCTGCCAGGTGTATCTGCGGGTGTAAATATTCTTAAAACTGGCTTAATGGAGATGATGTCAGGTACAAATCAATAATCAAGTGGCCATTTTAGAAGAATATCAAATAGTATTTCCTCTTTCTCCATTAAAAAAGTTATTTTTATAGAGCATAAGGCATCAAGGTGGTGCTGAAGAATGAATAATACTAGTATTAAGTCCCCAAAATAAGTTAATTCAATCAAATGAATCTGAGATGGTCAGATTCAACAGTACATTAATCCTCCCTTTCTGGTACCAGTACCTGTATAGTTGGGCTATTTGCCACATTCATCAGACGACTCCAAAGGCTTCCTTTCCAGCAAACCAACACACACACCTTGGGAGCCAGACAGCAGCACCTCTCAGGTTTGTTCTAATGTTCACCACGGAGAAAAAGGGCTTCAGGGATGCCAAGTGCTGTGCACAGAAACATCCATGATCACTGCTTTTATTCCTGTCAAAGGGAAGTTGAGTTTGTCTTGGGCAAGATTTTGCTGGTCAGGTCAAAGCAATATGGAGGTTGATTACTTCATCAAATACATTGTTGAATCTGGAAACTTAGAACTCAAGAAAAAAGTGTGATTCATTTTGGAAACTGCCTGGGTGGACACTCTTACTGGGTACAGGATACATCTTTTGCTTCATGAACCTGCTCTAACAATTCAACTGGAAAGCAGATAGGTCACTATAGCCCTTGGGTCTGTCACCTGTTTTGCTTGGGCTTTGGAAAGCTGAGGCCTCAGCCATGACATAGCTGTGTTCCTGTTCTGGTACACTTGTGCTATGAAAAATCAGGAAAATCATCTCCTGCCCAAGGTCTCACTGTTGCAGATTCTGGGCAAGGGGAAGAGACCAAGACTCACACGAAAGAGCAAGTCAGAAAGGGGTTTATTTAGCACAGTGCTTGCTTAGTGGAGTCATCTCCAAAGGCAGCTCAAGGTTCAGGCCACTTTACACAGGCTAACCTGGGGCCAAGGGATGGTCTGCACTCCTAGCTGGGGTGGGGAGCAGCAGAGTGACACATAACAAGGTGACAGAGGACACTAGCATGTCAGAGTGATACAGTGAAAAACTGGGAAAACCAGGACCAGGCTTCTTCTAGTTTGATGAGCCAACAGTGGAGACAGCTCTGACACCCTTTCCAGGAGCCAGGCCACCTCCTCAAAGTGTGTGGCCCCAAAAAATGGGGTCCAGGAATCAGGCTCCCCTAATAGCTCATGCAGCAAGAAGCCAACTGACCTGGGAACTGTGTCTCTGCCCATGTAATTCCTCTCCCTGGGCATGTTTTCCTTCATCTGTAAGACAAAGGTCCTTCTTGAGCCACTGCTTTGGAAGTGACCTGAAGAGCTTCATCGAAACCTTGAGGGTCACCTCCAGTGGGAGGCTTATGAGGGCTAGTGTGTTTTGTCAAGTCTGTGTTTAGGGTTCTTCCAAGATATATTTATTTATTTATCTATTTATTTATCTATTCATTCATTCATTCATTCATTCATTTATTGCTTTTTTTGGGTCACACCCAGCAATGCTCAGGGGTTTCTCCTGACTCTGCACTCAGGAATTACTCCTGGTGGTGCTCGGGGGACCAAGATATATTTATTGACATCTGCTAGGAACTTGACAAAGCAATGCTGCCATGGCAGAGAATTTATTTTTTATTTTATTTTATTTTATTGCTTTTAGGGTCACACCCAGCAATGATCAGGGATTACTTCTGGCTCTGCACTCAGGACTTACTCCTGCCGGTGCTCAGGGGACCATATGGGATGCTGGAGATCAAACCTGGGTTGGTCGTGTGCAAGGCAAACACCCTACCCACTGGGCTATTGCTCTTGCCCCATGGCAGAGAATTTATATTCCATCAGAGACAGATATAAGTAAGTAACATAATCAATACAAGCAAAGTTACTGATCTGGATAATTCTAACAAAAATGTCTCTACAATTAGATTCACCAAACCAACCTTCTGTGAGGTTTTAAAAAAAAACTTTATTTAAACACTGTGATTTACAAAGTTGTTCACCATAGAGTTGTTTTAGGTACACAATATTCCAACACCAGTCCCACCACCAATGTGCCCTTACCGCCACCAAAGTCCCTAGTTTCCTGCCCACTCCCTAGCTTGCTCCCTTAGAAGACACCAAATGATTAGATTTATATTGCTTATTATGACATATATCTCATAATGAGGTTGCTAAGGGTATGTTAGGGCTTCTTTAAGATTTAAAGTCATAATGTCGTAATTAAGAGCTATAAAGTTGGGAGAAACAGTTGAGACTGGGTTCTCAGCCTGGCTAGCAGGAGTGAGTTGGAGGAGCAGAGAGCCTGGCAGGATAGAGAGTTCGAGGAGCAGAGAGAAGGGCTGGTTGAGCTTGCCTAAGGGCAGTGCTTGGAAATAGTTTGAAAAGAGTCTTAAAGGGAGTTCAGAACTTCTGGACTGATTTCTGTACATGATACTGTCAGTTAATCAAACACACAGTTGAAAACTGACAGGTGTGACCTTTTTACTGAGGTGTTACAAATTGGGTATGATGTGCTACTCATCATATCAGTATTATAGTGGCCATGTACTCCAGGAGTTCTGAAGTCTTTAACAGGGTGATAAAGTTGGAGTTAGATTTTTAACTGAATGGAGGCTTTGGGGTATGGGCGTATCTGCTGGGCCTTCCAGAAGAACAGTGGGGTGGGAGGAGGTGGTCCTTCACCTGGGATTTCAGTCACAAAGCATACCTGAGTTTTTCAACAGATTAATTACTGGGAGGAGGTCGTCTGAGCTATGGAGAATAGCCTTGAACATGACGGCAATTGTGGGGTGTGGAGTTTTTTCGCTGCTGGGGCTCTATTTGGACAGGACAGACCCAAACCCATCCCCCTCCGAGTGCCCTAGATGTTCAGCCTAGTGGTCCGGGAGCATCTCTCTCTCTGCCACTTGTTGATCTCTCTCGAGATTTTTATATGAGTCTCTGGATCATGACCCATGAATGAGTTTCTTAACAGTGGCTTCTGATCTCCTTCAAGGTTTATTTATGAGTTTCTGGAGTGCAGCCAGTAAGTGAGCTTGTATGATTGAGCCTGAGGCAGTCTGTGGGTGTGGTTCCCACCCACAGACTGGTTCAACTCTGGGCAGTTGAACTGCTTGAGACACAGTCCTGGATTGGTGTAGACTGCTCAGAGGCACTTCGGCAATTGTGGAGTATCAGGATGCCCCAGGATGCCCTCTGCCTGCTGGTGCCTTTGTCCTGCCGCCTGTCCAGGTTGACCTGCTGGTTGTCTCCCCAGGGGCACCAATCTCGGCAGGGACCACAGCCCTGGGAGGAACCAGAGCTGTGGCAGTGGCCTTTCAAGACTTGGGCACTCTGGGTGGGCTGAGGCCACCAGTTCAGTACGCCCCACCCTGAGTCTCCCTAGTGCTGGCGCTCTGGGGAGTTTTCTTTCATTGTGCGTTGTGGCCTGCCTGGGGGCTGGTCCGGAGAGGAAATGATGACCGTCATGCTGCTGCTGCAAATCATGGCAGATCTAGTGAACCGCTGGGAGCGCCTGGCCTCCTCCCGGACCTCAGTACCTGTGCCCCTCAGCAGTGCCAAGTTGGACCAAAAAAGCCCTCTTCAGACATATTAAAACTATCACCATGTACAACGCCTAGAGCCATGAAAGCTCCGCCAGCTGGAGGACACGTTCCTGCCATCATTATCGCGACGCTCTCTGGGCAGCATTTTGCTGTGGGTGACCAGCGGGTTTCCTTTACTCGGGTTCTCTCTGAGCCAGGATATCCCCGAGCATTATCCACATTTACTCACCCAGAATGTTTCTGGCCTCGTTGGCTGTTCAGGGCTCTGAGAGCTGTTTCTCCTCCACCAGCTTGCCGCCACACCATCACCATCTTGCCTTCTCTCGGGTTTTTTTTTTTTTTTTTGGGGGTCACACCTGGCAATATGCTCAGGGGGTTAATCCTGGCTCTGCACTCAGGAATTACTCCTGGCGGTGCTTGGGGAACCATATGGGATACCGGGATCAAATCCTGGTCGGTCCGTAGCAAATGCCCTACCTGCCATGCTGTCGATCTGGCCCCTCTCTTGGTTTGTTTTTGTTTTGGGATCACACCCAGCTATCCTCAGAAATTACTTGGGCTGAAGCGATAGTCCAGCGTTTGCCTGGTACGCAGCCGACCCAGGTTCGATCCCCAGCATCCCATATGGTTCCCTGAGCACTGCCAGGAGTGATTCCTGAGTGTAGAGCCAGGAGTAACCCCTGAGCATTGCCATGTGTGACCCAAAAAGCCAAAAAAAAAAAGAAATTACTTCTTGCACAGATTAGGGGATCATAGGGGGTACCGGGGATCAAACCCAGGTCGGCCGTGAGCAAGGCAAGTGCATTAACTGCTGTAACTCTCTCTCAGGCCCTGTGAGTTGGGTTTGAAAGCTTTAAATATTTTCTTGGTTTCCCAACCAACTCATCAACTTGAACTATCGTAGGCAGTGGGGGAGCTCAGGGGTCAGGAATCTGGAATTCTTGCTTTAAGAGTTTTCTGTTGTCTTTGCTGGTGCATACCTGGTGGTACTCAGCTGCTCCTCCTGCTGCTTGGAGAACCCAGAGCCTGCCCAGGTTATGGTGAGGGGCTGGGATGCAGGTCCTTATACCAGAGGAGAGGCTGGGTGGGAGGCACTGCTGCTGGTTGTCCCACCTGCCGCAGTGAATCCTCCTGAATGTGCCCAACCCCCTCAAGACTGGGTCCCCTCTCTGCTGGTCATGTCCAGCCATCACACCCGTCACATCCATGCAAGTAGCTAATATTTCAACTAAATGCTTGCACTACGTAAAAACTGAAAGCTTTATAATTTGGTGTTGGAAATCAATATTTATTTGATTTCACTATCTTTCCTTTGCCTTTTGGAGCCCATTACATTTCTTTCCCCGACTCACACATGTTTAAGGGCCACAGAACTGATCTCTCAGTGGCACCTTTTGGGGTATTTAGCTTCCCAGGTTAAGGGCTGGGGCCACAGATCAGAGGCCTGGAGTGCCTGTGGGAGAACCAGGTCGACTAGAGCAGGCTGCAAGCACAGAGGCCTTGAGAGAAATCAGAGTCCTGTCCCAGCTCCCCACCCCCAAACTGTCCTGATTGCTTCCCTGCAGAGAGCCAAGGTGAAATGAACCCCCACACTGCGTGATGGCCAGATCTGATAACAGGCTGGTAAGGTAAAGAATCCAGCTGCCCTGGGGACCCGGCTGCGATCTCAAAGCAGACAGACATTCTCCATTAGCTGCCTCAAAGAGGCCGGTTTCAGCAAAATCATTAAAAGTTGATGACTGTGCAAATGTCTTGGTCTGCGGTGAGGTGGGGAAGACAGGAAGGGCAGTTTTCCTTGGAAACAGAATTAAACCTGAAGCTAGGGACAGAGGTAACATAATCTCACACATAACCTTAGGCTGGTCCTGCAGCTCACCTCTGAAGACTTCAGGAAGCATTGCCGGGGAGGGGCAGAAACACTCAGATCAGGGGCTGGAAACTGGTGGGGGGCAGGTAGGGGCAGCAAGGCGGAGCCCTCTGCCATAAGCCCTCTGTCTGCTCTAAGCTTGCGCCTCCCTGGACACTTGAACATGACCTGTGGCTCCATAGGTTAGAGCTAGGGCTTATATTTTTGCTGTATTTCTGTTCCGTACAAGTAGTGTCAGTCCAGTGCTACTGTGCTTGCATGTGTAACTTCTGCTTGTGTATGCATAACTGTTTCTTTCTCCTTGTCACAAACTCACAGGAATCAGCATCACTAGCAACAGTTCCAGATCAGGGGTGTGTGTGGTGTGTTTTCTGAGCAGTATATGTATGTGTACTGTAGGCTGTGTGTGCCATATGTGTGGTTTGTTCTGTGTGCAGTATACACACTGTGTGCTGTCTGTATGACACTGTATCTCCTATTATTGAACAGAGAAAAAGCCCCTGGACTTGGAGGGAAAGGCCTGTCCTGAGTGAGGTCAGGTCCGGATCTGCTCTCCGTGCTCACCATCCCACTGTCACGCAGCCCGGCCGTGCCTGTGTCCCAGAGGAGAGAGACAAGAAATCCCCAAAGTGTGGTGTGTGGAGGTGGGGAGAATCGTTCTGTCCTTCCATGGGACACGTACACTGAGACCAGCTCAGTTCCGAGGGACTCCCAAAGCACAGTGGCAGCTTGCGGCCCTAGGGCTAACCCTGCCCAGGTGGGCTGGAGCTGAGGAGCTGTGGGTACTGCAATCCTTTCCCGCAGTGCAGGACAAGGCGCTGTGGGAGCACTGGAGGCCGGCGCCGCCTGCAGCAGACACACCTCTCCACTGGAAAGTACCAAGACTCCACATGGAGGCTCTGAGCTGCTCCTCCTGCCCTGTCTCTCTGCTGTCTGAGTAACAGAACCTAGAGCAGAGTGTGGGGACGAGTGAGTGTGGACCTCAGTGGTCCAGCAGCTCTGCGCACACAGCTCCTCCTGGGCTGCCATGGTGGAAACACTGGATGCGGGGGTAGAGGAGGGAAGCGATGGGCTCCCTGTGCAGGGTCGAGCCAGAGGGAAGAGGGCCCAGAGGCCCTTAACTTGGCGGATGGTGCCAGGGGAAGCCTGAGCTGTTGATGGACTTGTGATTTGGCACCTGCAGGACAGCACTGAGCTAGGCCCTGCGAGAGAAGAGAGAGAAGGGCACAGGCCTGCGTAGGGCAGAACATGAACATCCACATGCCAGGACAGGGCTGGACGTCCCTGGGGTTGAGGATGAGGAAGGGCAGTGGGGTTAAAGGGGTGCAAGACTGCAGCAGGCAGGGTGAGCTGCAGAGGACTGGAGTGTGTGTGCTGTACGTGGTGTGTGTGTGTGTGTGTGTGCTCTGTGTGCTCTGAGCAGCATATTGCTGTGTACTGTAGACTATGTGTGATATGTTCTATGTGCAGTGTACATTCTGTGTGCTGTATGTACTGTGTGTGCTGTGTGCAGTATATGTGCTATATGCTGGATTATTGTGTATGCTTTGTGCTGGATGTGTGCTGTGTGCTGTGTGCTATGTAGTCTGTGGGTGGTGTGTGCTGTGTAGTCCATTTATGGTGTGTGCTGTGAGCTGTGTGTTCTATTTATGGTGTGTATTTGGTGTGTTCTATGTTTGGTGTGCTGTGTATATAGTGTGTGCTGTGTGTATGGTGTGTGCTGTGGGTACAGTTTATGCTGTGAACTGTGTATTCTATGTATTGTGTGTGCTGTGTACTGAATGTATGGTGTGTGCTGTGTGCTATGTAGTATATCGGTGGTATGTGCTATGTAGTCCACGTATGTTGTGTGCCATGAGCTGTGTTCTATGTATAGTGTGTGCTATGAGCTGTGTATTCCATGTAAGGTGTGTGCTGTATATATCGTGTGTGCTGTGTGTATAGTGTGTGCTGTGTGCATAGTGTGTGCTGTGTACATGGTGTGTGCTGTGTGTACAGTGTGTATGGTGTGTGCTGTGTGTACAGTGTGTATGGTGTGTGATGTGTGTATGGTGTGTGCTATGTGCTGTATATACTGTGTGCTGTGCGTATGGCATGTGCTATGTGTATAGTGTGTGCTGTATGTATGGTATATGCTATGTGTATGGTGTAGGCTATGTGCTGTTTATACTGTGTGTGTTGTATGAACAGTGTGTGCTATGTGTATGGTATATACTGTGTGTATGGTGTGTGCTGTGTATGGTGTGTGTGTGTGTATGGTGCATGCTGAGTGTATGGTGTGTGCTGTATGTATATATATGGTGTTTTATGTGCTGTATATAGTGTGTGCTGTATGTACAGTGTGTGCTATGTGTATGGTATATGCTGTGTGTGCTGTGTGCATGACGTGTGCTGTGTGTATGGTATGTGCTATGTGTATAATGTGTACTGTGTGTATGGCGTGTGCTGTGTGTATGGTGTATGCTGTGTGTATGGCATATGTTGTACATATGGTGTGTGCTTGTGTATGGCGTGTGCTATATGTATGGTGTGTATTGTGTGTATGGCATGTGCTGTGCATATGGCATATTCTGTGTGTATGGCGTGTGCTGCATGTATTGTGTGTGCTGTGTGTATTGTGTGTGCTCTGTGTGTGGGCTGCTGTCATCCTGGGGGGCCTTTGTGATACCCAGTCAGAGATGACAGAAGCAGACACTGCCAGTACGGAGTGGCAGGGGCTGACAGAGTGGAGTGAGAGGCCTAGGAAGACAGTGGGGAAGAGAGTGGGGTGCTCTGTAGCGGGGTCTGTCTTGCTTGGATGAGGCCCTTGTGTTGATCCCCAGAAGAAAGAGACAAGAAAGCAAAGGCTGGGTTGGGGTGTGTGGCTGCGATGACAATGGCCCCAGAGTGCAGAGGCTCAAACAGGCGCCAGATTATCTGTTGCTGACAGTCCCGAAGGGTCAGTGGGGACTCCCCTGGCCACCCCTGGTCTGGCTGATAGTGGCCACCATTGGTTATTCACCATGCCTGGGTGCAGGGAAGGACAAAGGGGGTGGAGACAGTCTGTGGGGACTTGACATAGCAGGCCAGGGATGATCCTTCTTCCTTCCCTTTTCTCTCATTCTTGGGGTCACCTCCATGGTGCTGCCATGGGAGGGGGTTCCTGCATGTCGAGCACATGTCCCTGCCTCCTTGGCTGCTCTGGCGGTTGTCAAGGGCATCGAAGATGTGTCATCGTACTTTGAGTCCAGGAGGAAGGGTTAACTGGATTCTGGTGGATAACGTGTCACCGAAAAGGACGCCAGGGAGATGGCTAGAGGCCTCCCACGGCAGCACAAGGAGCAGCTCCTGAGCCCTGAGCCAGGAATGCTTCAAATCCAAAAATACAAACACACACGTAGAAAAGGCACATCAGGAAAGGGTAAACCATTCCCCACGTCCAGCCCCTAGCCCAGGACCCTGCAAGCCTCTGCCAAGGCCCCTCAGCCACCAGGAATAAAGGAGGGTCATCCTGAAGGCTCCCAGTTAGCAATTGTGAGGCAGTGCATGGCCCCGCTTGACATAACCATTGCCCCTGTGGGCCTTGGAGTCACAGGGCTAGAAGTCCAGTGAAAGAAGATGCACTCAGAAGTGTTGCTTTGTGAGCAACACGGAAGCGGATCATATGTTAGAGAGAACACAACCCAGTGGTGTTGGCAGCTTTATCCATGCTTGCAAAGGGGATTCTCAGGCTCTCCTGTACAGGTGAAGCCTTTGTGGGTGCCAAGTCACAGCTTCACACAGCTCACCAAGGAAACATCACAAAAAAATACTTGAAGATTCAAGCCTCCAGCATTTTTAAGGGGTTTTGCATTTTCCCACAGTGCAATCCTGCCCGTCTTTTCTAGAAGCTTAAAGCATTTGGAGATAAATTTGGAGTATCGGGGTATGAAGCAGGGAAGCACCTCGGGACATCTGTGACGTGACATCTAAGGATAAGCTCCAAATCCATGTTTGGACCTGGGTGCAGAGTCTGGGCAGAAAGGAGCTCTGTGGATAGGAACGAAGCCCCTCCCTCCTGCTCTTCTAAGAAGACAGACCCTTTCCCCACCTCCTGTTGCCATGGGGAGGCCCAGCTGGGGGCTGGTAACCTGGGTTCTCTTCTTTCTCCAGCTGATGGTACCTTGTGGAGTCTCTGCTAGGGAAACTCCAGCTTCAGGGAGGGGTTGTTCAGCAGCAGGGTATGGGGCTACAGTGACTTAGGGGCCTCATGGTCAGCATCTGGACAGCGAAGGTGGCTGCTAGTGTGGTGGGCGGAGTCTCATCCGGCTGCTTCCAGGACCCCTCAGAGGTGATGGGCCCACTCCCAAAACCCATCTGTCCTCCTGGGAGCCCCATGGTCAGCTGAGCCTGGGGAGGCGGAGTTCCAGCTTCCCCAGCCGTGTTGGAGACTGCATGCTATGGCTGGTCGCCCCAGGGCAGCTCCTGGGCGGGGCCACCAGGCTCAACAAAATGGAGGGGGAATGGCCGACCCCTGACTCCATCTGATGAATTCCCAGTAATTCCTGCTTCTGGGAGCTGCCTACCTGCGCTCAAACTGGTTTTGCTCTGTTAATCTGGTCTTGAGGTAGCATCCGAGCATCTGGACAGTGAAAGTGGCGGCTAGTGTGGTGGGCAAGTCTCATCCGGCTGCTTCTGGAACCCACCAGAGGCGTGGGCCCATCTAGTGATTTTGGGTCACACCCAGCAATGCTCAGGGGTTCCTCCTGGCTCTGCACTCAGGAATTATTCCTGGAAGTGCTCAGGGGGACCATATGGGATGCCAGGGATGGAACCTGGGTCAGTGGCGTGCAAGGCAAACACCCTACCTACTGTGCTATGGCTCTGGCCCCTACATCTAATGATTGAAGTCACATCCCTGCACAGCCGTCCAGACCCTGAGCATGATCTGCTGAGCAATGGACACTCAAGGAGCAGTACAGGCATGTTTGCTCATCCTGGCTCACCCACTGCCTTGCCTGGATATCCCCACTCTTTCTCCATCAGATAATGCTCTGGAGACCTGGTTTTAGACTTAAATACAATATATGCAAAGGACTTCTGAAACTTTGCTGAATAGCTCAGTCCTGGGTGAACTGCTGTTTAACCAGAATTTACTTCTTTCAGGGTGGGGGAGATACACACCCGGTTGTGCTCAGGGCTCACTTCTGGCTGTATTCAGGAACGATCACTTGGTACTTGGGAGGACTGTATGTGATGCCAGGGAGCAAAATAGGATGAGCTGCATGCAAGACAGTGCTTGAAGTACTGTACTCCCTCTGACCCTAATCTGACTTTCTTAAACAATGAATTAATGTAATTCCAGATGCTGAGTCCTGTCTCTAGCTCTCCTTAAACAATGAATCAATGTGTAATTCCAGGTCCTGGTTCCTGTCTCTAGCTCTCTATGAGAGAAGTGTGTAGATGACCTAGCCGAGATCCTATGAAGACAGGCTTCTCGAGTGACAGACTTGCTCCATGACCAGGGTCAGCCGCGGCTGTCGGAGAGTGCTTGGGCTCCCCCCAAATCCGGGAGCAGAACAGGAATCTCAGTGGGTCCTCCACTTGTTGGGGTACCACGGGTGCCCCGACATAATCCGGGAGCAGATTCTAGGGATCCCCTTCTGCCCCAGGGTATTGGCGACAGAGAAAGATTTGAGAATCCAGCAAAATTTCAACAGGCAACAGGCTTTACTCACTCTTGTTCTGGTGTACAATCCAGTAACAGGAAAACCCCAGACTTTAGGTTCCTAGCTGGGTCCTGGCCATGTGTAGGTTTAGAATCCTAGGCCAAAATGGTCACTACAACGTGCTAAGACCCAACAGGGAAGAGAATGGAGAGAGGAGGCAAATGGAGAAGGTCAAAAGGCAAAAGGGGAAAAGGCGTGGAAGAAAGGAGGCTACAGCTTTTCAGCCTAGACCAATGGAAAGCAGTTAGGGTCAATCCCCCACAAGTAACTTCTCCCAGGACCTCACCTAGTCCCATTGAAATGTCAATATTGCCCCAGCCAAGATCTGCCTAGGAAGTGTCCCTGCAGGCGCCATGTAGAGTGGGGGGGAAGGGCATGTATCTGTACCAATGGATATTCTACAATGGATATTCTATTCTAATCTTGTGAAAGCTTGGTATATATTCTCCAAGCTTTCACAAGATTCTTATCTTTACTTCATAGTTGTTTTGTATATTAACCTTTAGGCTTATTAGAGAGCTGTGTGTGCCTGCTTGGAAGCAAACAGCTTTTCTCTCTGTTCTAATTACCTAGAGATCCAACATGGCCAGGTAAATATACTGGTAAGATCTATCTAGTCCCACGATGATTGTGGCAGCATGAGAGAAAATATTTATACCAGCTAACATAGAATATGTGGTAAGATATACTGCCACATAGAGTCACAATTTCAAACTGTTTTCTTGCCCCTTATCTACAAAGTGCCTGCAGGAGGTAGCTCCAGGCAAGATGCAGAGGCTCTGGGCAACAGTGTACTGCAACAGTGGTCATATTGAACACTCACCAGCTGGGATGCAGACCCCCAATCACTCTTGATTTCTGCAAGAATATTTCACTGTGGATCGTCCTCCCCACTTGACAACTAGGAAGAGGTCTATATGCATCAAGCTAGTGAAAAGGCAGCAGCTCTGCAAACAAGTTGTCAGGCTCCTGCCTTATTTTGTGGTTTATGGCTTCGAGCTCAGAGATGTGACTGGAGCTATTTGGACTTGCCTTAGAGAGTGTGATCTCATGTGATCTCATTCCACACTCACTGTGATCTCGTGTGATCTTACTCCATGCTCACCAGCATACTTCCAGCCAGACTCCACTGCTCACGATGAACTCATCCAGAAAGTAATCTGTTGAAAAACTCAAGTATGCAGGATATATTTTCTCCCAAATTGTATTTTATTAAAAACTGTTGAATTATAAAGTTATTCCTTTTTATCTATTTATTTCCTTAAGTAAATAAAGGAATAACTTTATAACTCAACAGTGCTTTAATAAAATAAAATTTGGGAGGATTTTGATGTTGATCATTTTGTGTTTGGCTGTAGAAAGCGTGTACAACTTGAAGAACTGAGAGAACACTTAGAACTCTACTATAAATTTCTTAAAACTGCGATGGTCGAACTCATCAATAAGGACTATGCAGATTTTGTCAACCTTTCAATAAACCTGGTAAATCTCAAATCCACAAATACTTCCATTATATATTTATATATATTTGTATATATTTAGTACATTATATATTTGACTGTGTTCCCTGGGATGACAGTTGTTGAATCAGAACATTTGAAGAAAATTTAAAAATGCATTTACTCAAAAAAGTAAAGACTGGCCCCCTGGGATGAACCCAGGGCCACGGCAGAGCCTGGCAAGCTACCCATGGTATATTCGATATGCCAAAAACAGTAACAATACTGGACCTCATTCCCAACGAATGGAGATGTTACTGGCGCCCGCTCGAGCAAATTGATGAACAACTGGAAGACAAGTGACATTCATTCATTCATTCATTCATTCATATGCTTTTAGAGTCACACCCAGCAATGCTCAGGGCTTACTCCTGACTCTGCACTCAGGAGTTATTCCTGGCAGTGCTCAGGGAACCATATGGGATGCCAGGTATCGAAACCTGGTTGGCCATATGCAAGGCAAAAGGCCTCCCTGCTGTGCCTTCACTCTGGCCCCAATATAAAGTTATTCCTAATTGGGTGGGTTTTATTTTTTGTTGTTTGTTTTTTTGCTTTTTGAGTCACACCTGGCGATGATCAGGAGTTACTCCTAACTCTGCACTCAGGAATTACTCCTGGTGGCGCTCAGGGAACAATATGGGATGCCAGGAATCGAACCGGGTCAGCTGCATGCAAGGCAAATGCTCTCCCCACTGTACTATCGCTCCAGCCCCTAATTGGGTTTTTGACATTCAATGTTCCATCACCAATCCTGCCACCACTGTTCCAGTGTTCCCATATTCTCTCTCCCAACCCTGCCCCAAATCATGACCAGCTCCAGCCTACAATCTTGACAGGTACCTTGAGTGTTTTATTAAAGTTTGTGTCTCATGATTTCAATGTTGTTGACTCTGTGGTTTGGATATTCAGTTCTGTTATTCCTTACCGCCAATGTACATGAATCCCCTTGATCCCTGTCCTGTTGCTTCTCATCTGTCTCGTCACCCTACCCTTTCACTCTATTTCTTTCCATCTCCTCCCTCTAATCTGGGGCTAAGGTGATCTAGGCATTCCTCCCCCTCCTGTTTTGTTTTTTTTTTTTGGTTTGGGGATCACACCTGGTAATGCTCAGGAGTTACTTCTGGCTCTGTGTTCGGGAATTACTCCTGGAAATGCTCAGGGGATCATATGGGATGCTGGAGATCAAACCCAGGTCGGCCACTTGCAAGGCAAACACCCTATCCGCTGTACTATCGCCCGGGCCCCCCCATTTTTAACCATGTACTTTAATTCTATTTATATCAGTCTCCATTTCATTCTATTTATATCAGCCTCCAAGCTGGGTTCCAAAAGGATTCAGCACAATCGACCATATCCACACAGTAACCAAGCTCATTGAGGTTTGTAGGGAGTTCAAGATGCTGCTCTGTCTAACGTTCATTGATTTTTTTTTAATTTTATAACATCACTTTTAGACATACAATTGCAAACTGCTCATGCTCGAGTTTTGGTTCTACAGTGTTCCAACACCCATCCTTCCACCCAAACCCATCTCCCATCACCAATGTCCCCACCTCCCTCCCCTCCCACACCCCAACTACCTGGCGGGTTCTGTATGTCTTTTCTCTCCTATCTATTTCTCCTTCCTGCCTACCTTTCCTACACATGGTAGAATGCAGTACATTAAAGGACATAACTGGGCCGGAGCAATAGCCCAGCGGGGTAGAGCGTTTGCCTTGCACGCGGCCGGCCTGTGCCGGCCCGGGTTTGATCCCGGCGTCCCATGTGGTCCCCGAGCACCGCCAGGAGTAATTCCTGAGTGCAGAGCCGGGGAGTGACCCCTGAGCATTGCCGGGTGTGACCCAAAAAGCAAAAAAAAAAAAAAAAGGACATAACTGTTTCCACTAGTTTGATGGACCGGCGCGATGCATCAGCGGCTGCGCAACTTAGGAGCCTAATGGCCAGCGTCCAGATAGCAAAAATGGCAGCTAATGTGGTGGGCGAGTTTCATCCGGCTGCTTCCGGGGGCCCCCAGAGGTGATGGGCCAACTCCCAAGACCCATCTGTCCTCCTGGAGTCCTCATGGTCAGCTGAGTTAGGGAGTGCCAAGTGTCAGTTCTCCCAGCTGCGTTTGAGGCTTTGCATGCTATGGCTGGGTCGCCCCAGGGCAGCTCCTGGGCTGGGCTACCAGGTTCAGACAAAAATGGAGAGGGGAACGGGTGACCCCAGCTACATCTGATGAATTTCTGGTGATTTTCGCTTCTGGGAGCTGCCTATATGGGCTCAAACTCGTTTTGCTCTGTTAATCTGGTCTTGAGGTCAGCATCCCTCCTGGGCAGGCTCTGATGTGCTGCAACATTCGGACAGTGAAAATGGCGGCTAATGTGGTGAGCAAGTCTCATCCGGCTGCTTCCGGGACCCCCGAGAGGTGATGGGCCCACTCCCAAAACCCATCTGTCTTCCTGGGGGTCTCATGGTCAGCTGAGCTAGGGGAGAGCCGAGTTCCAGTTCTCCCAGCTGTGTTTGAGGCTCTGCATGTTCACGTTCATTGATTTAAAGAAAGCCTTTGTTTCTGTTGAGACCAAAGTGTTCATCAAAGTCCTAGCCAAACAGGGCGTTCAAACCCAATACATCAAGATCCTTCATGAGCTGTATTACATATTAATATCCTGATTCACCACCAGGATCTCACCATTCTTACAAGGAATACATCATTAATGTCAAAAGAGGGGTTTAGCAGGGTGATACCATTTCACTGAAACTTCAGCGCCACCCTTAAGAACGTCATGCGACAATTAGAATGAGAGGGAATGGGAATAGAGATAGATGGTTGGCAACTCCACCACCTCTGCTTCGCTGATGACATGGTTCTAATAACACCAAACATTAGCCAAGTGGCACAAATGCTGGCTGACTTCGACCGAGAATGTGGAAAGATAGGTCCACAGCTGAATCTCAACAAAACAATGTTCATGAAAAAAAAATGAACTAGTTCCAGATGCTCCATTCACTCTTTTTTAAAAAAAATTTTTTATTTTTACAGTTACAAAGATATACAATTAAAAAGTTCATATTTGGGTTTTGGTCATACAGTGTTCCAGCACCCATCCCGCCACCAGTGCCCATCTCTCACCACCAACATCCCCAGTTCCCTCCCCATCCCCAGCCCTCCTCCATGGCAGGTTCTTTATTTCTTTCCCTTTCTCTCTCTTTCTCTTTTCCTTCCCCTCCAGACTATGGATTGCAGAACATACATTAAAGGGTTATCATGTGTATCCTTTTGCCTCTATTTAATGCTCAGTTCTAAGTTGGCATTAGTACCCTCAACAATTGTTAGCACACTGTTCCATTTTCTGTCTTACCTAGCCTCTGACTCCCACATGTTTGTGATAATTTCCACCTTTGACAAGACCTCCTGATATATGTTTCACTTGACCTTGCATATTGGTATCATAATATGTACATATATATTTATGCCATGCAAATAAATGCAGTCATTCTGTATCTGTCTCTCTCTTTCTGGCTACTTTCGCTCAACATAATCTTCTCCATGTTCATCCATTTATAGGCAAATTTTATAACTTCATTTTTTCCTAACAGCTGCATAGTATTCCATTGTGTAGATGTACCAAAGTTTCTTTATCCAGTCATCGATTTTCGGGCACTCTGGTTGCTTCCAGATTCTGGCTATTGTGAATAATGCTGCTATGAACATAAAAGTAGGGATGGTGTTTCCGCTGTTTATTTTTGGTTTCCCAGAGTAGATTCCCAGGAGTGGTATGGCTGGGTCAAATGGGAGTTCAATTTCTAGTCTTTGGAGGAATGTCTATATTGTTTTCCAGAAAGGCTGTACCAGCCGGCATTCCCACCAACAATGGATGAGTGTCCCCTTTTCCCCACATCCACGCCAGCACTTGTTGTCCTTGCTCTTTTGAATATGTGCCAGTCTCTGTGGTGTAAAGTGGTATCTCATTGTTGTTTTGATTTGCATCTCTCTGATGATTAGTGATGTCCATTCACTCTTAATGAAACAAAAATCTCTGAATGCAGCAGTTATGTGTACCTAGGTCGAAAACTCAACATGACGAATGACCTAGCACCTGAGCTGCACAGGAGGAAGAGAGTGGCGTGGAATGCCTTCAAGAGCATCGAAGAAATAGCTAAAAGGACAAAGAACCTCCTGCTCGGGCACATCTCTTGGATTCCACCATTCTCCCTGCATTAACATATGCCTTAGAGACCTGGGCCCTACGAAAGCAGGTTGAGAACACTATTCTAGTCTTCCAAAGAGGAACTGAAAGAGCTATGCTTGGAATATCATGCCTCACTCAAGTGAGAGAAGGAATCCGGAGTTCCGACCTCCATCGCTATTCCTGAATCAGGGATGCTGTCTAGTTTGCCAAGCCATCGAAAATCAGATGGGCTGGACATGTAATTTGACTTGGAGATGACTGCTGGACTAGAGTTGTTACCGACTGGATCCCATGGGATATCAAAAGATCACGTAGCCTCCCACCTACAGGATGGTCAGACTTCTTCATCAAGACCCTGAGCGAATGGTTTGATGCTCTTCATATTCCTGGAGCAAGCAGATGCCATTGGGCTACACTGGCATGTGACAGGGACAAATGGAAATGTTATTGGTGCCCATTCGAGCGAATTGATGAATAACAGGATGTCAAGTGATCATGTGATCAGCCTCCAGTTTAAAAAAAACTTTTCATAAAGAACCTGCCATGGAGGCGGGCTGGGGAAGGGGAGGGATCCGGGGACATTGGTGGTGGGAGATGGACACTGGTGGAGGGATGGATGCTGGAACACTGTATGACCAAAACCTAAATATAAACATCTTTGCAATTGTATATCTCACGGTGGTGTAATAAAATACTTAAAAAATAAATAAAATCCGGGGCCGGAGCGATAGCCCAGCGGGTAGGGTGTTTGCCTTGCACATGGCCAGCCTATGCCGGCCCGGGTTCAATCCCCGGCATCCCATATGGTCCCCGAGCACCGCCAGGAGTAATTCCTGAGCACAGAGCCAGGAGTAACCCCTGAGCATCGCCGGGTGTGACCCAAAAAGCAAAAATAAATAAATAAATAAATAAATAAATAAATAAATAAATAAATAAATAAAATCCTCTTCAGGGGCTGGTGTGATAATACAGCGGTTAAGGTGTTTGTTTGCCTTTCATGCAGTCAACTCCAGGCTCGATCCTGGCACCCCATATGGTCCCTCAAGCACGCCTGAGTATTTGAGCCCAGGAGTAACCCCTGAGCATCCTGGATGTGACCCAAAAAGCAAAAAAAAAAAATCTTTTTTTTTTTTTTTTTTGGGTCACACCCGGCGATGCTCAGGGGTTACTCCTGGCTCTGCACTCAGGAATTACTCCTGGCGATGCTCGGGGACCATATGGGATGCCGGGATCAAACCCAGGCTGGCACAGGCCGGCCGCGGCAAGGCAAACGCCCTACCTGCTGGGCTATCGCCCGGCCCAATAAAATCTTTTCAAAGTGAAGAAATACTAGCAGTTGATTAAAAAGCAATTTCTATAATTCATTGTTCTACATTAGGGCCAGATTTTATAGTAGGGGAATATTTTTATACTGCCAAATCATGCAGAATAAAACCCAAGTGCAACCTGGAATACATTGGGCACATTAAATTAAAAAAAAAGTTATTGAAACACCGTTGTTTACAAAGTTGTTCAGATTACAGTTGTTTCAGGTATTCAATATTCTAACACCAGTCCCATCATCGATGTGCCCTTACCCCACAAACACTCTTCTTTTCCCACCCCCATCCCCACGCCTGCACCTTTATCAGGCACTAATTATATTGCTTATTACAAAATACACTTGAGAATGGTGTTACTAAAGTCATGACCTTTATAGTGGGTTGTTACATGTGAATTGGATCATCTGTAATATTGCTTTCACTTATTGAACTTATTAAATGTAGGGGACTTCTACTCAATTTTTTAAAAATAAAGATGCTCATGTTAATTTCTTACAAATATTCAATGCTCAATCCCAAACCCACCACCATTGTGACTATGGGCAACAATGATTTCAAATTTTCCTTGCTGCTGCTTAAGTCTGTCCTGAGCAGAATCTCAGTAATTTATTTTATATTGCTTGTTATAGCTAATTTTCTGGCATCTAGTCAAAAAATATTTTCTTTGAAGAAAGTTCATGAAGATTGTTCAATATCTCAATGGAACAATTGGGTCGTTGAGCCCTTTGTATGAAGAATTACTGATATGTTGTGACAGAGTGGGCATTGTGAGCCAGGAGTAACCCCTGAACGTCGCCAGGTGTTCCCAAAAATCAAAATAAATAAATAAGTAAATAAATAAAAAATAAATAAAAATATAAATTTAACACCAGCTGCATTAAAAATTTTGGACTTCCTGAAGCGTGAGGCCCCAACAACACTGATAAACCAGGAATAGCACATCAGATTGGATGGAATGTAATATAGAAGGCATCCAATCTCAGTTAATAAAATATCAACACAGAAGGCTTAACCTCTAGTAATCTCTTATACAAGAGCTTAATCGATTCATGGTGAAATACACAATCTTCACCAACTTTCTTCTGAGGAAAATTATTTTGATCATTCTTATAGCAAATTATAACAAACACTATAAAACAAATCATTGAGGGCATGCCAGGGAGCAGGCTTAAGTGATAGGTGGGAAAATTGAAGATAGCAGTGGAGGGGAAGGTACATTGATGGTGGGATTGGTGTTGGTATGTTGAATGTAACAAATCGTCACAAACAGCTTTGTAAACCACAGTGGTTATATAAGATGTAATGGGAAAATAAAATAAAAATTTAGTGGTTGTGACCTAGCTAGGGAGTGGGCAAGACCGGAAGAGGACAGTGATGAAATGGGGAGATTTTACAGGGAAGTTCTAAAAACCACCACTTTAGAGGAACTTTGTTTTCCTCTTAAAATTATCATTCTTTTTCATTTCACTGCAGATAACACTTTATGCAAATTCAATTTAAGTTAGCATATAGAAAGCTGTAAAGTACCAAGGAGTAAGTTTCCCAGAAGCACAAGATTTATATGCAGGACATTGCTCAAAGAAATGACAGACTTTTCCTTGAAGCCATTCTTTGTTTCAGGCTGGAGGGCTGAGCATGCTGAGAGGAGGGTTCTAGGGAGTGCCCTGCTGGCTCAGTGCTGTCCCTGCCACAGCCCATGGCCTTTTGCTGAAATGGACAGGTGCTCTCTGATTCTCAGGGAAATGCAAGAGATCTGGAATACCAACAATATTCTTGAAAATGATGCAAGCCATCAGAGGGTGAATGGCGTAGGATGCATGGCATTTGCCTTCATGTGGCGACAGCATGTATGATCCTGGCTTCAAGCCCCAGCAATACATACAGTCCCCTGAGGAGGTCACTGAACACTGTGGGTGAGCCCCATCTCCATATACAGTCCCCTGAGCACTTCTGAACACTGTGGGCATGCCTCAGCACCGCAAATGGTTTCCTGAGCACTTCAGGGGTCAGTGAACACTATGGACGTGCCCCAGCACCTTTCCTCCAGAGACCAAGGTTAGGGGCCAAAGGCAGTGCCTACTGCCCCTGCACTTCTGAGGGAGGCCCTGGCTCTAGTACAACCTAGAGTGGCCCCTTTCCCCTGCTAAAGAAAATAGTAGAAGATTTCATACTTCCTAGTTTTCTTGTTATTGTTTGTTTTTTGTATTTTCAGGTCACACTTGGCAATGTTCAGGGGTTACTCCTGGCTCTGCACTCAGGAATTACTCCTGGCGGTGCTCGGGGATATATGGGATTCGGGTTGGCCACATGCAAAGAAAATGCCCTACCTCTGTGCTATCATTCTTGCCCCCATACTTTAATACTACAAAGTTGTAAATCAAGGCAAAGTAAAAACAACAACAAAGTAGTGCTGGTATAAGCACAAACATATAAATAAATCAGTGGGATAAAAATTGAAATTAAAAACAACTTTTTTTTGTTTTATGCTAGGAATTGTAACCTTACACACATATGCAGTCAAGTGTTTATTACTGTGCTCACTAACACTTGATACGTGGTCATCAACCAGTGTGTCAAGAAAATTTTAAGGTGAGAGAGAGAATAGTCTTTGTAACCACTGGTTCTGAGGCAGCAAGAGAGCTGTATGCAAAAGAATGAGGTTGGGGTCTAGAGGAACTATTTAGGGACTTAACACCAAAATACTGGGATCCCGTAAGTGCTGAGCATGACGTTTTCTGTTTGATTCACAGAGAAGGAGAGGAGAAAGAGAAAAAAGAGAAGGAAGGGAGGAAGGCAGGAAGGGAAGAAGGGAAGAAGGAAGGGAAGGAGAGAAAAGGAGAAAGGAAGGAAGGGACGGAGGGAGGGAGAAAGGAAGAAAGGGGAGAGAAAGAGCAATAATAGCAAGTCTTTATAAGATGTGGGGGTTCAGACAGATGAAGCTGCCATGGAAACAGTCTGGCAGCTCCCAGGCTGTTCTGCAAATGGGTTTCCTTTTGACCCAGTAACTCTACTCTGACATACAGGCCCGAGAGAACTGAAAATACACATCCCTGAAAAAACTGTGTAGTCTTAGCAGCATTGTTTATAATAAATTGACTAACAGATGAATGAAACACAGGACAGTCACACAATGGAATATAATGAGAAAAAGCTGTGGAGCCTGTGGCAGGAATGTGGCCGAGGGCGGAAGCACCACCTGCAACTGTGAGGCGGTGACCTCCATCCTACATGATCCCATGCTGCTGGACAACAACCAGGTATGCATAGAACCCTGAGCACAGAACCAGGAGTAACCACTGAGCACCATTGGTGTGACTGGCCCAAAACAACAAGAAAATAAAGAATAAATTGATAAAGTGACAGGCAGTGTGTGTGTATTGGGATAGTAAAAGAGGGAAGAGGAAGGGAAACTATAAATAGCGACACTCACTCTTCCCAGTTTTACTTCGTGGTACTGGTTCTCATACCAGGCACTCCACCTCTGAGTCACACCCGGCCACTCAAAACAAGAGAAAACAAAGTAGAGTGGTGGGTTGCACAAGGAGCTGGAGCTCATATGTGCACGTATGAGCTGGAGGCTTGGCCACAGTGACACAAACCTCTCCAGTGCTGCTGAGGGTAGCACCAGGGACTGCTGGGGAGGTGCCTCCTCAAATGAAAGAAGAAAACCTTATAAAATGCTTGAATGGTCCAGAGGCAGAGTAGATGGTTGTGTGTATAGACCATAACTGGACACTGCAGCCACAGCATTACAGAGCAGGCACTGTGCGAGCATCAGGAGACATCGCACAGCAGGCACCATGCAAGCATCTCCAGACACTGCACGCAGGCACTGTGCGAACATCACGGGCACTGCACGGCAGGCACCGCGGCGAAGCATCACCAGACACTGCACGGCAGGCTCTGTGCAAGCATCACTGGACACTGCACAGCAGGCACCGCGGCGAGCATCACCGGGCACTGCACGGCAGGCACCGCGCGAGCATCACCAGACACTGAACGGCAGGCTCTGTGCGAGCATCACCGGCACTGCACAGCAGGCACCGTGCGAGCATCACCGGCACTGCACTGCAGGCACTGTGTGAACATCACTGGGCACTGCACGGCAGGCACTATGTGAGCATCACCGGACACTGCACGGCAGGCACCATGCGAGCATCACCAGACACTGCACGGCAGGCACTGTGCGAACATCACCGGGCACTGCACGGCAGGCACCGCGGCGAGCATCACCGACACTGAACGGCAGGCTCTGTGCGAGCATCACCGGCACTGCACAGCAGGCACCGCGGCGAGCATCACCGGCACTGCACTGCAGGCACTGTGTGAACATCACTGGGCACTGCACGGCAGGCACTATGTGAGCATCACCGACACTGCACGACAGGCACCATGCGAGCATCACCAGACACTGCACGGCAGGCACTGTGTGAACATCACCGGCACTACATGGCAGGCCCGCGGTGAGCATCACTGGACACTGCACGGCAGGCACCGTGTGAGCATCACTGGGCACTGCACAGCAGGCACCGCGGCGAGCATCACCGGCACTGCACTGCAGGCACTGTGTGAACATCACTGGGCACTGCACGGCAGGCACTATGTGAGCATCACCGACACTGCACGACAGGCACCATGCGAGCATCACCAGACACTGCACGGCAGGCACTGTGTGAACATCACCGGCACTACATGGCAGGCTCCGTGTGAGCATCACTGACACTGCACGGCAGGCACCGTGTGAGCATCACTGGGCACTACATGGCAGCATGGCAGGCTCCGTGTGAGCATCACTGACACTGCACGGCAGGCACCGGGTGAGCATCACCGGGCACTGCATGGCAGGCACTGTGCGAGCATCACCAGGCACTGCACGGCAGGCACCATGCGAAGCATCACTGGGCACTGCACAGCAGGCACTGCATGAACATCACCAGGCACTGCATGGCAGGCACTATGTGAGCATCATCGGACACTGCACGGCAGGCACCATGCGAGCATCACCGACACTGCACGGCAGGCACTGTGCGAGCATCACCGGCACTGCACAGCAGGCACCATGCGAGCATCACCGGATACACACGGTAGGCACTGTGCGAGCATCACCGGCACTGCATGGCAGGCACCATGCGAGCATCACCGACACTGCACAGCAGGCACTGTGCGAAGCATCACTGGGCACTGCACAGCAGGCACCCTGGGCGAGCATCACCGGATACACACGGTAGGCACTGTGCGAAGCATCACCGGCACTGCATGGCAGGCACTGTGCGAGCATCACCAGGCACTGCACGGCAGGCACTGTCGCGAAGCATCACCGACAGTGCACGGCAGGCACCATGCAAGCATTACCGGCACTGCATGGCAGGTACTGTGCGAGCATCACAGGACACTGCACGGCAGGCACTGTGCGAGTATTACCAGGCAGTGCATGACAGGCACTGTGCGAGCATCACTGGACACTGCACGGCAAGCACTGTGCGAACATTGCCGGGCACTGCATAGCAGGCACTGTGCGAGTATCACTGGATACATATCAGTGGACCATATGGGATGCTGGGGATTGAACCCAAGTCTTCCGCGTGCAAGGCAAAAACCCTACCTGCTGTCCAGCTCTGGCATTAAAGCTGGGTGAGAGTGCCATGGTTGCAAAGGCTAGCCTGGCATCCATGGGCACCACAGCTGAGGGTGCGACCTGGTGAGCTTGTGAGTGCCCCGCAAGGAAGAAGCACAACTGGGGATGTCCTTCACATGGTTCAGCACCAGGGCCTGCGGGTCGTGCCCTGCCATTCATGCCTGCCAGGAGGTTGTGCCAACAGTCAGTCACCACGGCCACAGTGCTGATGCCAGTAGGAGGAACAGGGAGAGGGTTGAGGAAATGCCCCAGTGTTAGGAAGTGATTATGAGTCCATAATCTTGTGAAAATGTTAGAAACTTCTGTGGCACATTCTTCTAAAACATGAACTTCTCTGGTGAGGATATGAAGGCCAGGGCTGGAGCACATGCTTTGCAGGCAGGGGCTCAGGGTGATTTCTGGCATTGCCTGTCCTCTGGGCACTACTGCCTGGACCCTCTGCCCAAAAATCTCATGATCACATGAATAGATGTAAAGAAAAGTTTTGATATGATTCAATGTTAAAAAAAAAACCAATACCAAAGTATCTCAAGGCAATAAAGATAAAAGGATATACTTCAACACAGTAATAACTATCTGAAAGTAACTCACAACAATTATCATATTAGCAAAGAACTGAAAGCTTTGCTTGTGAGACCAGGCACAAGACAAGATGTACATTCACACATTGTTGCTCAAAACAGGCTCAGAGTCTTTATGACAATTAGGCAAGAAAATAAAGGAATTCAAAGTGGAAAAGAAGGACCAGAATGATAGTACAGCGGTTAGGGTGTTTGCCTTGCACGCAGCTGACCAGGGTTCGATTCCCAGGATCCCATATGGTCCCACAAGTACTGCCAGGAGTAATTCCTGAGTGCAGAGCCAGGAGTAACCCCTAAGCATTGCTGGGTGTGACCACCCCACAAAAAAAAAAGTGGAAAAGAAGGTAAATACATCATTTGCACATGATCACTATCACTATCTATCACTATCTTCCCGTTCATCATCTATTTGCTAGAGCAGGCACCAGTTATATCTCCATATGTCCTGTCCCATGCTAGTAGAACCCAAGGGCATCTGCTTGATCCAGGAACATAAAGAGCCTCAAACCATTATATTAGGTCATGGGAATGACCTAATATAAATGTTACTGGTATTTGGCATATCAAATACGACACGAGCAGCTTGCCAGGCTTACCATGCGGGTGGCACACTCTTGTAGTCACTTCTGAATAAAGCATTTATTGATGAACTGTGCGGCCGCTAGCGGCCGCGGCGAGCCGGGCTGTGATAGTCTGGTCTGCTGGGTGGAGTTGTGACAAGAGGGAAGTCCAGATGTGGAAGATGGCGGCCCCCATGGAGTCGGGGGTCGTCTGGCTTGTTGTGAGGCTCTGCTGGGGTGGCAGGCCAGGGCTAGAACCCGCATTGTCTCCCCGGGCGCCTCATGAGCGGCTGGGCACAGGGAGAGCAAGGAGCAGCTCTGCCCCATGTCTGAGAGTCTCTGGTTCAGCATACCTGGGCCGGATTGAAAATAAACTGCTGCAGGGTGGGTGTGGATGATCTGGGCTGTGATAGTCTGGTCTGCTGGGTGGATTTGTGGAAGATGGCAGCCCCCATGGAGTGGGGTGTTTGCACATGATAAATATAAAAAATCTTTTTAAATAAAACTGCTACAGGGGCCGGAGCGATAGCCCAGCGGTTAGGGTGTTTGCCTTTGCACACGGCCGGCCTGTGCCGCCAGGGTTCGATCCCCGGCATCCCATATGGTCCCCGAGCACCGCCAGGAGTAATTCCTGAGTGCAGAGCCAGGAGTAACCCCTGAGCATTGCCGGGTGTGACCCAAAAAAGCAAAAAAAAAAAAAAAAAAAAAAAACAAACTGCTACAAATAATAAACTAAGGGACCAGAGAGATAATTCCGTGGGTAGTGCTCTTGCCTTGCATGCAGCTGATCTGGGCACTGTATATGGTCTCCCTAGCCTGCCAGGACTGCTCCTGAGCACAGAACCAGGAGTAAGCTCTGAGCATCACTGGGTGTGACTCAAAATAACAACAAAAATAATAAATTAAAACAGAATAGGGAAAGGCCACAAAATCAATATACAAAAATATGCTGCATATCTATATATAAACAATGAACTAAAAGAGAAAAGATATAAATCCCACTCATAATTGCAGCAAAAGGAATCACATACTTAGAAATCAACATAGGAAGTGAGAGACTTACATAAAGTTCTATGTTTGTTTGTTTTTTTTTGGGGGATCACACCCAGCACTACTCAGGAGTTACTCCTGGCTCTGCACTCAGGAATTACTCCTTGCGGTGCTCAGGGGACCATATGAGATGCTAGGGAATAGAACTCAGGTCGGCCGCATGCTAGGCAAAGGCCCTACCTGCTGTGCTATTGCTCCAGCTCCCTCCACGTTACCCTTAAAGGTGCGAGACTTACAAACAGCTCCATATTACCATTAAAGGTAAGAGATTAAACAAAGCTCCATGTTACTGTTACAGGTGAGAGACTCATACAAAGCTCTATGTTACCATTACAGGTGAGACACTTATGACTCACTGTAAACATAAAAGAAAATTCTAAGGGCTTCCCAGGCAGCATGAGCAACAGAGAAGAGAGGGACCTTGTGCAGCCCCCAGGTGCCCAGATAAAACATCTAGGCAAGAGGGGACATCTCTATTTCTTAGAAGTGCAAAAACCAGCAATGGGACTAGAACTGTGACCTCAGGACCTATGCCAATGCTTACCCTGCACTCAGGTGAACTGAGTGGGAGGTTTGTCTTCCAGACTACTGTGGCATTATGGGAAACAACAGATCCCCACAATGAGGAGTGGATGAAGAATAGAGTCCTGAAGTCTAGATAAAGAATACTCACATACATAAACTCTCTGATAAAGAATTCAGAAATGAAATGGTGAGGATGTTTAATGAACTCAAAGAAACAGTGGAAAGGACATGAAATAAAATATAGGAAGATATGAAAGAAACAGTGAAAGAGACAGTCAATAAAATATAGGAGGAAATGAGAGCAGAAATAAGAAAACTACAAACAGAGGAATATGTATATCAGGATGAAATTATACTCCTAAACATATGTACACCCAATGAGGGGCCACAAAATACTTGAAACTACTGCCAATAGATTTCAAAGGAGACATTGATAGCAGCACATAGAGAATTCAACATTGCTCTGTCACCTCTTGATAGATCAATGAGACTGAAACTCAACAATGAAATATTGGCTCTAAAGGAAGAATGGAAAAGAGAGGGCTAGTAGATATATTCAGGACACTTCATATCCAAAAAGCTGAACACATATTTTTCTTCAGTGCACATGGAACATTCTCCAAGATAGACCACATGCTGGGCCAAAGAACATACCTCAATAAAATCAAGGCAATAGAAATTATGCCAACTATGGGGCCAGAGCGATAGCCCAGAGGGTAGGGCCTTTGCCTTGCATGCGGCCGGCCCATGCTGGCCTGGGTTCGATCTCCAGCATCCCATATGGTCCCCTGAGCACCGCCAGGAGTAATTCCTGAGCGAAGAGCCAGGAGTAACCCATGAGCATCACAGGGTGTGACCCAAAAAAGCAAAAAAAAAAAAAAAAAAAAAAAAAGAAAAAGAAATTATGTCAACTATATTTTCAGACAATGATGCACTGAAAATAGAAGTTAATCACATACAGAAACAGAGAATCAAATCAAACACCTGAAACTGACTGAACAGCTCACTGCTGAACAACCAGTGGGTCATAGAGGCAATCAAAGAGGAAATTCAAAGATTCCTGGAAACAAATGAGAATGAAGACATGAGATATCAGAACTTGTGGGACATGCTAAAGCAGTGTTAAGAGGAAAGTTTACAGCTCTACAAGTGTTCATCAGGAAGGAAAGAAGGAACCACATAAATAATAATTTGACTTCACAGTTTAAGATACTAGAAAATGACCAACAAAAGGAGCCCAACTCAGACAGGAAGAAGGAAATAATAAAACTTAGTTCAGAAATTAACAAGCTGGAATCCCAAAAAAGTAATTCAAAAGATCAATGAAACCAAGAGCTGGTTCTTGAAAAAAATAAACAAAATCGACAAACAACTTGCAAGACTTGCAAAAAAAAGGAGAGAGAGAGAGAGAGAGTCTAATAAATAGAATAAGAAATGAAAAGGGGAACATCACAACAGAAACCATAGAAATTAAAAGACTATCAGAGATTACTTTGAGAGTATGTATGCCTTGAATCAAGAGAACTGGAAGTGGGGCTGGAGCGATAGCCCAGCGGGTAGGGCGCTTGCCTTGCATGCAGCCGGCCTGTGCTGGCCGGGTTCGATCCCGGCATCCCATATGGTCCCCCGAGCACCGCCAGGAGTGATTCTTGAGTGCAGAGCCAGGAGTAACCCCTGAGCATCGCCGGGTGTGACCCAAAAAAGCAAAAAAAAAAAAAAAGAGAGAGAACTGGAAGAAATGGACACATTCCTGGATTCCTATAACCTCCCAAGGCTGAACTAAGAAGACATGGAATACTTGAACAAGCCTATCACTACTGAGAAAATTTAAACAATAATCACAAGTCTTCCCAAACACAAAACCCAGGTCCAGATGATTCACTAGTGAATTCTTCCAAACCATTAGAGGATCAATCCTTTTCAAGCTTTTCCAGGAAATTGAAGAAACAGAAACACTCCAAACAGTTTCTATGAGACACATATTACCCTGATACCCAAAGCAGAGACATTACAAAAAAAAAAAAAGAAAATTACATACCAATATTCTTGATGAGCACAGATTTTATCTTCAACAAAATACTAGCAAATAGAATCCAAAGATTCATCAAAAAATCATACACCATGACCAAGTAGGATTCATCCCAAGGATGCAAGTATAGTTCAACATTTGCAAGTCAATCAACATAATACTATATAATACCATAGCAAGTCAATATTATATCAGTAAAAGAAAAAATAAAAACCATATGATCATACCAATAGATGCAGAGAAAGCATTGACACCCATTCATGATAAAAACCTGAACATGATAATCTCCATGTCCATCCATTTGTAGGCACATGTGTCGCCTGCATCTCCCCTTATGAGATGTGAACTTTCATGCTTTCATACCTAACTCTGGGATGTGTGTACTGAGGCATGTTTCTCTTGAGCATGTTATTCTCTCTCTCTCTCTCTCTCTCTCTGTTCTCCTTCCTTCCCCTCCCTAAAGAGCCTCCAAATAAAATCTGTTGCTTTACTGCTCATCTCCTGAAATTCTTTTCTGTGAGATAGAGAAGAACCTATAAGACCTGGGTAAGGCCTGGGTAGGTCTGACTTCCCTTTTCCCGAAAAGACCAATACCTTGTTCTAGCCTGGGTCCCTGGCTTCCTGAGAAATGGGGTAGTTGGGACAAAACTCCTATTCTGAGACTAAACAGACATCAGGTGTGGCTTGATGGCCACCTCATTGGGCTGGCGGGACTTGAGGTCCGTACTGTGCAGGGGCTTACTGCTGACTCAGTTGTGGCCTTCCCAGCGGATCCTGGGGTGGCAGAGGCATATTGGGATAAAGCTGCTCTTTCTCCCTCTTTGGTACCTCACATAAGCCACTCATGGGCACCCACTGACATCATTTGGGTTACATCTGGAGATGCTCTGGTGCCACTCCCTGTGATTTTCTGGTAATGTGCTCCATGGTTGATGGGGTTCAAACAGGGATATGTTTTTAAAACTGTACATGAACTTTTTTTTATTGATTGAGATACTAATAATGGTTCCTCATGTGTATATTTCCAAAACCACACCCATTGTATCCCCTTTCCCCCAATGGACCTCCCCGTAGGTGCCCCCTCCCACCACCTCTGGTCTGAGGATCTCCTTCTGTGCTGTCTTAGCCCTTTGCTGCTCCCTTGTGTGTACCTTTAAGTCCACTTTTGATAGGTTCTGCATCTACTTCAGCTGTTGCTTGAGCCCCAAGCACTGCTCCAGGCCTTGAGCCACTTTCCTAGGCCTGGGACAGTTTTTTCCCTGAGCAGGATAGAGCAAGTCTATTCCAGGCCTTCTCTAGCTTCTAGTAGTTTCTTATCTAGTGGTAATATGACTTCAATCCCTCTATCTTGTCCTAGTAAAGAGGTTCCAAAGGTTCCTCTGTACAAGGACACCATACCTTGCCCAAGTAAAACGGTGCCAAAGGTCCCTCGTACAGGGACACCATACCTTGTCCTAGTAAAAAGGTGCCAAAGGCCTCTCTGTACAAGGACACCATATTGAAGCTCCTTCCTGACTTCCTCATGACTGGGATCATCACATCTGTCACAGTTCTGTTTCCAAACAAGTTTCTTTCTTGAGGAACTGGTGCTCAGGGACTTCATCATATGAATTATGTGACACAGAGTTAAATGCTTAACACCAAAGAGGGGGTGAGGAACACCTAGAGGATAGTGACAATGGGGTATTTTTTTATGACACATTCTGGGAATTCCCCTTGACATGTTCTGGTCTGCAGTATGATCTGTCCAGTTTCTCAGACTCTGCCTAGATGAGAGAAGGCACAGGCTGGACCTTGGGGAGGGAAGAGATGTGTCAAGAGACAGTACCCTATTGACCCTTTCCCATCCCTCCAACTCTTTTTACTTAATTCTTTACATTTTCGCATATGTAATATTGGAAGATACCAGATTAAGTCAGTAAATTTGAAAGATTGGGTGAGTATATATGCAATTTAACTTCCAGGGACCTTCATACATTTGGGAATTTAGTACTCTGATATTTACTAGAGTTTATGTGTAAGATACTTTGTACACTGGCTAGTACCTATAAGGAAAATACCACCTGCCCCATTTCCATAGAGTAGCTAGAGGCTCCAGGAGATTCCAAGTCAAGTTTGCACAGCTAACTAGCAGTGGAAAGGGTATTGTTTGGGAGGCGACAGCTGGCCACTAGGGAGCTGCTGCCCTGTTCCCCAGGGTTGGTCCTGGTAAGCTGGCTGCTGGGCTTGAGCTGGCTGTGCTCTCCCCTGGGGTAGGGCTTGTCCAGGGCAGCCTCTGTGATGAGCCTCACCTGTCCTCATCTGCAAGCACACAAAGGTCCAGCTCTCAGCAGGACAGCCCGGTGTGTGCGGTGCTCTCCCTGTGGACCTCCTGTCATCTGGAAGCTGTCAGCCTGGCGTCTCCGCCCGGCAGTGGGGCCTGCATAAGGGCTCCAGTCCAGAGACAATGAGTCTTCACAGTTCTCACAGAGGATTTGCCCGACCATCTGAGTGGGCATCTCTGCAGATCTTTGGTGCCAGCCCTGGCGACCCCTGGATGGTCTGGTGAGGTTAGGGCACAGTTCCAGATGCCCAAGGCATTCGCTTTGGTACAGTCCAAAACTAACTACTCCTTCCGAAGAATAGACCACGCACGATAATGCAAGTCACACAGCGAGGTTTATTTCTAGCTAGCTGGGGTCCAAGAGTCGGCCCCATGCAGTGGTTTCGATCAAGGACCCTGAGCATACTAAGGCAGGGGTTTTTATAGCATGTTCAAATAACTTGTTTTCCTTAGCTCAACAGTTAGACATATTTTTGTTTTGTGAAAACATCCTGGTGGTTTCGACAAAATAAGCCTTATCAACTAGTAGAGAGCAATACCTGGTCGCATCGCTCACCCACACACATTCAATGTTTAGGGCTGATTAAGCTTTTAGTTCCTAGTTCCCACTCCTTGGGGTCACATCCTCGGACAGTGGAGGCCCAAAATGGCTTTTTGCTCTGAGATGGACTCCCTTATGTCCAGTGGCTCGTTTTGCTTACGTGACCCTCAACAGCTTCACTCATACTTGGGGCTGCCCATTATTTCGGCCTTTCCTCTTGGGCTCCCCAGGGAAGGTGGGTGATGGCCTGTCCCGGGCTCATCAGCTTTGTGGTCCTCCAAGTGTTGGCTACTCAGTCCTTCACCCACTCCAGGGCTCCCAGCAAAAGGTTCCTAAGCCCGGGCCTCCCTGATATGGATGACCTCTGCGACCACCAAAAGTGGAACTTGCTCTGTTGCTCACATAACCGCCCCCCCCAAAGATCGTCATAGAACCCCCAAAGTGCGACACGAAAGCCAGGGAAAGGGAATGCTTGCCTTGGAAAGTGCATGCCACGTGCATGTTGGTATTTGTGACAAAGCTGTTTGCTGCAGTCGCTTAAAATGCTCCATTGCTGCTCCTTGCTCGGCTTTCTGGCCCACTGGGAGAGACACCCCGGGCAGCGAGAGTGCAGGGACGGGGTCACGTCTCTGGACCGCCCAGGGGCTCAGCACGGGGCAGAGAAAGGACGGGAGTCTACCGGTTGGGACTGGACTTCCCCTCTCGGCTCCAGAACTGCGCGGGGAAGTGTCTTCGGTACGGGAAACCCCCGGCGCCGCGGGATAGGTTGGGGACAGCTGCTGAGGACCAGACCAGGGTAAGGACCAAGCTCCAGGAGCTGGGCAGTGGGAGGCTGCCGGACCGGGGTCCTGGCCTGGGAAGAAGGCGTGCCTGGTGTGAGGGGCGTGACAGAGGGCGTGTCCCCGGACTGGGGGCGGGGCCTGGGAAGATGGAGTGCCCGGGCAAAGGGCGTGGTCGAGAGCGTATTCCGGGGCCCGGGCCTGGGAAGAAGACAAGCCCGGGCGAAGAGGTGTGGTCGAAGGCGTGTCCCGGGGTCCGGTGCGGGGAAGTAGGCGTGCCTCGAGGCCGGGGCGGGGCGAGGGCGGGGCTAGGGGCAGGGCCTGCGGCCGGCTGCGCGGGGTGAATTGCGGCCCGCGGCGCTACCCGACTACCCCGAGCGTGGGGCTCCGACTGGCTTCGCTCTCGGTGGCCGCCGCCTCCTTCCCGAACGGGCCCGGCCCTCTGGGGACGCGGCGATGTGAGTCGGCCCCGCGAGTGCGGCGGGACCGTGGCGATGTGGCTCAAGCCGGAGGAGGTGCTGCTCAAGAACGCGCTGAGGCTATGGGTGACTCAGAAGAGCAGCTGCTACTTCGTCCTGCAGCGTCGCCGCGGGCACGGCGAGGGGGCCGGGCGCCTCACGGGTAAGGGCGCGGGCCCCACCTCGCTGCCCGCCGCCTCGGCCTTGTTTTCTTCTGTGACTCGTGCGCGCGCCGTGGTGGCTGCCAGAGGGACTCGCGGGTCGGGAGGTCCAGGGCGACCAGGTGCCTGCTCACCTGCGCGGCGGCCGCCTGGAGGCCGGACTTGGCTCCCGGAGGGACGGGGGAAGCGCGGGCCGCAGCCCGAGGCAGTGCGGGTAGGGGCTAGCGGTGGTTAGCCGGGGTAGCGGGCACCGCAGAGGACTCCAGAGTGGGCAGCGAGGCGCCCAGGACTCCAGAGTGGCCACCTGGGGAAGCCAGGAACGTGGCAGAACCGCCCCCGGGCTGAGCGGTCCCAAGCTCCGGGTGCGAGTGAGAGCAGCGTGGGGCGGCGTTTCTCCCCGCGGAACGGAGTAACCCGCGGGGGTCGTCAGGTTTGTTAACCACCAGGTTATTTTCTCCAAAGTCTGCTTCGAGACTCTCCTGAGAGCAAGTCCCGGGGCAAACCTAGCAGAGTTTACATTCTCCGACACTTGTTAAAGGGTGGCGGCGAAGGAACGGTGAGCCCATATGGGATCTTCAGAACTTGGGATGTGAAATAGCAGGGCCAGAGACCCTCTGCGGAGAGGCAGATCCGGGCCCAGAATGGAAAGTCTAACAGGGAAGTTAGACGGCGAGTGGGAGTGGGGAAGCAAGCAGGGAATTTCCCTTCCCGCGCTGCAGGAACGCGGGGCTGCAGTTGCACTTTTTATTTTATTTTTTAATATTTTTTTATTTTTTTGCTGGGGGATCACACCCATCGATGCTCAGGGCTTACTCCATCCATGCAGGGATGGATCCAGACTGTGCATCCAAGTGCTGTGCAGGTGAGCGGAGGGATCTGAGCAGAGCAGCTGTGCAGGGCTGCAGGTTGTGTAGTATACAATGCCATTGGCCCCAGGGCCCCTGAGTGCCACACTCAAGCCATGTGTGGTGGGCTTGGTGACAGCACTTGGTGGGACCCATCAGGGCCAGAGGAGGTGTTGTCCAGTCATTTGAGACTGTGTGAAGCAGGTACCTAGTCTTCAAGAAGGAGGGCAAAGCCTGGTGCTCTGCAAAGGATAATCACGGGGCCTGGCGTGGCCACTGCCTTCCTTCTCTCCTCACTCTGCAAGGGGCGAGCTGCTGCTGGCCGCTCCAGGGGACACCTGGACTGTAGCAGCTCACCCAGAGATGAGCTCAGACTCTGCCTCTTTGGGTTTGGGTTTACCATGAATAGCATCACTTCACCTGTCACTTGCCTTCCCGTTGTTCATCGATTTGCTCAAGTGGGCACTAGTAACGTCTCCATTCGTGGGGAATGGGGTCCATCATTGTTACTGTTTTTGGCATATTGAGTACACTAGGGGTAGCTTGCCAGGCTCTGCTGTGGCTCTGGGTTCATCCCAGGGAGCCCAGTCTTTTTCTATGTCAGACCATCAACCATCCAGGGTCCATGGGGCAGAGCCCTGGGGGTGTAGACAAGCCTGTCTCCTGTCTGCCACCTGCTCATGCAGCTGTGTATGGCAGCCACACCAGCAACACCTTGAGGGGCAGATGAATAGCATAGTTTCTAAAAACTCTTATGGGTAAGCAAACACCCTCACGCCCCAGCCTGAAGGGTTTCTTTCTTTTTTAAAAAACTTTATTTGGCTTTTTGGGTCATGCCCAGCAAGTTCAGGGATTACTCCTGGCTCTGCACTAAAGAATAACTCCTGGTGGTTTTCGGGGACCATATGGGATACCGGGATTGAAACTGGAAACTGGGTCCATTGTGTGCAAGGCAAACACCCTACCTGCTATACTATCAATTCTCAGTGGCCCAGAGCTCTTGATTATACAAGGTTGACATCTCAGCAGCTGAGCACTTTACCGTTAGGCCATTAGCTCTAAAGCTGTTTCAGGCATTGTGGATTGATTAACCAGCATTACCACATCCACCAACAGGCTGGCCCAGTGGTGCCTCTCAGGACCGTTATAAAATCAGAAGGTGGTTTGTGAAGGCGGAACTGCCCTGTTGAAGGAGGTCTTGAGAAAACAGGATGCTAATGGCAGCATTTTTTGCAGTGGATTTCCAGGGTTCAAAGAAGAGTTTACAACAGTTTGTGAAAATAATGGGACCAATGTGATATGCATTCTGCCAGGTTTGGGGCTTCTCTTTGGAGAGAGGCGTAGTAGGAGCATTCAGAGGAGGCATAAAGAAATATCTCTTGGGTAACTGTGAACTTACAGTTAGTAGCTTGAACAAGCAAACTCCACTGGTGTGTCACGTAATCTGCCATGTTTAAAAGTTGCAGAAGTGTGTAGTTTGCTTCCTGTTCTGCACACCGCACGTCTTCACATAAACCTCCAGCACTGTTGTCTTCCTGGCTCCCACCTCCAACTGTGCAGTAGACTTACTTGTTTGCTGTTTCTTTCGTTTAAGCTCCATGTTGTTGAGGGGTGAGTGATTGTTATTATCTCCATGGGGTTTGTGCTCATTCGTGTTTGCTGAGTGACCAGACGAACGGACCCGGCTTAGGTGATGGCTGCTCTCCCTTCACACCTCCACGGGAGTGGAGATGGGGTGACTGCAAGGCACAGGAGCAGCCACCTGGCCGTGTGACACAGAAAAGCCAGAGTGAGGAAGCCTTGCTGGGTTGTTGATGGGCACGGATCCTGGCACCTGTTAGAGCTCTGCCCCAGGGGCATGTTTGGGACAGAGATCCTGGGCCAGGAAGCTGGCACAGACTTGACGTTGCCGTGCGCACAGGCAGGAAGAGAAGGTCGGGTTACATGTGTGCACATGAACACAGTCTCCTCCTGGGAATATTTCTCCAGAGATCTCGGTGGACCTGGGGTCTAACAGGGAGCAGGAGTGTCTTCAGAGCAAGGGCATGTTGTGGGGCCAGAGCGATAGCACATCATGTAGGGCATTTGCCTTGCACGCGGCCGACTTGGGTTCCATCCCCGGCATCCCATGTGGTCCCCTGAGCAACGCCAGGAGTAATCCCTGAGCAAAGAGCCAGGAGTAACCCCTGAGTATTGCTGGGTGTGACCCAAAAAGCGGCCTTGGTGACTGAGTGCCACCCCACTGTGTGTGCTGCACTGGTTTCTGGTGCTTCACTGATTACTGTGAAAGATCAGTTATTTGGGTTTGGGTGGTAAGGCTCCCCCTGGTTCCATGTGGGCGGGGCGGTGGCCAGCCTCAGAGGTGCTGGGGAGTTTAGACCTGCAAGCGCTTTTCTTTTGTGCATTCCTGTAGGACTTTACAGTTTCTTCCCCAAAGAGTTTGGCAACTCAGCAGTTGGAATTTAAATAAATGATTGGTGTTTTCTACCTTTCCAAACACTCACCTTCAGAACCTGTTCCTGTGAGAGCTTTCATTGGCCTGGTGGAGGGGAAGAATGGGTTTTGGTGTCAATATCTGTTTCTTGGTTGTGAATCTGGCTAGTTTGTTCAGTTTCTTGGGGTCTTAGTTCTAACTCTGACCTGGAGCCTGGGGTGAATCCCACATCAAGTGTCTCCGGGAAGATTCTGGGCTGGGGAGAGAGTGCAGGGGCTGATCACGTGCTCAGCTGGAGCCTGGGGTGAATCTCCTGGTGCCACTGGCACCGACTCCTGAACACAGCCAGAAGTAGCGCCAGAGCTCCATTGGGTGTAGCCCCCAAATAAAAACAAACAAGCAGAAAACTTTTCACCTAAGTGAAAAATAGACTACATAGCAGCTTGAAAGTGCAGTACAAGGGCAGTTAGAAAATTAATTAAGTAGCAGTTTGTGTTAAGTGTTGCCCCAGTGAAAGGCATTTGGGTACCAGGCTTCTGTGGCCATTTTGAATCATGGGTGTTCCGTGGGTTGAACGCAAGTGGCTTTGGCCAGTGCCAAGCCTCTCTGAAAGCTGCTGGAGAGAGTGAGGGATACTGCTCTGTCCCTCTGTGCTGTCCCCCGGGTTCCATTGCCAAGCCCACATATGCCTCTCCCAGCCCTGAGCACAGCTGGGTATGGCCCCAAGTGTTGGCATTCACCACAGCAGCAGCTGATGGTAAGGTCAGATATTAATGAAAAGGACTTTTAATAAAAATAGAAAAAACTTGAGCAAAGCGAGGAGTGTGTGGAACCAGTGCATGGGGCACAGGGCGTGGAGACTCTCAAACATTCCAACGTAATCACACTTACTTTTTTTTTTGGTGGTGCCAGGAATCAAACCAGGATCTTACTCAGCCCCACTGCTGAGCTTCATCCCTGACTGGAACTGTTGGCAGAGCTTGTAGCGGGGAAGAATTCACTCTCAGTTGTGAGGACTAGGACTTTATGGTCTCCACGTCTGGCTGTAGGGATTTGAAATGGAAGCAGTATTCCCGATCTGTCTCTTTTAAGCTGTTATCTGTGGTTTAGTGATAAGCGGCCCTGAGCACCTGTTGCTGGCCTTGCACGTGCCCTTTGCTCCTTCCCTCCAGCTCTGAAGCACAGTGCTATCCTGTGCCCATTGACGGCCTGCTCAGCCCTCTGCCTGCGCTGGGTTCCAGCCTGCCCTCCGTGCCTGAGAGCTGATCCTGAGCCCTCTCTCGCACTTTTCCCATAGAGCTTTCAGTATTATTGGCTTGGATGGGTGGCTTTCAAGCCTGTCGTGAGCAGATCACACCCGAGAGGGAAAATTTTAGGCCTGCGAAAGACCAATTTCTGGTGTTGGGCACCTGCAGGAATGCCATGGAGCTGATAGCCTTGGAGGTTGAGAGCATTGCCGCAGCTGCAGCATGTTCAGGAAATGGCAGTGCCCCACGCAGAGCTCTCGCTGCCGCCATGTTTGGGCCTGCCCAGGCTGCCCTCAGGACTGTCTCTTGAGTTGCTGCCTGCACTCCCAGTTGATTGTTAGGCCCGCCCAAGGTAACCATCAAATGGCCCCACAGATCCAGAACCACAGTTCAACACTCATCCAACTAACACAGCTTGGTGTGCTGTCCTGCTAGATTTTACTTTCCCTTTTTACTTTTATCATCATCATCATCATCATCATCATCATAATCACCGCCACCATCATCATCATCATCATCATCATCATCATCATCAATCACCACCACCACCATCATCATCATCATCATCATCATCATCATCATCATCATGTCTTGTCACCCTCCTCCTACCTCCTCCTGACTCACAACCAAAGACCTGGCCTCAGGGAACCTGGTCTGGCTAATGATGGGAGCACTTCTCTTCATAACATTAGTAATTACTCTAGTAGTTAATCTGGGGCTGGAATAATTCTTTGTCACGAGAGCATCATTTTAAGTCCGTGGCATTTAAGCAGGTTGTATGTTTGCCAGACTCTTCAGGTTAGCTTTTGTTGTCTTTGCCCTCAGCTGACTATTTGATGGTGGGGGTGGGACGTCAGGCTCTTGGGCCTTAGGTTCAGTTGAGTCCTTCTGACTGACTCCTCCCCAGGGCTACTCCACCAGGTAAACCTGTCAGTACAATGTGATCATGGGCGCTCTGCTCCAGAGCTCTGCGAGGCCTTAGGCCTGGCATGTTGTCCTGGTGATAAACTTGGCTGATTGCTTCCTGTACCCCACCCCTTTTGTGAAACCACAGCCTTCTTTAGATTCCCAGCTCCTAAAATGAGTAGGACTCTGAATGGTCACTTAAGCAAGCTTTTGTTTTAAAGCAAATTTCTTTGTCTGAAAACAAACCAGGATAGAAAGCAATACAGAGCTGGAAAGAGAGTTTTATATGCTCTGCTTTGGGGAGGCCCAGCCTGGGTTCTGCACTACTGGAGTGGCACAGAGCCGGGGGTAGGCCTTGAAGCCTGCCAGGTATGGCCTCTACTAAACTCAGTAAAAGAACTGAGTAAATCTGTGATTTGTTATCAGTATTTAATTTGTATTTTTTTCTTATTAATATTCTTTGCTTTTTTGGGTCATACCTTGCAATGCTCAGGAGTTACTCCTGGCTCTGCATTTAGGAACTACCTCTGGTGGTGCTATAGAATGCCGGGGACTTGAACCCAGATCGACCATGTACAAAACAAATGCCCTGCCCGCTGGACTATTGCTCTGACCCCCTGTATTTGTTTCATATGCCTAGATACCTAGGGTCATGTAAAACATTTCCCAGACCAAAAGGAGTCATGATTGGAGAATGTTCAGGAAGTCTCCCCTAGGTGACTGAAAGGGAGGGATTTCTCTCCCTCCTTCCGAAGAACTGATATGTGAAGAGGGATGTTTGCAAAACTTCGCTTTAAGTGAATACGCTGGGGCCTGCCGTCACCTCTCAAGGGTATATGGTGGTGTGTGCCCATCAGTTTTTAGGCGAGGACAATGGTGTGTTTATCATTTCTCTAGAAACGCAGGGAAGAATCACCCAGAAGAGAGGGTTCAAGGCAGCCTGCTGGATGCTTCTGTGGTCCTTCAGGGTGAATGATGCAGCGGTGATTGTGGATCCAGAGTCTACAGAGCACATTCAGGGCAGAAACTCTCTGGCTGTTTCCACTTGCTAAATCTCATCCTCTCTGAAGGGTAAAGGGAGCCAAGTCAGTTCCTCGTCTTCCTCAGCCTAGCTTAGCTGCTCAGGAACTACTTCCCTTCTCTTGGGCTGGCCTGGCCTCTTATGATTCTTAATTCAACTTTTTTTTTTTTTTTTTTTTTTTTTTTGCTTTTTGGGTCACACCCGGCGATGCTCAGGGGTTACTCCTGGCTCTGCACTCAGGAATTACTCCTGGCGGTGCTCGGGGGACCATATGGGATGCCGGGGATCGAACCCGGGCCGGCACAGGCCAGCCGCGTGCAAGGCAAATGCCCTACCTGCTGGGCTATCGCTCCGGCCCCTTAATTCAACTTTTTTAAGTGATCTAAATTTTTAAAAAATTGAGGTGAAATATACACAGTCAAAGAATAGCTATTTTAACTTTATCCCCATTTTTTTGACTGTACCTGGCAGTACACACGAAGTTTTTCCTGGCCCTGTACACACGAGTGATTCCTGGAAGTGCTCAGGGGAGTGTATTTCATGCCTGGAATTGAACCTGGGTTACTAATGCAAGTCAAGTGCCTTAATCCATGTACTATCTCTCTGACCCATTTTAGCTTTCCTTTTTTTTTTTTTGGGGGTGGGGTTGAGGAGGGGGCCTCACCTGGAGATGCTCAGGGGTTACTCCTACTAGTGATCAGTGACCATATGAGTTGTTGGGAATCAAACCTGCGTTGGCTATGTGCAAGGCAACCACCTGCTGTACTGTCCCCAGCCCCTATTTTAGCTTTTTAAAAGAAGATTACCATTTTGGGCACACCGGCGGTGCTCAGGGCTTATTCTTGGCTCTGTGCTCAGGGATCGCTCCTGAAGCTTTGGGATCTGGAATGCTGGGGATCGAGCTCACTTAGGCCATGTGCAAGGTGAGCACCCTGCCCACTGTGCTATATCTCTAGCCCTCTTTGAATTATACTGATGTGAAGAGTTAGGTGGCATTTAAGTGGCAGTTCACATGATTAGGTAACCATCACCACACTAGGCTCCAGAGCTTTCTTCTCCATCTGAGGCTCACTTCTTCCTGTCTGCAACCTGCCCACTGCGTGACTGGCCTGTATCATTCAGTGTCGTCTGTGCTGAGCCATCACAAGGCGCTCTCTTTCCTTTCAGGCTCAGGTTCTGCTGTGTGGGCACCGGCGTTCTGTAACCTCATTCACCCATCAGCAGACACAGAGTTGCTCTGCCTTTGGCTGTTAGGAATGATGCTGCTCGGACATGCATCCGCAGGCATCTGTCCAGCTCTGCACCTTCAGCTCTGTAGGATACATGGGAAGAAGCAGCATCTTAGATTCATACGGCAGTCCCAGTTCTGGCTTGGTTTGGAGGCTCAGCCTGGTTGTGCCCAAGGCTTATTCCCTGCTAAGTGCTGGGATTCCTCCTGGTGATGCTGGGGGTGTGTGTGGTGCCTGGCTTCAAAACTGGAGCTTCTGTGACCCCTGTGTAAAGCACGGACGTCAGCCTATGGGGCTCTAGTCCAGTCTTGCATTCTTTGTGAGATCTTGATTTTGTATCTGTCCCTCAGCCTGTCATCAGCTCTTCCCCTGAAACTGCTCCCCAGGTTCTGGGCCGTAACCTGCCCTGGTTACCTGTATCTGACTCTTATTTGGGGCACACTGTTAGTGCTCAGGGTTTACTCCTGAGTCTATGATCGCTCCTGGTATGGCGCTATGGATGGTGTGTGGTGCTGGGGATTGAGCCTGGATTGCCTGGCTTTACGCACTGTGCTGTCTCTGGCTCCCAGGCTGCCTCTGAGCTCTGCACTTCTCTTCCGTGCAGGAGGAGTGGGGAGTAGACGAGAGCTGAAGCTCTTTATTTTTAAATTTCTATTGACTCACCATAAGATTCACAGTTATGGAATTGTTCATGAGTGGGTTTCAGTCATAGTGTCCAGCACCATCGCTTCACCAGTGCACATTTCCCCACACCAATGTCCCATTTCCTTCTTCCCCACCTCTATGGCCGGCACTTTTCTCTCTCTGTCTCTCTGTCTCTCTGTCCTCTCTCTCTCTCTCTCTCTCTCTCTGTGTGTGTGTGTGTGTTTCCTTCTGGGCATTATGATCTGCAATATGGGATCATATTTACCCTTTCACCTCCTTGAGCTGAAGTCCTTTAGTGCTGCAGGTCACTGGGAAAAAAAGAATGTGACTTGGAGGTCTTGTGCAGGCCAGTCATTTCAGAGGTCACATGGTCTTGTTTCCTAAGATGGAGTTTTCAGAGCTAATTGGCTTTGGTGAGTTTTCCTAACGTGTTTTCTATTATGGTTATGCCTAATTTCTTTTCACCATGTTGGGGGAAAAGAACTATTGGAGTTATAGAAAAGGAATAAATCTTGTTCTAGTTACATGACTTCTTTGCTGTAAATGGTGTCCCTACTACCTCACTCACCCAGTTTGTTGAACTGTGGCTGTCCTGAGGAGATAATGCGGAGGCCTGGTCACTCGCTGCACTCAGGAGCCCCATCTCTGCCGCTGGTAATGCGGAGGCCTGGTCACTCGCCGCACTCAGGAGCCCCATCTCTGCCGCTGGTAATGCGGAGGCCTGGTCACTCGCTGCACTCAGGAGCCCCATCTCTGCCTCTTTCGCTGAAGGAGCCTCCAAGCACTGCTCAAAGAGTAGCTCCCAGCACCAAAATGAAAGATTCACTGATGATAGAAATGGATGTACCTGAAGCAAGGGGAGAAACGTGACTGTGATTCTGTTTGGCTTTCCTGTGATCATGGATGACCGTGACTGTGTTTGGCTTTTCTGTGATCATGAAATATTGGGAGTTGCATGTGAGCCTCTGCACCCCAAGCCCAGCTGGGTGTGGATGTGGCCCTGTAGGCCCCCAACAACGCAGGGTGTAGCCCTGGGCCTGAGCAGCACTGTGCCCTCCGTCCACGCTGTCTCATTGGGAGGCCCCTCCCTCTGGAAGCTCTTTGGCTCTGTCTTGAGGACTGGCCATTGTCTATGGCTTTGTGTGTTTATTACTTATTACTGTCAGTTTTCTTTTTTCAAACAAGAGTGACCAGCGTAAATGCCTTTGTGCAGTCTTGTTTTGCCCAGCCTTCCTACTTAAAAACCACACACACACACACACACACACACACACACACACACACACACACACTTTCTGCTTATTGGTCCTCTTAGTTCTGCAATAACTGTCCAGCATTTTTGCTTATCATATTGCATCTTCACAGGACTTTGATCTTCTTTTTTCACAAATATTTGTGTATTTAGGTAAAGTAGTTAATAGGTACATCATTTGTCTAAAACATTGTGTCCTAACTTTGCAGGTGGAGCTGAGTGGCCATCCAAGCCCTGAAGCAGGGCTCTGTGCTTTGTCAGTTTCTGAGGCTGAGAAATCAGCAGCCAGTGCTCGTTCAGTCTGCACTGCACAGCATAGATGCTTGTCGTAGACCATTTTTTTTACTTTTTTACTTGTTTGTTTTGTTTTGGCACCACACCCAGCCATGCTCAGGCTTACTCCTGGCAGGGCTCGGGGTCATGTGTAGTACCGGGATGGAACCTGGATCTTCTGTACTATCTCTCTGGCCCCTGGAAATAAGAAGATTAAACTTCTTAAATAAGTTTAAGATGAATGAAATTCAAATATGTTAGAATAAATTAGCATTTTTTCAGGGGCAGAAACAAAAACTTCTGCAAGAGAGATTTAAAAAAAATGGCCTGGTGCCTAGTTTCTAGGTTACTGGCTTCTGCAGGTGTTGAGGTCTGCACTGCTGGAGATTTCCAGGTTCAGGATGTGTCGGTATTTTCCTGACAGCTTGTCCGTCGTGACTTTGAAGGGTGAGGCTGTGAATAATAGGTTCAGGAATGTGGCCTGTGCTTTCAGAATTTCAACTCTGGCCCCAGGCACCCCTAGGACTGGGATGGTGCAGAAGAGAGGCGAGAGGTGCGGGACTGGTTGCGGCAAATGTGTCTGTCGTGGGTGACGGAGCATAAGGTGGGGATTCGCTCAGAGGAAAGTGGTTTGCAAGCTCACACCTGAGCCTCTTCCCTTGGTGCCTGTGGTATTCCCGGGCAAAGTGTGTGTGTGTGTGTGTGTGTGTGTGTGTGTGTGTGTGGACCGACTCTCTCTGCTGAAAGAAGGGGAAGGGAAGCTAAGGGCTCTCCCTGTCTGCTGGCAGTCTGTCTGTGCGGCCTTGGGAAGCCTCACTCCTCCCAAGTGCTTGCAGGAAGCTTCTTGCCCACTTGTTCTTCCTGACTGCTTAAGGGGTTTATTCTGCAGTTCCCGTGGCAGCTGGCAGCCGGGCATGTCCCCAAGACAGTTGGACAGGATGAATCAGGCTTGCTGGACTGGGGTACCTCGAGAGTGTTCTTCCTCAGAACAGCCCCAGCTCATCCTCTGTCACCCAGCATTGCTTTAGACCCCTTGCCAAATCGAGTACTTGCTCCACATTGCTGAAGAAATGTGAAGCTTTTCCTGAAAATTTCTTATCTTTTACTTAAGACACTGTGGTGTACAAAGTTGCTCCTAATACAGTTGTTGCAGGCACTCGGTGTTCCAGCACCAACCCCGCCACCCATGTGACCGTCCCTCCATTCTTGTCCTGTTTTCCACCCCTGCCCCCAAAGCTACCCTCTTAGCAGGCACAAAGTAACTGATTTTATACTTTTTGTTACAACAATATGGTAAGTGAAGTAACAAAATAAAAGTATAGTGAAAGAAAGTTTGTGAAAACTGATATATTTCACAATGGCGTTATTCAAGTCCTTGACTGAGGAATTCTGGAACTGGCTGTGCTCGGGCCTCTTCTTGCTCACTGAGCCTGGTGGGCGCCCATCTGATTTGCTGTGCTGCTCTGGACTGTCAGTGTTGTGTCAGGTAGACAAGTATCAGTCTTTTCCTGAAATTTGAAAGTCTCTTTTTCCTTTTTTGTAACCCAGGGATCAACCTTGGGGTCTCACACATGCAAGGCGGGTGCTGTGCTGCTGGGTCAGTTCCTGGCCTTTAGTTTGCCATTCTGAGGGATTAGGGCTGTCTGTATCTGGATTAGCCTGGAAACCCCCTTGAGAACTTTGCAGAGTTTGGTAGAGAACCTTGAGTAGCAAATGAACTTATTTTAGGCGTGTACCTCTTCCTTTGTGTGGACGTGACTACAAAACTTTTGTTAATATCTATACAGAGGTGAAGCAGGTTGGCTTCTTTTCCTGTGGCTGGCCAGGCAGCAGGGACACCCTCCCTCCTCCTGGTTCCAGCAGCTCTGACTCACCTTTGGGGTGCCAAGTGAGCTTTGGTGGTGGCCTGGAAACAGAAGGAATGTTCTGGTTTGGGGGCTTTTATTGGAATGAATGTGTTTTGGGGCCATGTCCGGCAGTTCTCAGGACTTACTACTGAATCTGCACTTAGGAGTCACCCCTGGCAGTCTCAGGGGACTGTTTGGGGTGCCAGGATTGAGCCTGGGTTGGCCACATGGAAGGCCAGTGCCCTGCCTGCTGTTCTGTGTGCTCTCCAGCTCAGCTCTTTCTCCTTCAGCACTTTGCCAAACTCCGGAAGCTGCTGATTGAAGCAGTGAACCTCTGTTTATAAAGGAGCCCCGCAGCAGGGCCACTGTGATGCTGGACAGTGATGAAATGCTTGTAGGAGCAATGGTCAGAATTGCAGCATGAAAAGAAGCTTGTCGGAAAATACCGGGAATTCATCAGATGGAACTGGGGTCGGCCCTTCCCCTCTCCATTTTGTCTGAGCCTGGTAGCCCCGCCAGGAGCTGCCCTGCACCAGCCATAGCCTGCAGAGTCTCACATGCAGCTGGGGGAACTGGAACTTGGCTCTCTCCTAGCTCAGTTGACCATGAGGCCCCCAGGAGGACAGATGGGTTTTGGGTGTTGGCCCATCACCTCTGGGGGGTCCGGGAAGCAGCTGGATGAGACTCACCCACCACATTAGCCGCCATTTTTGCTGTCCGGACGCTGACCATGAGGCCCCTAAGTCGCGTGGCCACTTGCAGCCACGCGGTCCATCAAACTAGTGGAAACAGTTATGTCTTTAATGTTCTGCATTCTACGATGTGTAGGAAAGGTAGGCAGGAGGGAGAGATAGAGAGGCGAGAAAAGATATACAGAACCTGCCAAGTAGTTGGGGTGTGGGAGGGGGAGGGAGGTGGGGACATTACTGATGGGAGATGGGTTCAGGTGGAGGGATGAGTGTTGGAACACTGGAACCAAAACTCGAGCATGAGTATATTGCAATTGTATGTCTAAAAGTGGTGTAATAAAATTAAAAAAAAAAAAAGAAAAGAAGCTTGGAAACACAAAGCTGTGACTGACCATAAGGGCAGGCCGAGTGAGTTGTTGCCTCCCCAGCATCTGCAATCTGGTTTTTGGGGCACCCTCGAGATGTAGCCTCTAGCATTGCTCTATGCTGATGGTCTCAAGGACTATGAGTGCTGTGGGGTGTGGCTAGGCAGTGTGTGGGACACACATGGGGAGCTGTGTCCCGACTCCCACCTAGGGGTGCCTGCCCTCTGCCCTTCTGTGGGCCTCCTACTCTCCCAACCTTTTATGGTCAGGAAATTATGATTGTTCTGATGAACACAGGTCCCGTCTTGCCATTCTACTGTTCTCTTGCCTTTGTGTTCCATTTTGTTTTGCTTTTGTTGGGCTGGGGGTCGAGCTTAGTGCCTGTCACAGGCAGCCACTGAGCCTGTTCCTGCCCTGTGTCTCTCTGTCTGACCAGTCAACCCCCACACCACGATGCCATAGGACCTGTTGGCCCGGTGTTCCATACCACGGCATGCTCAAGCACGTATTCCTGGCTGTGGCCATACACATTCTGTGCACCAGCCCTCATGTGACTTTGCCATGAGGTCTCGTGGCATAAGGAATGAACTACACATTGGTGGGAAAGCATAGGGGGAACATCTCCAAACTTTGGGTGTGCTGTTCTGTTTACAATATTTATTTTGGGCTGGAGGTATAATTCAGTGATAAATTGAATGCCCTGCAGGAAAGAAAAAGCCTTTGACAATTAAAATTGTGACTAGTCTTAAAGTTGGTCTTGGTTCTCTGTATAGTTAATATATTAATATGAACATATATGATAGCAGAATGCAGTATGTTCTCATGAGAGCTGGTGTTTTGAAAGAGCAACTTAGCCCCAAAAGAAATCAATAGAATATTATTTTTAGAAAGGCCATTTCTGGCTAAAATATAATTCTCTAAAATAGAAAACCCTCTACCCCTGTTCTCCTGGGGGCCCTGGCAGCCGTGCTCACCCTGCAGCTGCCATGTTCACTCACCCACTGGCCCTGCTTTGCGGACTCACCACTGAATGTCTGAGGGAATACAAGCCAGCAGCTCAGACTACGGGACACTGACTGCGCCCACACCCACTGGCTGTATCACCCAGTGCTCAGACGCAGGGACACTGACCCTACCCCCCACACCCACTGGCTGTATCATCCAGTGCTCAGCTCCACTGTTTCATTAATGCCTTCTGCAGAGAAGCCAAACTGTGAAAAATTTCAGGTACTCCGGTGCTCAGGCTGAGAACCCTGGCATCGTGGGGACAGGCAGCCTCCCCTCCTGCCCCGCACTTCCTGAAGCCTGGCAGCCATACCTACCTCACAGCTGTCACCGGGTCAATTCATTGGTCCAGACCACAGATCCTGAAGTCTCTGGGCTGTGCAACACCTCCAAACCCCGGTAGGAACACACCAGATTAGGTGAGAAAGCAGCACAGAAGCCAACAACACTCAACAAACAAAGCAACATGGAAGGTTCAGCTAGGAACAAACAGCTATGTAAACCCTCAGTCAAAGACTTAACACCCTGTGATGAGATATAACATGAACATTCAGTTTTAAACTTACAGTTTTAATATTGGATCTTTATTATCTGATTAGTTTCAACTGTAGAATTGTATCAACAGCTGTGACTTTGTCTACATTTTAAAAAAGAAACAAAGGAAAACTAGAAAGCAGGTAGTAGAACACCTGCATAGCACAGTGGCCCTTGGGCCCAGTGGCCGCAGTGCACGCCCAAACCAGCCAGATGGACTCTAGGAAACCAGATGTTAGGTGCATATTTTGGTGCCGATTCATCCTCCCACCCCTTTCTTCTGTGAAAATACTAATGCGTAAAAGGAAAACCTCCAGAGTGGCTACTCAGCTTTCTTGCTGTGTCCATGAATTCTGAGTATGTGACTGAGCTCCCGGGAGGGGAGGTGAGGTTCAGCTCACACTTCACAGAGTGCCAGCACCTGTGGGGTCACCCACACTGGGCACTGTATTGGCAGCTCCTTCCTGGGCTGCTGGTGACCATGGGCCCATAGCACTCCTGGGAAAGGTGGGGCCTCTCTCATGTGACTGGGAGCCTAGGGGCTGCTTAGCTGCCTTGGTGCTGGAGATCATCAGCACTTGGGGCCTCCAGCAGCCCCCTGCCTCTGAGCCAGCTCCCTCCCGTCCCCTCCAGAGTCAGGGGCCTACACACAGGATGCTTGCTGCAGCCCTGGACCATCTCCTGCCAGCCCCAGCTCCTCCAATTTTATGACTCTGCCAACATAAAGGAAAAAGTGTCTGAGTGTGTGACTCTCAGTCATTTTTCTCTGGGTTTCTGTGAGGACTTACTGCTTCCTTTCTTCCCGGGGTGGGGCTGTGCCTGCTGTGCTCTGGACCTGTCCTGCCACCTGGGACCATGTGGGATTGAGATTGAGCCATGCCTCTCACAGGTATTCCAGCCCTCACTGTCTTTCTGTGGTAGCCAGTTTCTCAGACACAAACGTGCTTCTGTGGGCAGTTGCCAGCACTGCCCAGCATTTGTGCCAATGAGTGCTGTGCACTGGTTTGTCAAGGCCCGAGCCTTGGAGCCCAGAAACTTTTCCTAAATGACAGGCTTCTAGCTGTTGTATTTCAAGACCAGAATTCCCAGTAGGAAACTCGCTGTAATAGAATTCATCAGTCGGACAGTTAAGTGCTGTAGCTGAGGCTCCATTTCGTCTGATTAAATTTTAATTTTATTTGATTTTTTTTTCTAATTACTGGCTCCAACTTTGCTTGCCCTCACAGCTTCTCTGTGTAAGCTGGCAGGTAGGCCCCTTGCATTCAGAAGGGAAGCTTTTCTCTGTGCTCTGTAGGTATATCACAAGTATATTACGCCACTTCAGTTCCACCTGTGCATCAGTCAATATTTGTATGCATTGAAATTTATCACCATAACTTTATCACTTGTCTGTCACTTGTTTTCCCGTTGTTAATCAATTTGCTCTATGTGCGCCAGTAATGTGTCCATTCATTGGGAATGAGGTCCAATATTGTTACTGTTTTTGGTATATTGAATACACAGTGGGTAGCTTGTCAGGCTCTGCCTTGGCTCTGGGTTCATCCTAGGGGGCTCAGTCTTTCTCTATGTCAGACCATCAACTATCCAGGGCCCACGGGGCAGAGCTCTGGGGGTATAGACAAGCCTGTCTCCTGTCTGCCACCTGCTGATGCAGCTGGGCACTGCAGCCATACATGCAACACCTGGAGGGACAGAATAACTTTATCACCATATCTATTTGCTATCTTAGCATTTCTCAGATTTGCAAAACAGTTTAATTGGCTTTACTCAACACGATATTACTACATTTTTGAAAATTATTTTTATTTCGCTTTTGGGTTCTGCCACATCCTGGCTTTTGGTTGAGGGTTGCTCCCAGCATGGCTTGGGAGCAACTGACCATAGAGTTCAGGGGTCCATCCTGGTCCCACTGCATGCAAACCCTCCTCATGATTAACATGATTAACCCTGGAGCACAGAGCTGGAAATGGGCCCCCCAGTGTGACCCCCAAACAAACAAAAAAATTAAAAAAAACCCAAACAAAAAAGAATTGCTTTGATGTGGTAGGAGGCATGGCTTAGCTGCTGTTGTTGATGGCTCAGTTATTGTGCGCTTACCTTGCACACAGCCAGCCTCGGATCCAACCCTGGTGCCATATATGGTCCCCTGAGCCCATCAGAAGTGATCCTGAGTGCAGAGCCAGGAGTAAGTCCTGAGTACCAATGGGTGTGGCCCCAAAACAAGATAAAACAAAAATTGCTTTGATTGTGATCTTTAATGATTACATGTGAATTTTTTATTTACATTAAAAATTAATGTTTTGGGGATTTTGATATGGATTGCTTTGACTCTGAAGATTAATTTGAGTAATTCAGACCATTCCACAACATTCTTCCAACCCAGGGTGGGGAATATCTTTCCACTTCATGTTTTTTACTTTCTTTCATTAGTATCTTGCAGTTTTCAGTGGGTTGTAGGTATGTTAAATGTATTCCTGGTGTGTGTTTGTGTGTGTTTGTGTATGCGTGTTGGGGTGGGGCATGGCATCAGTGCTCAGGGGTTACTACTGGTGATACCCAGGGTACCTTTGACACTGGGGGATCAAACCTGGCCTCTTGCATGCAAAGCATGAGCTCCAGCCCTATCACTACATATTTTATTCTTTCCGATGCATTGTCATTTTTTAAAGCATCTCTTTCTGATAATGCAATTTTGTATAAAAAATACTATAGTGTGCTAATATTATTAAGCATTTTTCATTATGTGCATTAGGGATATTGATCACATGTTTCTTGTTTTGTGGTATTTATATCTGGCTTTCGTGTCAGGATAATGTTGGCCTTATAAAATTATTTCAGCAGGGGTCGGAGGCGATAGCCCAGCGGGTAGGGTGTTTGCCTTGCACGCAGCCAGCCCGTGCTGGCCTGGGTTCGATCCCGGCATCCCATATGGTCCCCTGAGCACCGCCAGGAGTAATTCTGAGTGCAGAGCCAGGAGAAACCCCCTGAGCATTGCGGGGTGACCCCCCAAAAAGGTAAAATTATTTCAGCAGTACTCCTTAGTTTTTAAATTTTGGAAAGAATTTTAGAAGTATAGATTTTAGGTATCCTTTGAATATCTTGGAGGATTCATTAGTAAATTCATCTTTGTTTGTTTTGTTGTTGTTTGTTTTTGGCCACACTAGGCTATGTCCAGACTTAGTCTTGGCTCTGCTCAGTGAAGTCACTAGGGCCTGAGCATTCATTTGTTGGGAGTGTTTTTTTTGGCTGGTGATTCAATTTTGTCACCAGCAACTGGTCTGTTAAAACTTCCTATTTCTTGATGTTTCAGTTTGGAAGATTGTATGTGTCTAGGAATTTATCATTTTCCCCAGGCTACCTAATATAGTGGTAATCACAGTAGTCTCTTATGATTCTTTGCATTTCTTTGGTATTTATAGTAACCTCTCACATTTCTGGTTTCATTAATTTGAACTTTCTTCTTTCCCTAATGAGTTTAGCTAAAGCTTTCAATTTTATCTTTGATTTTTAAAGAAACATATGAAACTTTTAGTCTCATTCATATCTTTATGATCTTTTCAGTCTCTCATTTATTTCCATTCTGGTGTTAATTTTAATCAAATGTTGTTATTATTGTTTTTTTTTTTTTTTTTTTGCTTTTGGGTCACACCCGGCAATGCTCAGAGGTTTCTCCTGGCTCTGCACTCAGGAATCACTCCTGGCGGTGCTCGGGGGGACCATATGGGATGCCGGGGATCAAACCCAGGCCGGCATGGGCCGGCGCGTGCAAGGCAAGCGCCTTACCCACTGGGCTATCGCTCTGGCCCCAGTTATTATTATTTTGTTTTGGGGACATATCTAGTCGTGCTCAGGGCTCAGGGTTACTGACTCTGAGCTCAGGGCTCTCTCCTGGTGAACTCAGAGAACCCTATGATGCGAGAGATGCCAGAGATGAAATCTGTCAGCTGCATGCAAGGTAAGCATCCTACCCACTGCTCATTCTCTCTGACTCCTAATATTTATTTTTTAATAGGGACCACAGTGGCACTAGTGGCCCATAGCCTCTCATGGTGCTCAGTCTAGCCCTGAGCACCGATGGATCAGTGCTCAGGGCTACCGGGCTACCCCGTGCTACTAGGCAGCCTAGAGTACACATGGTGGCTGTGTGATGCTGAGCCCAGACAACCCCTGTGGTACCAGGGAGCCTTAGAGTGCATGGCAGATGTGTGGTGCCGAGGTCCAGACTACTCCTGTGATACTAAGGAGCCTTAGAGTACACATGGTAGCTGTTTGGTACTGAGTCCTAAATTGGGATCTCCTGAGGGAGGCACGAGCTCCCCCACCTGTGCTGTCTCCCAGATCCTCTACTCTGATCATTTTCTCTTTGCTTCTGCAAACTTCAGGCTTCATTTGTTCCTTTTTTTTTTCTTTTTGCGTCACACCCGGCAATGCTTCAGGGTTTTCTCCTGGCTCTGCACTCAGGAATTACTCCTGATGGTACTTGGGGATGTCGGGGATTGAACTCAGGTCTGCACGTGAAAGGCAAATGCCCTACCTGCTCTAGGGCTGTATTGCTCCAGCCCCCCATTCTTCTTTTTAGCTCCTTTAGTATAAAGTGATATGGTTTATTTGGGATTTTTCTTATTTCTGAAGGTATGTCTGACTTCTTTCTTTCAGAACTGCTTTTCCTTTATCCCAGTGGTTTTGGTATGTCTTATTTCCAGTTTCAACTCTCTGAAGGTATTAAAAACATTTCTTTGAGCTTTCAGTTGTTGTATGTTGTTTAATCTTCACATATTTATGATTTTTCCAGTTTTCTTTTCATCAGTGATTCCTAGTTTCCTGATTGTGTTTGGGAAGAGCCTTGATCTCAGGATTCTTTAGTTACTGGGACTTGCTTTATACATACTTGATATCCCTGAACAGTTACATGTGTGCTGAGAAAATCATGTTCTCTACTGTTTGGGAAATTAGAGTTCTCTCTATATCTATTAAATTATCTGGTGTAATGTGTCATTTAAAGCTATTGTTCCCTTATTGAATTTTGGTCTGGAAGTTCTATCCATTGATATAAAAGGGGTATTAAAGTCTTTTTTTTGAGAGCCTGGAAATAACTCAAGAGAAATAACTAAAGTCACTGCTCTGCATGTGGGAAGCCTGAGTTTGATCCTTAGTAGTGTGTGACTAAGGATCAGGTATGACCCCTGACATCAGGTCTGGAGCAGTCCCTAAGTCATTTGGGAAGGGCCCCCAAACCATAAAACCAAAGTCCCCTACTACCATTTTTTTCTTTCCTATTAGGTCTGTTACTATTTGCTTTATGTACTTGGTACTCCATGTTGGATGTGTAAATCTGTATATCTTCCTTTTGGTTGACCCTCCATTATTACTCCGTGTCCATCTTTGTCACTGGCTGTAGTCTCTGATTGTCTCCCTAAGTATTGCTGTCTCATCTTTCTGTTGGTTCCATTGGCTTGAAGCATTTTTTTTTTTCCTGTTTTTGTGTAACTTCACATATGAAGCCAGAATGTTTTAGACAGGGTGTGTGTGTGTGTGTGTGTGTGTGTGTGTGTGTGTGTGTTTTCCTTCAGTCACTTAAATATCCATTTTTTGATGGGGAGCGGTTTGAGCCTTCATCAGTGCTCAGGTGTCGCTCCTGGTGTTGCTCATGGGACCAGGAGATGCAACTGCATCCAGTCATGTGCTCACCCTAGGAGTTATCTCCTGGCTCCACTGTCTTGTGATTGGATAATTTGGTCCATTTACTTTTACAGTAATTATTGATAAGCATGATTGCCATTTTCTTTTCTTTCTTTCTTTTTTTTTTTTTTTAGATTTCTGTTCCTTTTTTGCTTTGCTTCTGTGGCTTAATGTATTTTTTGGTTTGTGGTTGCCATGAAACTCAGCTATAGCAGCCTATTTATAAATCTATGTGTATATATGTGTATATTTATATATAGGCTGTTATAGCTGAGTTTCATGGCAACCCTAAACCAAAAATACATATATAAATATATGTGTATATGTGTATATATATACAGCCTATATATAAATATATGTGTATATTTTAGGCTGCTTTAGCTGAGTTTCATGGCATATATATATATATATAGAGAGAGAGAGAGAGAGAGAGAGAGAGGGGAGGGAGGGAGAGAGAGCACCTATTTATTCTAAGTCAACAGTGCCTTCTTTGAATGAATTCTGATGCTCTAAATACGACCTCTTAGCCCCACTGTGCTTTGTTCTGGGGTATGGGCTGCATCTGGTGGTGTTTGTGGTACTGAGTCCTCACAGTGCAAGGGAGCACTGGGTGTGCTCCCCTTAGGTACAACATCACCTCACCCCTTCAGGTAGAGCATCACCCATCCCAGGTAGAGCATCACCCATCCCTTCAGGTAGAACATCACCTCACCCCTTCAGGTAGAGCATCACCCATCCCTTCAGGTAGAGCATCACCCATCCCTTCAGGTAGAGCATCACCCATCCCTTCAGGTAAAGCATCACCCATCACAGGTAGAGCATCACCCATCCCTTCAGGTAAAGCATCACCCATCCCAGGTAGAGCATCACCCATCCCTTCAGGTAGAACATCACCTCACCCCTTCAGGTAGAGCATCACCCATCCCTTCAGGTAAAGCATCACCCATCCCAGGTAGAGCATCACCCATCCCTTCAGGTAAAGCATCACCCATCCCAGGTAGAGCATCACCCATCCCTTCAGGTAGAGCATCACCCATCCCTTCAGGTAGAGCATCACCCATCCCTTCAGGTAGAATATCACCCATCCCTTCAGGTAGAACATCACCCATCCCTTCAGGTAGAATATCACCCATCCCAGGTAGAGCATCACCCATCCCAGGTAGAGCATCACCCATCCCTTCAGGTAGAGCATCACCCATCCCAGGTAGAGCATCACCCATCCCTTCAGGTAGAGCATCACCCATCCCAGGTAGAGCATCACCCATCCCTTCAGATAGAGCATCACCCATCCCAGGTAGAGCATCACCCATCCCTTCAGGTAAAGCATCACCCCAGCCCTTCAGGTAGAGCATCACCCATCCCTTCAGGTAGAGCATCACCCATCCCTTCAGGTAGAATATCACCCATCCCTTCAGGTAGAACATCACCCATCCCTTCAGGTAGAGCATCACCCATCCCAGGTAGAGCATCACCCATCCCTTCAGGTAGAGCATCACCCATCCCAGGTAGAGCATCACCCATCCCTTCAGGTAAAGCATCACCCATCCCTTCAGGTAGAGCATCACCCATCCCAGGTAGAGCATCACCCATCCCTTCAGGTAGAATATCACCCATCCCTTCAGGTAGAACATCACCCATCCCTTCAGGTAGAACATCACCCATCCCTTCAGGTAGAGCATCACCCCAGCCCTTCATGTAGAGCATCACCCCATTCCTTCAGGTAGACCATCACCCATCCCTTCAGGTAGAACATCACTCCATCCCTTCAGGTAGCTCATCACCCCATCCCTTCAGGTAGAACATCACCCCATCTCTTCAGGTAGAACATACCCCATCCCTTCAGGTAGATCATCACCCATCCCTTCAGGTAGAGCATCACCCCAGCCCTTCATGTAGAGCATCACACATCCCTTCAGGTAGAGCATCACCCCAGCCCTTCATGTAGAGCATCACACATCCCTTCAGGTAGAACATCACCCATCCCTTCAGGTAGAGCATCACCCATTCCTTCAGGTAGAGTCACCTATTCCTTCAGGTAGAGCATCACCCATCCCTTCAGGTACAGCATCACCCATTCCTTCAGGTAGAGCATCACCCATCCCTTCAGGTAGAGCATCACCCATCCCTTCAGGTAGCACATCTCTTGTCCCTTTGGTTTTTTAAAATTTTTTATTTTACCACCATGAGAACAACATTACAAAGATGTTCATAATTGGGTCTCAGTCATATATTGTTCCAGCACCCATCCCTTCACCAGTGCCCCATTCCTACCACCAATGTCCCCACATTCCCTCTCTCCCAGCTCCAGAGCAGGCATTTCTTCCTTCGCTCCCTTTCTCTCTGTCTCTCTCCATCTCTCCTTCATCTTCCCCAATCCTTATTATACCATGTGATATATAGAATTACAAGGATGTTCATAACTGGGTCTCTACAATACAGTGTTCCAGAATCCATCCCTCCACCAGTGCCAATTCCCACCACCCAATTCCCAAACACACCCACCCAAACCCTGCCTGCCCCATTGCAGGCGCATGTTCCTTATCTATCTCTTTGTCTATGTCCCTGTATTTCCCAATCTCTCTTCTACTACACTTTATGGCTTGTCCTGTGGATACTAATAATGTATGATGTATCTATCTGATTATTTAATAGTGAGTTCTAGTGTGATATCATAATTCCTCATTCCCCATAACCTCTCAGTTTGATGCAAATAGAATGATTGTTGAAGTGTACAAGTGAGAAAGATCCTAAAAGAACCTGGTGCTAAAATACATTGAGTCAAAGCTGCGCACCTGCGCAGCCTTGGATCTGGATTTCTGTCTTGTGGTGGTTGGCTGTGGTGGCTGGAGCTCAGGGCCACACCCACTGGACCCGGAGGCTGGGTCTGAGTGGAGGCCCTCAATCCTTGCTCCGAGTCCAGCAGGAGCAGCCGCCTGCATGGCGAGCAGGCCCTAGGGCCGTGTAGGACACGGCCAGGCTCTAGCCGAGCCTTTTTCTCTTGTCCCTGTGAACCAACTCTCCAGCCCATGCTTCATTTGCTCTCCCCCAAGAAAGGCAGTTTATTGCTTTTTAATTTATTATTTTTTTGCAGGTACACAGTTGTTCATGATTGAGTTTCAGCCACACAATGCTGCAACACCCATCCCTTCATTAGTGTGTATTTCCCACCTCCAGTGTCCCCAGGTTCCCTCCTGCCCACCTTCCCCACCCCACCCCCTCAACCTGCCTCTATGGCAAACACTCTTTTTTTTCTTTCTGCGTCACACCTGGCGCTGCTCAGAGGTTACTCCTGGCTCTCCACTCAGGAATTACTCCTGGTGCTCGGGGACCATATGGGATACAGGGGATCGAACCCAGTTTGGCTGTTATAAGGCAAAATCCCTACCCGTTGTGCTATCACTCTGGCCCCTATGGCAGATACTTCCCCCTCTCTCTTTCTCTCCCTCTCTTTCTCATTTTCCTTTTTAGTTATTGTGGTTTGCAGTAATGCTGGATTTAGAGATGACTACAAGAGTATGCTACCCGCACGGTAGAGCCTGGCAAGCTACTCGTGTCGTATTTGATATGCCAAATACCAGTAACAATTATAGACCTCATTCCCATGACCTGATGGAATGGTTTGAGGCTCTTTATGTTCTTTGACCAAGCAGGTGCCCTTGGGCTCTACTTGCATGAGACAGGTCATATGGAGATGTTACTAGTGCGCTCGAGCAAATAGATGATGAACGGGAAGACAGTGATACAGTGATACAGTACAGTATTGTTACTAAAAGGGTATCATGCACTTCACTTTTCTTATTTCAATTTTTTTCATGCTTCACTTTAAAAAAAATAAAAACATTGTATTAAAAAAGTTCTTCACAGTGCAGTTGTTTTAATATTCCACACCAGTTGCACCCCCAATGTGCCCTTACTGCCACCGAAGGCCCTACTTCCCACCCACCTCCATGCCTGCTCCCTTCATCATGCTTCATTTTGGACGTCACGTTTTACCCCTTCTGTTTCCTCTATCCTTTACTACAGTTTCAGTTTTTACTCCTTCTGTCTTTCAATCTTCATATTAACTTTGTAGCTTTTTTTTGGGGGTGTCACACCTGGCAATGCTCAGGGGTTACTCCTGGCACTGCACTCAGGAATTACTCTTGGTGGTTTCTCCGGGGACCATATGGGATGCTGGGGACCAAACCCAGGTCAGCCGCATGCAAGGCAAACCCCTACCCGCTGGACTATCACTCTGGCCCCCAGCTTTATAGCTTTTAGATTCACTGTCTTTACTATGTGTTTTCCCATCAGAGTTGTATTCTCTCCCTTCCTCCCTCCTCCCTCCCTCTCCCTTTCTTCCTTTCTTCCTCCACAATACTAGCAGTGCTCAAGATTTCCTCCTGGCTCTGCACTCAGGAATCACTCCTGGCATGTTTGGCGCTTGGTGGGTGTGGGTGGGGTTTGGGGGTGTGTGAAAGTTGGGTGGTGGTGATGGTGGGGGGAAGTGGAGGTTCATGTGTGGTTCTGGGGATCAAACCTGGGTCAGCTACATGCAAGGTAAGTGCCCTTCTTATTGTACTATGGCTCTGGCCCTTGTCTTCTTGTTACCACTTAATGCCCTTTTTTTTTTTGTCAACTTAAGTTCTATTTATGGTTTAGTGGTGATGAGCTGGCTTAGCTTTTGTCTGAAATGCTCTTTATTTCTCTCTTATTCTGGCTTGCTTCCCCCAAAGAACTTTGGATGCATCATGTTAGTGTTCTGTGGTCTATAGTGTTTCTGCTGAGATATCTGCTGATAGCTTTTTGTGGTGTTCCCTAGTATATGAAATATTTTTTCTTTTTTTGGGCACTGCGTCTAAGGGATGCAGTGATCAGGACAGCTGCACCACAGCGCAGGAGGCCTCCGCTGACCTGCGCACCGTGTCTTTTTTTGGGGGTCACACCCAGCAATGCTCAGGGATTACTCCTAGCTCTGCACTCAGGAATTACTCCTGGTGGTGCTCAGGGAACCCTATGGTATGCTGGGGATTGACCCGGTCAGCCGCATGCATGCAAGGCAAATGCCCTACCTGCTGTACTATCACGCCAGCCCCTATGAAATGTTTTTCTCTTGTAGATTTTAAGATTCTGTTTTTATCTTTAACTCTTGGCATTCAAATGATAATGAGTCTTGGTTCTGGGCTTCTTTGGTTAATCATATTTGAGATTCTGAGTTTCCTGGATTTGTGTGTCTGTTTTCTTCCCTGAGCTAGGTATGTTTTCCACCATATTTCTTAGTTAAGTTTCATGCTTTTCTCTCTTCTTCTGGAATCCCTTAATGCAAATATTCTTCCACTCAGTGTTCTCCCTAGGTCTCTCAAAACTCATTTCTTCTTGTTGCACTGCCTGGGTGATTTCCTGTGCCATGTGTCAGGTCGCCCTCTCATGGGGTCTTCAGTTTAGCACATGTGTCCTTCAGCTCTCTGAGGTCTGCAGGCTGGTGGAATGTGCGAGAGACCCTGAGTTTGATCCCTCTGGGAAAGAAAATCAGCTTGATCACTTGTCTTTTTTCAAGTTCTCGGTGTTTGTCTGCTCCCCTCTCAAGATGGTGAGCCTCTTTGTGATCCTCCCTGAGTACCATCTGCCAGACATCGCTAGTTACCTCCCTTGCATTGTTTTTCTCTGGGGTTAGTCTTGTTTCTTCATTTGGAGAGCAATTATTTTCTCATTTTGCTTGACTCCTTTTTATGTGTTAGGCCACAACCGCCTAATCCCCAAAAGACAGGCCTTGTGCAGGTGACTGTTTTCTGAGCGATCCTGTCCAAGTTTTGGATGGCCTCTCTGTCTTTGTGATTGTTGGAGCAAACTGATCTTTTTTTTTTTTTTTTGCCAGTTCCCAGTTGTCAGGGTTCCAGGAATTTTGTTTAATTATTTCACGCCATTGGGGCACAGAAATACACCCCATGGCTCGACCAGGGTAAGGAGCCCCCTGACTCATCCCGGGTGGGCTGTGGTGTGGGTAAGGTGCTGTTCACTCTGCAGTGCTTTCTGGCCAGAGGCTTGATTTGGGTTCTAGGCCACATCTGGCACTGCTCACGGCTTACTTTCTGCTCTTTGCTCAGACATCACTCTGGGGGTGGGGTGTTGGGGAGCCTCTGCTTAGGAATCCCACCCCTGAACTAGCTCTGGCTGCAGTAACAGCCATCTGAAGAAGGCTCACTTCTGTCTCTGGAGAGCTTCTCCATGGTCCCTGCGTGTGCAGGTCAGCGGAGGCCTCCTGCGCTGTGGTGCAGCTGTCCTAATCACTGTCTCCCCTAGACGCGGTGCACAGGTCAGCGGAGGCCTCCCTGCGCTGTGGTGCAGCTGTCCTGATCACTGTCTCCCCTAGACGCGGTGCCCAGGTCAGCGGAGGCCTCCTGCGCTGTGGTGCAGCTGTCCTGATCACTGCCTCCCTAGACGCGGTGCGCAGGTCAGCGGAGGCCTCCTGCGCTGTGGTGCAGCTGTCCTGATCACTGCCTCCCCTAGACGCGGTGCACGGGTCAGCAGAGGCCTCCTGCGCTGTGGTGCAGCTGTCCTGATCACTGCCTCCCATAGACGTGGTGTGCAGGTCAGCGGAGGCCTCTTGCGCTGTGGTGCAGCTGTCCTGATCACTGCCTCCCCTAGACGCGGTGCCCAGGTCAGCGGAGGCCTCTTGCGCTGTGGTGCAGCTCTCCTGGTCACTGCCTTGTACTGAGTTGGGTGGGAGAGCTTGCCATTCTCTGAACAGGCGTGGAGCCTCTTTTATGTTCAGGCTTGTTTATATTCCAATCTTCAATATTTCTAATGTGGAAACAGCATAATTTAAATCTTTGAGTACTTAGGCAGATAACAGGGTATAAGTTTAGTTTTCTTCTGGGTGCTTTTATATTGTTCCCCAGATCACTACAACAGAAGTTTTTCCATCTTGTTATTGAGAAGTAGAACATTGTTTTATGGGGGCAAACGAGACTAGATTGCACTCTTCAGAAAGCTGTTTGACGATTAGAGCTGATTCTTGATGTGACTTTGCAGGAATAGATAAAACCCATTGGGAGTTAGAAATAGAACTTCAAAGTGATAAATTATTCATCTCAAACAGGAGTTCTGCTGTTTCATTATAGAATTCCTCTGGGCTATTAAAATACTTGAACCCAGACAGATACTTTTGCAAACAAAAGTAAGATATCAGAAATATTTTGTCAAAAGATTTTCTTTTTCTTTTTTGCTTTTTGGGTCACACCCAGCAATGCTCAGGGGTTACTCCTGGCTCTGCACTCAGGATTTACTCCTGGCGGTGCTTGGGGGACCATATGGGATACTGGGGATCGAACCTGGGTCAGCCGCGTTCAAGGCAAATGCCCTACCTGCTGTGCTATCACTGAGGCCTCCAAAAGATTTTCTTATGGTGAAGTTGCAGAAACAAAGGACCCTCCCTCCCTTTCTCACTTCCTTCCACTCTCCTTCCTTCATCTGTCCCTTCCTCCCTCCCTCCTTTCCTCCCTCTCTCCCTCTTTCCCTCCCTCTTTTCCTTCCTTCCTTCCTTCCTTCCTTCCTTCCTTCCTTCCTTCCTTCCTTCCTTCCTTCCTTCCTTCCTTCCTTCCTTCCTTCCTTCCTTCCTTCCTTCCTTCCTTCTTTTTTTCCTTCCTTCCTTCCTTCCTTCCTTCCTTCCTTCCTTGCTGCAGACCAATCCCTCGGTGTCCCCAGTTTCCGGGAGCAGGGAAGTCTGTGGTTGCTGGGTCTCCCTCTCTGGGCACTGTGCCTCTTGGGCATGTTATTCTCCCATACTGAGATACCAGCTGCGGGAACTGAGCCCTGAAGCAGCTCATGAATACCCTGGGTGGGTGCATTTGCAACTGTGGTTGTGCTGTGGTACATACTGTAAACCATGAACATAAGTATGTTCTGTGGTACATACTTATTTTTATACTCACTGGGCGACACTGTTTGCCATGTCAAGCACATTGGTCACGGGGATGGGGAGAGTAGAAAGGCTGGGGACAGTGACATCCCTCATCCAGACAAGCCACAGCCTTGCGGGGGCTTGGCAGGTAGAACTGAGAACATTAGCTGGTGCTAGCCGGGAGGTGGATGTCACCCAGGCCTTGGTGGCTGGGGTGCAGCCATGCTCAGCACATTTGTGACTTGCCCTTCAGAGAATGGGCTGTGGACAGGCTGCATTTTCACTTTAGGGGGCCAGAGCCAGAAACCTCCGGCCACTAAAATTTCCCTAGTGTGAAGTGATGCCTCCTCTCATGGACAGCTGTCACGTGCTGTGTGCCCTTTCCCTCTGTCCTTTCTCCGTGGAAGTGGAAAGTTGACCTGGTCTAAAGAGCTCACAAAAAATCTCCTTCAACTCCAGCAGATACAACAAAGACAATGTTATTGAAGATAAAAGATTAAAGATAAAAGCCTCCCCCACACCCTTGCTGATGTCCTGAGCAAGCAAAGCGTCGCTATGTGTCCTTGTTCCCGTGACTCTGGGATATGCTGTATAGGTGAGGGCCTGGTAGCTGCCGGGCTGCTTCCAGAGGACCAGGCTAGGGCCCCTCCCTCACGACGCTTTGGAAGCTCTTCTCCCTCTGGGTCAGAGCCCACCCTGGGCCCCTGTTGAGCACGTGGCTGCTCTGTGTCTGCTTTCTCCAGACATGAGCTCAGGTGTGGTCCCCAGTGGCACTGCTGGCGTCTGCTGTCCTGAGCTTCCGGGTCAGTGAAGGTTTGTGGGGATCAGGACAGTGTCTCTCAAAGGTGTCTCAAATGGTGGACAAGCTTGCAGGCCACTGGGGAGTGGGTCAGATTCTCAGCAGGTGCGACACTCCCCTCAGCAGGAAAATGTCATATCTATCATCTCTGCCTTTTCAGTTATTTGCTACTGTTCACAAGTAAAAGCTTACCCACCTGGGTTCTCATTCTTTATTTGCATTTGCCCCCCATATGCACCCTAAAACCCAGCAATGGCAGCCACACCAAGCAGCCCTGCCACGGAGACAGCACTGTGGTGTGCCCACAGACACAGCCTTGGCGCCCGGCGCTGGTACAGGCTGAGCTGAGCACACTGCCGGTGTCAGCCGCGCCTCAGACTGTCCCAGCCCAAAGCTCCAGAGACGTGCTTCCCTTTTGCGGAGACAGAGCAAGCCGACCTGAGTGCTTTGACGCCCATTAAAATGCTCCTAGTGGGGCCGGTGGGCTGCTCACTGAGAGATGGCTCTGTCCTGTGCCCCCGCCTCCGACTGCTGAGCCTGGGCAGAGCCCAGTCAGCACATGCCTCCACCAACTCTTTCGGACGCCCTTGTTTGCCCGGCTGGTGTCAGCAGCTGTCCTGCCGTCAGTGTGGCTGGGAGGGAAGACTGTCAGGGTCCGCTCTAGAAGCCAATTGTTAGTAGCTGCCCTGTTTGGGCCCTAATTATAAAACTTGTCTCCGACAGCCATCTGAGCCAGAGTTGTTATTTTAGTCACCTAAAAATAGGAGTGTACGCGCCTTGCGATGCCAGGAGTCCTGACACAGGACTCTGAGATGCTGGGATTCCGGAGTGATCCGTAAGGAGCACATCTTGTTCCACTGTCTCTTTAATGTTTCTGTTGTGTGGGGTCAACTGTGGGTGGACTCCTGCAGGGGAGGAAGTCGGGGTCGAGCTTAGACTATTCAGTGCCTGTCCCTAGCTTCCACTGTGGGCACATGCTCCCCAATGCCCAGCTCAGGGCCGGCTGGAAATGGAGTAATGACTGACCGCCTGAGTGAGGAGATGGAAAAGGAACAGGTGCTTGCCTGTCACCCTGCTTCTGTCCTGGCTCCTTGGTCCCGAGCACCTCCCGAGGAGCAGTCAGGTGTGCCCTAAACCCCAAACATCACTGTCAGTTTTCAGCTGTGTGGCTGACCAATTGACAGTAGTAGGTACAGAATAGGTCCAGAGGCTCTGAAACTCCCTTTAAGACTTTCTTTGAACTATTTCCTTGCTCTGCCCTTAGGCAAGCTCAGCCAGCCCTTCTCTCTGCTCCTCTAACTCTATCCTGCCAGGCTCTCTGGTCCTCCAACTCACTCCTGCCAGCCAGGCTGAGAACCCAGTCTCAACTGACTCCTCAACTGTTTTTCCAACTCATATATCCCCATAATTTGGATATTGGCCATCCCTTTAAGAGTTAAAAGCCATCCCTTTAATTCTTAAAGGAACCCTAACATACCACCACCACCACCACCACCACCACCAGTCAACAGTGACAAGCCCAAACAGGTGAGTGCAGCTTTGACATAGGTCACCGCTGCAGCATTTGGAAGTGAAATGCACTGGTGTGTCAGGGCTGCATTTCATCACCTCCTCAGCCTCTGTCTCAGCAGAACTCTTGGTGTGGATGGATTCAGGGTTACCTATTATCACCTCCTCAGCCTCTGTCTCAGCAGGAGTCATGTTGTGGATGGATTCAGGGTTGCCTATTATCACCTCCTCAGCCTCTGTCTCAGCAGGGGTCTTGGTGTGGAGTCAGGGCTGCCTATTACCACCTCCTCAGCCTCTGTCTCAGCAGGGGTCTTGGTGGGGAGTCAGGGCTGCCTATTATCACCTCATATGCCTCTGTCTCAGCAGGGGTCTTGGTGGGGAGTCAGGGCTGCCTATTATCACCTCCTCAGCCTCTGTCTCAGCAGGGGTCTTGGTGGGGAGTCAGGGCTGCCTATTATCACCTCCTCAGCCTCTGTCTCAGCAGGGGTCTTGGTGGGGAGTCAGGGCTGCCTATTATCACCTCCTCAGCCTCTGCCCCTGCAGGGGTCGGGTCACTTGTTTGGTTGTAATACTCTTCCCTTGTTGTTTGTGTGATAGGTGTCTCAGAGGCCGTACCCAGCTGGTTTGTTGTGTCTTGTCTGGGGTCAGTATTGGTGTGTAGTTCTCATGTATTGTGGTGTCCGATGTTGCTTGCGGAAGGTGTTTATTTTGTGGGTGCTTGGAGAGGGGCAGTCACTGGCCTTCAGCCCCATCCTTTCTCCATTGGCTGCCGCCTGTGTGTGATTGGTTCGGCTGCTGCTTTAGTGGACACACAAGTTCACTTCCCTGTGTGCGAGTGTGGTCATCTGTGTCTTACAAGAAATCGGCTCATTTCACAGAAGATATCAGATTTGTGGACCTGATGTTGATGTGGGTTTGCCTCATTACCCCTTTAGTCATCCAGCGACCAAGAGTGATGACTCCTCTCTGGTTTCTAATATTGATAATGTTTATATTTTCTTTCCCTTTGTTAGTTTAACTAGAGGTTTATCAATTTTTAATTTACTTTTGTTATATATTTTTCTCTAGTTTGTTGATTTTTTTGTTTATTATTTTCTCCAGTTTATGATTTTTTGTTTATTATTATTATTATTATTATTATTTACTTTAGTTATATTTTTTCTCTAGTTTGTTGATTTTTTTCTTTTTTTATTATACCACAGTGAAACATACAATTACAAAGGTGATCATAATTGGTTCTTGGTAATACAGTATACCAGCACCCATCCCTCCACCAGTGCCCCATTTCCACCACCAATGTACCCCACCCCTCCTGCCCACCCCCATGCTGCCTTAATAGCAGGTACCCCAGTTTCCTCTCTTTCTCTCTCTCTCTCTCTCTCTCTCTGTCTCTGCATCTCTCTGTGTTGATTTTTATTATTATGATTTTTTGTTTATTATTATGTGTACTTTCTTTAATAGTAAACACATCTTCTGGTAGCTTCCTACAGAAGCTTAGAGGGTTGGATTTTCATTCCTTCTGATTCATGCATCTGTTGCTCAAAGTGCTTCTTTTGTCACATGGCCTAATTTTCTAGAAGGGTTTTTTTTTTTTTTTTGTTTTTTTTTTTTTGCTTTTTTGGGTCACACCCGGCGTGCGCAGGGGTTACTCCTGGCTCTGCACTCAGGAATCACTCCTGGCGGTGCTCAGGGGGACCATATGGGATGCCCGGGATCAAACCCAGGCTGGCAGGGGCCGGCCGCGTGCAAGGTAAGCACCCTACCCACTGGGCTATTGCTCCGGCCCCAAAGGTTGTTTTCTTTTTTTTAACTTTATTTAGATATTCCAAGATTTCTAAGATATTTGCTTCCCTGAGGCCCTGGTGCTCTGCCGATCCCAGTTCAATTTCTGGTGCCACCCCTGTCCCAAACACAGGAGTAACCCCTGAGCGCAGAGCCAGGAGTGGCCCCCAAAAATCAAAAGGTTTCTTCATTGACCCATCTGTCATTTAGATGTGTGCTTAACCTACATGTGTTTGGGGATTTTCCAGTTACCGGTCTGTGATTTACTTAATTTTAATTTTAATTATCACGAGAACATATTTTATTTTTGTCAGTATAAGTGGAGAAATTTTATTAAAACAAATTTGTAATTAAATTTTTTTTTCAATAAAGAAAACTACAAGATCAGGTGGACCTCTAAGCAGTTAATTAGTAATGTAAATAAACGGCTGACTTTTTTCATTTAAGAAAGAAATAATTCTAATCTTGCAAAACCTCTGACAAATCACAAGAGAAATAATTCTTAAATTGTTTGACAAGACTATCACAGCTGTAGCAGAACTGACCAAAACATTAAAAGGGAAATTGCAGAGCAATACCACTCGTGAACAAAATCTCAAAACGTCTTAGCAAAACATATAATAAACCCATCAATATATTAAAGTGGTAAGCCACCTATAAGTAAGTATACTTTAATACAGAACAGTTTGGATTGTCTAAAACAAATCAATATGATTAATTAAATCAACGGACTAAAATAAAAGCCAATTACTTCACAAATGCAGAAAAAGTAATTTGACAAAATTCAGTAGTATTTACTCAGCAAACCAGCAAAATTGTAGACTTCCTCATTCTTTTATTTATTTATTTATTTGTTTATTATTTATTTTATTATGCCACCGTGAGATACACAATTGCAAAGAAGTTCATGTTTGGGTTTTGGTCTTACAGTGCTTCAGCACCCATCCCTCCACTGGTGCCCTTTCCCACCACCAATGTCCCACTTCCTTACCCCCTCCCCTAGCCCGCCTTCATGGCAGGTCCCTTATCTCTTTTTTTCTCCTTCTCTATGTTTCTTCTCTCTCTCTCTCTCTCTCTCTCTCTCTCACACACACACACACACACACACATATTTAAATCCTTTTCAATTCTGTGACAATGTGTTTTATGGCCCTGAGTGTGTCCTATGCTGTAGAATGTTTCATGCAGACTTGAGAAGAACATTTTGATCTAGTTGATTAATAGTCTGTTTAGCTTAAACACATCTTTACCGATTTTCTGCTGGCTTTTCAGTTACCAAAGGAATGCTGTTGAAATCCTCAAGTATGATCTTTTACTCAACTTATTCTTACTGTTCTCTGTTTTTGCTTCGTGATTTTGATGTCATTAGATCAGGACATCAATGTGTTGTCATCACATCAGTGTGTTTCCTTGGACAAGTTTCCTCCTTTACACATTCTGTAATGCCCCGAAATGTCCCTTATAATTTTTATTGTATTAAAAACTTTGCCTGAAATTAATATAGCAGTGGTATTAGCACTGTATATATTTTTCTTCTTTTTTGTCACATCTGGCAATGCTCAGGGGTTACTCCTGGCTCTGCACTCAGGAATTACTCCTGGCGGTGCTCAGGGCACCATATGGGATGCCTGCAATCGAGCTTGGGCCAGCCACTTGCAAGGCAAGAGCCCTCCCTTCTGTGCTATTTCTCTGGCCCCACAACACTTTGAACCTATCTGAGTCTTAATAAAGTGGGGTTCTCTTAGACAGTATAACCTGACCTTGTTTTTAAATTTGAACTTACTCTGAAATTTCTTAACCTTAGACCATTCATATTTAAAGGGATGATGAATATAGATTAATATCCATGCTGGATTTTGAGATGACTACAAGACTATGCTACCCACACGGCAGAGCCTGGCAAGCTACCCGTGTCATATTTGATATGCCAAATACCAGTAACAATTATAGACCTCAGTCCCATGACCTGATGAATTGGTTTGAGGCTCTTTATGTTCCTGGAGCAAGCAGGTGCCCTTGGGCTCTACTTGCATGAGACAGGACATATGGAGATGTTACTGGTGCCCGCTCGAGCAAATCGACTATGAACGGGAAGACAGTGATACAGTGATACTTTTCTATTTATCGCACTCATTTGTTTTTAAAAACTTTTATTTCTGCCTTCCGTGAGGTTTTTTTTTTTTTTTTTTTGAGGCCTCTTAGGTGGTGCTCAGGGGCCTTTGAACCCTCCTGACGGTTCCTGCCAAGCAGACGACTGGTCCAGTGAGTGGGCCTGGAATTTGGTACAGACAGACCCTTGGCTGCATGTGCCGCACATGCTCTCTGCCCCTGTGCTGTGTGGTTAAGATTCCGTGATCTTACTTTTCTCAGTATATCACTTACATTTATTTATTTTTCAAAGAAAATTGTTAATTTACTTATTCTTTGCTTTTGCTTTTGGGCCACACTTGGCAGTTCTCCCAACTCCTTCCATCTCTGTGCTTGGGGTTTTCACCGGAGAGCTTGGGAAGCCCTGCGGTGCCAGGGCTAAAAGCCAGGATCCCACATGCAAAGCTACACTCAACCCCTTGGGCTGCCTCCACAGTCCTTTCAGTTTTACTTCTCTAAAGAATTTTTGGGGCCGGAGCAATATTCCAGTGGGTAGGGCGTTTGCCTTGCACGCGGCTGGCCCATGCTGACCCGGGTTTGATCCTCGGCATCCCATATGGTCCCCTGAGCACCGCCAGGAGTAATTCCTGAGTGCAGAGCCTGGAGAAACCCCTGAGCATTGCCGGGTGTCACCCAAAAAACAACAACAAAAAAAAGAATTTTGGAAAGCCAGAGAGATAATACAGGGGTTAGGGCACTTGCTTTGCATGTAGCAGACCATGGTTTGTTTCCTAACACTGCACATTCCCCAAGCACCACCAGGAGTGAGCCCTGAGCACAGAGCCAGGACTAAACCATGAGGTGCACTGGGCATAGCCCAAAGCATATATATATATATATATATATATATATATATATATATGCTTATATAAGCATATATATATATACATATATATATATGCTTTTGGGCTATGCCAAAAATATATATATTTATTTATATCTATATCTATATCTATATATAGATATATCACTGTATCACTGTCTTACCGTTGTTCATCGATTTGCTCGGGCGGGCACCAGTAACATCTCCACGCGTCCTGTCACAAGCAAGTGTAGCCCAAGGGCATCTGCTTGCTCCAGGGACAGGAAGAACCTCAAACCATTCTTCAGGTCATGGAATTGAGGTTCATAATTATTATTAGTTTTTGGCATATCAAATAAAACATGGGTAGCTTGCCAGGCTCTGCTGTGTGGCCCAAAACCTACCCCATCAAAAAAAAAATCCCTGATTTTAGGGACTGGGCAACACTTCAAAGGGCTGGTGTGTAGGTTTCCATCTGGCAGTGAATCCCCAGTAATACATGGTACCGTGAGGACTACCAGAAGCTGCCCTGAACACTGTGTCAAGAGGGAGGAGGGAATGCAGTGTAGACAGCACACCTCACACACAGGCCCTTGTTAGATCTCCAACACTGCAACAACAATAACTACAAAGAGAAAAATATCCCTCCCTACATTTAAACTCCGGATTAGTTATTTTCAAATCTACCTAGACCAGTACTATCTGGGCTATATCGAGAATCATGTGAGTAGCTGTTATTTACCTTCTATTTATTCTGTGGGCCAAGAATCATGGGCAAGAATCATGGCAAATAGTACAGTGGAGGGGCTGGAGCGATCGCACAGCAGGTAGGGCATGCAGCCGACCGGGTTCGATCCCCAGCATCCCATATGGTTCCCTGAGCACCGCCAGGAGTAATTCTTGCATGCAGCCGACCGGGTTCGATCCCCAGCATCCCATATGGTTCCCTGAGCACCGCCAGGAGTAATTCCTGAGTGCAGAGCCAGGAGTAACTCCTGAGCATTGATGGGTGTGACTCAAAAAAAAAAAGATAGTACAGTGGATAGGGCAGATGCCTTGTTCTTCACGGACCTGGATTTGATCCCTGAGTCCCATACGGCCGCTCAAGCCCTGTCAAGAGTGATCCCTGGGCACACGGCAGGAGTAAACTCTGAGCACTGCCAGGTGTAGACCCCCAAAAAACAAAACAAGAATCAAACACTGGGTCTCACACAAGCAGAGAAAAATCTTTTTTTTTTAAATAAGACATGCCCCCCACACACACCCACACACACTAAGCAGTGCTCATAGAATTTGTGACCCTAACACCAGTGTGTGTTTGGGTGTTGGATGTTTATATAGAAAATATAAATTATAAAGAAAATATAAAATGCATATGATATATAAACAATATGTAGATAAAGGTATACAGAAAATAGAACCAGCACAAAATATAAACCTTGCATAGGAAGGCATTATCATGTTCAGCTCTCCTAACTCTGAGAAAATCGACACTTCGATTAGGTAAATATTTAGTTTTAATTATTAAACGATAGTTTAGGGGCAGGATCAGTAGTATAGCTAGTAGGACACATGCCTTGCCTGTGGCAGATTCAGCTTCCATACTCTGGCATCGCATGTGGTCCCCCCCCAAACACAGCCTGGGGTCATTTCGGATGCAGGGACCTAGGAGTAAACAATGAGCATCTCCACTGTGGTACAAAACTCAGAAGAAGCCAAGAAGCCTCAGTTCTTTCTTGGACATAAATTAGGATCTCCCTTATATATATATATATATATATATATATATATATATATATATATATATATATATATATATATGATAAAAAAAAGTGAGGCTAGTGGAGTAAGCTGAGCTGAGTGCAGGAGTGCATGCTTGCATGCAGAAGGCATGGGTGCATCCCAGAACCACATGGTCCTCTGAGAACTGCCAGGAGCAATAAGCACAGAGCCAGGAAGCTCCCCACCCCTGACAAAACCAAGAGACAGAAAAGAAAGTTTTAATCATTGCTCTAGAGTTCAAGGAACTCATTTATTTCCTCCCTTCCTTGCTATGTATGATGCTGACAGGGCTCACTAGGTCCCTGAGGGTCTCATGTGAGCTTTCAGTTCTCTTCTGAGATCATACGTGGGTGTGGGGTGGTGTGAGGGCAGGTTTCATAGCACAGGCCTGCAGCAGGTACTCAGGACAGCACACATTCTCACAGCACTGAGCCTGTCTCTGCGGGCAGGTACTCAGGGGACAGCACATATTCCCACAGCACTGAGCCCATCTCTGCGGGCAGGTACTCAGGGACAGCACACATTCTCACAGCGCTGAGCCCATCTCTGCGGGCAGGTACTCGGGGACAGCACACATTCTCACAGCACTGAGCCTGTCTCTGCGAGCAGGTACTCGGGGACAGCACACATTCTCACAGCGCTGAGCCCATCTCTGTGGGCAGGTACTCGGGGACAGCACACATTCTCACAGCGCTGAGTCCATCTCTGCGGGCAGGTACTCGGGGACAGCAGCACACATTATCACAGCACTGAGCCCATCTCTGCGGGCAGGTACTCGGGGACAGCACACATTCTCACAGCACTGAGTCCATCTCTGCGGGCAGGTACTCGGGGACACCACACATTCCCGCAGTACTGAGTCCATCTCTGCAGGCAGGTACTCGGGGACAGCACACATTCTCACAGCACTGAGCCCATGTCTCCGGGCAGGTACTCGGGGACAGCATACATTCTCACAGCACTGGGCCTGTCTCTGCGGGCAGGTACTCGGGGACAGCACACATTCTCACAGCGCTGAGCCCATCTCTGCGGGCAGGTACTCAGGACAGCACATATTCCCACAGCACTGAGCCCATCTCTGCGGGCAGGTACTCGGGGACAGCACACATTCTCACAGCGCTGAGCCCATCTCTGCAGGCAGGTACTCGGGGACACCACACATTCCCGCAGTACTGAGTCCATCTCTGCAGGCAGGTACTCGGGGACAGCACACATTCTCACAGCACTGAGCCCATGTCTCCGGGCAGGTACTCGGGGACAGCATACATTCTCACAGCACTGGGCCTGTCTCTGCGGGCAGGTACTCGGGGACAGCACACATTCTCACAGCGCTGAGCCCATCTCTGTGGGCAGGTACTCGGGGACAGCACACATTCTCACAGCGCTGAGCCCGTCTCTGCGGGCAGGTACTCGGGGACAGCACACATTCTCACAGCACTGAGCCCATCTCTGCGGCAGGTACTCGGGGACAGCACACATTCTCACAGCGCTGAGCCTGTCTCTGCGGGCAGGTACTCGGGGACAGCACACATTCTCACAGCGCTGAGCCTGTCTCTGCGGGCAGGTACTCGGGGACAGCATACATTCTCACAGCACTGAGCCTGTCTCTGCGGGCAGGTACTCGGGGACAGCATACATTCTCACAGCGCTGAGCCTGTCTCTGCGGGCAGGTACTCGGGGGACAGCACACATTCTCACAGCGCTGAGCCCATCTCTGCGGGCAGGTACTCGGGGGACAGCACACATTCTCACAGCGCTGAGCCCATCTCTGCGGGCAGGTACTCGGGGACAGCACACTTTCTCACAGTGCTGAGCTCATCTCTGTGGGCAGGTACTCGGGGACAGCACACATTCTCACAGCGCTGAGCCCATCTCTGCGGGCAGGTACTCGGGGACAGCACACATTCTCACAGCGCTGAGCCCACATCTGCGGGCAGATACTCAGGGGACAGCACACATTCTCACAGCACTGAGCCCATCTCTGCGGGCAGGTACTCGGGGACAGCACACATTGTCACAGCACTGAGCCCATCTCTGTGGGCAGGTACTCGGGGACATTCTCACAGCACTGAGCCCATCTCTGCGGGCAGGTACTCGGGGACAGCACACATTCTCACAGCGCTGAGCCCGTCTCTGTGGGCAGGTACTCGGGGACAGCACACATTCTCACAGCGCTGAGTCCATCTCTGCGGGCAGGTACTCGGGGACAGCAGCACACATTATCACAGCACTGAGCCCATCTCTGCGGGCAGGTACTCGGGGACAGCACACATTCTCACAGCACTGAGTCCATCTCTGCGGGCAGGTACTCGGGGACACCACACATTCCCGCAGTACTGAGTCCATCTCTGCAGGCAGGTACTCGGGGACAGCACACATTCTCACAGCACTGAGCCCATGTCTCCGGGCAGGTACTCGGGGACAGCATACATTCTCACAGCACTGGGCCTGTCTCTGCGGGCAGGTACTCGGGGACAGCACACATTCTCACAGCGCTGAGCCCATCTCTGCGGGCAGGTACTCAGGACAGCACATATTCCCACAGCACTGAGCCCATCTCTGCGGGCAGGTACTCGGGGACAGCACACATTCTCACAGCGCTGAGCCCATCTCTGCAGGCAGGTACTCGGGGACACCACACATTCCCGCAGTACTGAGTCCATCTCTGCAGGCAGGTACTCGGGGACAGCACACATTCTCACAGCACTGAGCCCATGTCTCCGGGCAGGTACTCGGGGACAGCATACATTCTCACAGCACTGGGCCTGTCTCTGCGGGCAGGTACTCGGGGACAGCACACATTCTCACAGCGCTGAGCCCATCTCTGTGGGCAGGTACTCGGGGACAGCACACATTCTCACAGCGCTGAGCCCGTCTCTGCGGGCAGGTACTCGGGGACAGCACACATTCTCACAGCACTGAGCCCATCTCTGCGGCAGGTACCGGGGACAGCACACATTCTCACAGCGCTGAGCCTGTCTCTGCGGGCAGGTACTTCGGGGACAGCACACATTCTCACAGCGCTGAGCCTGTCTCTGCGGGCAGGTACTCGGGGACAGCATACATTCTCACAGCACTGAGCCTGTCTCTGCGGGCAGGTACTCGGGGACAGCATACATTCTCACAGCGCTGAGCCTGTCTCTGCGGGCAGGTACTCGGGGACAGCACACATTCTCACAGCGCTGAGCCCATCTCTGCGGGCAGGTACTCGGGGGACAGCACACATTCTCACAGCGCTGAGCCCATCTCTGCGGGCAGGTACTGGGGACAGCACACTTTCTCACAGTGCTGAGCTCATCTCTGTGGGCAGGTACTGGGGACAGCACACATTCTCACAGCGCTGAGCCCATCTCTGCGGGCAGGTACTCGGGGACAGCACACATTCTCACAGCGCTGAGCCCACATCTGCGGGCAGATACTCAGGGGACAGCACACATTCTCACAGCACTGAGCCCATCTCTGCGGGCAGGTACTCGGGGACAGCACACATTGTCACAGCACTGAGCCCATCTCTGCGGGCAGGTACTCGGGGACATTCTCACAGCACTGAGCCCATCTCTGCGGGCAGGTACTCGGGGACAGCACACATTCTCACAGCGCTGAGCCTGTCTCTGTGGGCAGGTACTCGGGGACAGCACACATTCTCACAGCACTGAGCCTGTCTCTGCGGGCAGGTACTCGGGGACAGCACACATTCTCACAGCGCTGAGCCCATCTCTGCGGGCAGGTACTCGGGGACAGCACACATTCTCACAGCGCTGAGTCCATCTCTGCGGGCAGGTACTCGGGGACAGCACACATTCTCACAGCGCTGAGTCCATCTCTGGGGCAGGTACTCAGGGACAGCACACTTTCTCACAGTGCTGAGCTCATCTCTGTGGGCAGGTACTCGGGGACAGCACACATTCTCACAGCGCTGAGCCCATCTCTGCGGGCAGGTACTCGGGGACAGCACACATTCTCACAGCGCTGAGCCCACATCTGCGGGCAGATACTCAGGGGACAGCACACATTCTCACAGCACTGAGCCCATCTCTGCGGGCAGGTACTCGGGGACAGCACACATTGTCACAGCACTGAGCCCATCTCTGCGGGCAGGTACTGGGGACATTCTCACAGCACTGAGCCCATCTCTGCGGGCAGGTACTCGGGGACAGCACACATTCTCACAGCGCTGAGCCTGTCTCTGTGGGCAGGTACTCGGGGACAGCACACATTCTCACAGCACTGAGCCTGTCTCTGCGGGCAGGTACTCGGGGACAGCACACATTCTCACAGCGCTGAGCCCATCTCTGCGGGCAGGTACTCGGGGGACAGCACACATTCTCACAGCGCTGAGTCCATCTCTGCGGGCAGGTACTCGGGGACAGCACACATTCTCACAGCGCTGAGTCCATCTCTGGGGCAGGTACTCGGGGACAGCACACATTCTCACAGCGCTGAGCCCATCTCTGCGGGCAGGTACTGTGAACAGCACACATTCTCACAGCACTGAGCCCATCTCTGCAGGCAGGTACTTGGGGACAGCACACATTCTCACAGCGCTGAGCCCATCTCTGCGGGCAGGTACTCGGGGACAGCACACATTCTCATAGCACTGAGCCCATCTCTCCGGGCAGGTACTCGGGGACAGCACACATTCTCACAGCGCTGAGCCCATCTCTGCGGGCAGGTACTGGGGACAGCACACATTCTCACAGCACTGAGCCCATCTCTGCGGGCAGGTACTCGGGGGACAGCACACATTCTCACAGTGCTGAGCCCATCTCTGCGGGCAGGTACTCGGGGACAGCACACATTGTCACAGCACTGAGCCCGTCTCTGCGGGCAGGTACTCGGGACAGCACACATTCTCACAGCGCTGAGCCCATCTCTGCGGGCAGGTACTCGGGGACATTTTCACAGCACTGAGCCCGTCTCTGCGGGCAGGTACTCGGGGACAGCACACATTCTCACAGCACTGAGCCCGTCTCTGCGGGCAGGTACTCGGGGGACAGCACACATTCTCACAGCGCTGAGCCCATCTCTGCGGGCAGGTACTCGGGGACAGCACACATTCTCGCAGTACTGAGCCCATCTCTGCAGGCAGGTACTCGGGGACAGCACACATTCTCACAGCACTGAGCCCATCTCTGCAGGCAGGTACTCGGGGACAGCACACATTCTCACAGCACTGAGTCTGTCTCTGCGGGCAGGTACTCGGGGGCAGCACACATTCTCACAGCGCTGAGTCCATCTCTGCGGGCAGGTACTCAGCGGGACAGCACACATTCTCACAGCGCTGAGTCCATCTCTGCGGGCAGGTACTCGGGGACAGCACACATTCTCACAGCACTGAGCCCGTCTCTGCGGGCAGGTACTAGGGGACAGCACACATTCTCACAGCACTGAGCCCATCTCTCCGGGCAGGTACTCGGGGTAGCACACATTCTCACAGCACTGAGTCCATCTCTGCGGGCAGGTACTCGGGGACAGCACACATTCTCACAGCGCTGAGTCCATCTCTGCGGGCAGGTACTCGGGGGACAGCACACGTTCTCACAGCGCTGAGCCCATCTCTGAGGGCAGGTACTCGGGGACAGCACACATTCTCACAGCACTGAGCCCGTCTCTGCGGGCAGGTACTCGGGGACAGCACACATTCTCACAGCGCTGAGCCCACATCTGCGGCAGGTACTCAGGGGACAGCACACATTCTCACAGCGCTGAGCCCATCTCCTCGGGCAGGTACTCAGGGGAAAGCACACATTCTCACAGCACTGAGCCCATCTCTGCGGGTAGGTACTCGGGGACATTCTCACAGCACTGAGCCCATCTCTGCGGGCAGGTACTCGGGGACAGCACACATTCTCACAGCGCTGAGCCTGTCTCTGCGGGCAGGTACTCGGGGACAGCACACATTCTCACAGCACTGAGCCTGTCTCTGCGGGCAGGTACTCGGGGACAGCACACATTCTCACAGCGCTGACTCCATTCTGCGGGCAGGTACTCGGGGACAGCACACATTCTCATAGCACTGAGCCCATCTCTGCGGGCAGGTACTAGGGGACAGCATACATTTTCACAGCACTGAGCCCATCTCTGCGGGCAGGTACTCGGGGACAGCACACATTCTCACAGCACTGAGTCCATCTCTGCGGGCAGGTACTCGGGGACAGCACACATTCTCACAGCGCTGAGCCCATCTCTGCGGGCAGGTACTCGGGGACAGCACACATTCTCACAGCGCTGAATCCATCTCTGCGGGCAGGTACTCGGGGACAGCACACATTCTCACAGCGCTGAGTCCATCTCTGGGGCAGGTACTCGGGGACAGCACACATTTTCACAGCACTGAGCCCATCTCTGCGGGCAGGTACTAGGGGACAGCACACATTCTCACAGCACTGAGCCCACATCTGCGGGCAGGTACTCGGGGACAGCACACATTCTCACAGCACTGAGCCCATCTCTGCGGGCAGGTACTCGGGGACAGCACACATTCTCACAGCACTGAGTCCTTGGCTGCGCATTGCTTCACGTGGACTCGAGTCCGCCATTCTGGAACCTGCCCACACGTTGTCAGTACAGTTTTGACGTCTCTTTTCCACATGGTATTTTTTCTTTTATTCTGCTTTATTTCTTTTCAATATCGTTTTAGTCTGCATAGATCTAAGTCAGGATTTAGATCTTTTGAATTTTTGCTTCTCTCTGAACATCTAACACTTGCTTCCCATTGTTTTTCTTTAAGTGTTCTTTTTTTCTCTTTTTCTGAAGAATTGCACTGGATACAGAGTTTTAGGTTGGTGAGTTTTCCCTCCCTCTAGTATTTTAAATCTTTCTCTCTGCCCTCTTGCTATGTTAATTTCAAGGAGAAATGTGCTGTAATTCTTACCTTTATTCTTTGTTGGAAAGCTAGTTTTTCCTCTGGTTTTGTTCACTACTTCCTTATCTTTGAATTCTGAAATTTGAATGAGTTTTCTATCCTTTTTTTGTGGCAGTGGTATTTCACTAGCCTGTGAGTGCCATTTGGGCACCTGTTATTCACTTGATCACTTGACTTGACATCCCGTTATTCATCGATTTGCTCGAGCGGGCGCCAGTAACATTTCCATTTGACCCTATCACGTGCCAGTGTAGCCCAATGACATCTGGTTGCTTCAGGAATGAGGCACCTCAAACTGTTCGCTCAGGGTCTTGACGAAGAAGTCTGACCATCTTGTAGGTGGGCGGCCACGTGATCTTTTGACATCCCGTGGGATCTAGTCGGTAAACGGCTCTAGTCCAGAGGTTGTCTCCAAATCGATTACATGTCCAGCCCATCAGATTTTCGATGCCTTGACAAACGAGACAGCGCCCCTGATTCTGGAACAGCGACAGAGGTCAGAGCTCCGGATTCCTTCTTTCACTGGAGTGAGGCGTGATATTCCAAGCATCCTGTAATTAATTTAGGAAAATCCTCAGCCTTTCAATGCAAGCAATTGTCCTCTCTTCTCGGTATTCCAGGTAGTTGTGACTTTCTGAAATTGTTTCACAGGTGTTGAATGTTTGCTTCTCCTTTGTTCTCTTTTCTGTGTGTGTCTCAGTTTACCTTGCTGAGTTCAGTGGATGCACTTTTCTGTTAGTGTGGTGTTGGGTAGCGGCTGGGAGAGAGACCTGGCTGGGTCCAGCGTGGCTGGTAGCGCCTGTGGCTGAGCTGTGCTCCTGCCATGACTTAGCCTTCTCCACTAAGCACGGGGGTCTCATTCCTCTGAGGGCAGCAGCTCTCCCTCCTTAGCGTCCTTCCACAAGTTCTGAACTTTGGCTTCTCTCGGTATCACCCATCTATTTGCGCATACTGTTCAGCTTTTTACGGAGAACCCTTAACCTACTCTGTCGGCATTTTAAATTCCCTCTGTGATATTTAAGATCTGTGTCGGCCAGAAGGTTCATTAAGACACCTGTTTTTCCTTGCCTTTTAGCATTCATTGTGATTTCCTTTTAGTACAAAGTAGCTCCTCAATGTGAGTTTCACTACTCTTCTCAGGTGGAGGCTGCACTTTATTGGAATCCAAGGAGAGGCTGATTCTTGCCTTTCCTTCCCAAGTGACCTGTTGTCATTATTTGGAGCCTTGGATAGTTAAGTATGGGAGAGGGGCTGGGAGGTGGCCAGGGGTACAGTACTGTCTTGTGTATGGAGCCTTGGGCTCACCCTGGCAACCCCCCAAAAAATTACAACAAAGGACAAAACAGTACAAGGGAGGAGAAGGAACGTGACCTGGAGTCCGCCCCAGCCATTGCTGTGCCCTTCCTGGTGTTCTCAGCTGAGGTGGGGCGGGGGAGGCAGGACTGGCTGGGGAGGTTGCTCCAGGCAGCGAGCGAGTGCCACGATGACCGCACGAGAAGCTTTGCTGGGTCCTCATTTGGCTCTTTTCAGTGGGATTGTGGTGGTCAGCCTGCTGGCCTTTGGGGATTTCCTAGGATGGCCAGCAGCATCTCTCACTCTCGGCTGGTCAGCTCCCAGCGCCTGCTGTGTGCGTGAACCGGCACTTCAGCATCCCTTGCCGGGCTCCAGGTGCTGGAATCTGACCTGCTTCAGCTATTCCTCTCTCTCCCTCAGGTTCGTGCTCTCTGATGGGTTCAGGGAAAGTCAATAATTTCCATCACACCCAGTTTTCTGTTCTTGAAACTGAACTGGAGTGGTTAACTTACAGACTCTCTGTTGACAGCGATACCTCTGTCCGGGCTTTCCTTTCTGTTTGGGGCCCTCCCTCCTCCTCACCGGAAGGGGGTTTAGGCACCAAGCCTGCAGACCACTTCCACAGCCGAGTCTCCCAGAGAAAAGCAAGTGCACTCCCTGGTTGCTGGGCGGTCCTTTGCCCCAGCTCATTGGTCGCACAGCTGTACAAACCCCAGCAGCCACCCTACCAGACCATTGTGCCATTTGCCCAATCTTGCCTGCATGCCATGCCTTCTCAGTAGGAGGAAGAAAAGCTGAAATTCTCACACAACAGCGCTTAGGGCTTCCTTGTGGGAGAAGCTACGTGGTGGGGGAGGGCGGACAGACCAACACATGCACACAGAGTCTTGGTTAGTGCCCCTCCTTTTCTGTGACCAGGTTAGGGTGTTTTCAGCAGAGGAACCATTTGCAATATACAGTTAGAGGTAACAAAGTGTCTTCACTAGAATGTAAAAATTCAGGATTGTCATTCGTCCGGTGACTAGGTAGCTCTCCCCAGGTCCTGTGGCTCGGTGACTCTTGTATTCTGACCCCATTGTCCTCTGTGACATGGTGGGTCTCACATTCTAATCTCAGTTGTGATGACAGGTGTGGCTTCTTCTGAGCCCCTGTTACTCTGTTACTGACCTGCAGATTTGTGCTGACTCAGTGAGCACCTGCGCTGTCCCCAATGGCTGTGGTTATGGAGCTTGGCCCTGGGGGCTGGGCCCCGTGAGCTGTGGGCAGTGCCGGTGCTTGCCCCCAGAGCAGGCAGCTGCCCCTGCTGTACTCAGGTGCTTCCTCTTCTCTTGCAGGTCGCCTGGTCGGTGCTCTGGACACAGTGCTGGACTCCAGTGCTCGAGTGGCTCCATTCCGAATTCTGCTCCAAGTTCCTGGCTCCCAGTTTTATTCTCCCATAGCATGTGGTGAGTTACTGAGTGGATCAGACGTTTATTGGGCCATTGCCACTGGTGAGTTTCGTTCCGGTTGGATTATTGCCAACCTTACGGTCTCCGCATGCCCAGTCACTGCATGCTGTGGCGTGTAAAGGTAACTCCTTAACCCCACCGCAGGCTGTGAGTCTGGCCCACTGAGCATGGCCTGGTGTGCCGTGGAGTGGTGTGTTCTTCCACAGGGCTGCATCCAGGCTGTATCCTTGATCCCTGACTGAGATGACACGTGTGTTCTGGGGGACAGTCATACTGTGCTGGGAGCAGAAAATGCCTGGTGGGGCTGGGCCTCACCTAAGGAGAGGACTGTTGTGGTCCCGGCCCTCAGAGACCGGAGAAAGAAGAAAACATCTTCTTCCCTTCCCCTGCCCTCTGCCAGCGCCCTTAATCCTCAGTGTACTGACAGGTTCTTTCTCATAAACAAAACTAGGTGTCCCTGCAAGGGGTGGGGGAGGTGCGCGAGCATAGCTGTGATGTTGGGGACCCTCTGGGGCTCCCCGCATGCAGAATAGGTGCCCCTGGGCCCGCCTCCCAGGTCCTGCAGGGTGTGTCTTGTAGTTATATGGTAATAAGTGTTAACCTTCCAACAATTAAAATGTAAGTAAGAAACAAGGAGAAAAAAAATCACCTGTTGGCCATATCCAGAGCTTATTGCTCCTCTGTCAGTGTGGGGAACGCACAAGAGGTTTTTCTGTTCTTTATCCTTTCGCCTCTGTATTTGACAGGGCACCATGAACTTGCAACATTTTAATATCTATCACAAACTTTCAGTATCACCCCACAATTTTGAACAACTTTGAGTGATTTTTTTTTCCTCCCCAGAAATAAATGGACAAGTACACAAAGGAGAAAAGTGTTGCATATCCACCATCCAGTACCAACCACTTTTAACATCTTGGCGTTGGATGCCGAAAGTGTGGGGACACACCTGACTTGCTCTGGGCTTCCTCCTGGCTCTGCTCTCAGGAGTTACTCCTGATGGTGCTCAGAGGACCATCTGGGGTGCAAGGGATCGGACCCTGGTCAGCTGCGCCTTCCCACCATGCTGTCTGGCCCCTTGCTCGGTTTCTTTTCTTTTTTCTCTTTACTCCCCATTCAGTTTCTTTTGTCTTAGTAAATAAGTCCATATTTTCAGAAAAAGATCAAATTGCTGAGTGTCCATATAAAGAAATCAACAAACCCAGAAATGGACGAGAAAAAGGTCTTTTGACCATGTCCTTATCACCCAGAATAGTCTGTGGTCATGCTGGGGTCACGTTGCCCACCACAACTTTGTGAAACATCTGTTTTATATTTGTTCATTTAATATTGCAGTGCTGGAGAAGCCTGTGGCCATGCTGGGGTCATGTTGCCCATGACAACTTTGTGATGCATCTATTTTATTTTATTTTATTTTATTTTATTTTTGCTTTTTGGGTCACACCTGGCAATGCTCAGGGGTTACTCCTGGGTCTGCACTCAGGAATCACTCCTGGCGGTGCTCAGGGGACCATATGAGATGCCGGGGATCGAACCCGGGCCAGCATGGGCCGGCCACATGCAAGGCAAACACCCTACCCACTGGACTATCACCCGGCCCTATATTTTATATTTGTTTATTTAATGTAGCAGTGTTAGAGACCTAACCCTGGGTCGCACACTTGCAGGGCCTCTGGTCTATGGCTGAGACACATCCCTGGCCCTGTACAGAATAGGTTTAGACTGGTATATAAGTAAAACTGTAAAACTGTGTAGAGGTACCTGTATGGAAATACAGCTTGTCCCACAATGTTATTTTATTATGGAAAGTATTTTATTTTGAGCATGGACAGCATAGCTCAGAGGGTTGGCAACATGCAGGAACCTGGCCTTAGTTCCCTCCCCAACCCACTCCCCAAAACTGACCTGCGAGTAGCCCCCACACACTGCCCCCATATACTGTGAACCCAAAACAAGAATCAAACCTAAAGTGTTACATTTTTACTTGATTTTACAAAGAAGCTGAAGTCAGCCCAAAGAAATGTGGTTTCAAGTAACCATTTCTTTAGCTCAAGATAGACTGTTTTCTGAAGGCTTTATTCAGGGCTAAGAGAAGAGGTTTCAGAGTGCTGAGAGGTTAAAACTGTGGTGTTTACCACAATGTGTAAGAGAAGGAAAAGAGAGAGAGGGTGAGAGAAAAGAGATAAAGAACCTGCCATTTAGGCAGACTATGGGAAGGGGGAGGGAATTGGGGACATTGGTGGTGGGAAATGGGCACTGGTGGAGGGTGGGGTGCTGGAACACTATGTAACTGAAGCCTCTAAACATGAGCAATGTTGTAATCTCATGGTGGTATAATAAAATGTTTAATTAAAAAAAAAGAAAAAAATTAAAAAAAACTGTGGTGTTTAAACAGGGCTTCAGACTTCACCGAGGCACAGACTCTCTGCTCTCAAGGACAAAGCGCTGCCTGCTTTATCTCTCTCTCATTTTCCAAACTGAAGTGTACTTGGCCTATGTTATTGCAGTGGTACACTTGTGATGTAGGACTTGACGTTTGAATATGCTGCGAAATGATCATCACAAGAAGTCTGTTTACTTGTCTTAGCAACTGTCAGTATTTTCAGCAGTTCTCAATATTGTAGTGTTCAATATGTAAAACTATATAGGGGATACCATTCCCTCTCTGTGCTCAATATATAGAACTGTATTGGGAATGCCTTTCCCTAGGCTGTTCAATATGTAGAACAATAGTGGGGATACAATAGTATCCCCAAAAAATATCCCCAGTAATAGTGGGGATACCGTTCCCTAGGCATGTTCAGTATATAGAACTATATAGGGCATACCGCTCCCCTAGGTTTGTTCAATATATAGAACTATATAGGCGATACCATTCCCTCTCTGTGCTCAATATATAGAACTGTATTGGGAATGCCTTTTTCTAGGCTGTTCAATATGTAAAACAATAGTGGGGATACAATAGTATCCCCAACAAGATCCCCAACAATAGTGGGGATACCTTTCCCTAGGCAAGTTCAGTATATAGAACTATATAGGGGTTACTGTTCCCTTGGTGTGTTCAATATATAGAACTATATAAGGGATACCATTCCCTAGGTGTCTTCAATATATAGAACTATATAGGGGATACTGTTCCCTAGGTGTGTTCAATATATAGAACGATATAGGGGATACTGTTCCCTAGGTATGTTCCATATATAGAACTATATTGGGGATTCCGTTCCCTAGGTATGTTTAATATATAGAAGTATATTGGAGATACCATTCCCTAGGTGTGTTTAATATATAGAAGTATATTGGAGATACCATTCCCGAGGTATGTTCAATATATAGAACTATATTGGGGATATATAAGACCAAGATGATTGCCCTCCAACGTCCTGATGGAGCTATCACATCTTCCAGAAAGGCAATGGGGAAGATTATCCATGACTTCTACTCAGATCTCTTTGATAGCCACGTCCACCTGCCGACATACCAAATTCCGCAGGATGGATATGTCATTCCCAACGTTCTCCCTTCTGAAATCTAACATGCCATTTTGTCAGTAAAGAAGGGAACAGCACCCAGCCCAGAAAAAGTCAGACCCGAACACCTGAAGAATCTGCCTTCAGTACTCATCAATACATTGGCTCGGCTCTTCACATGCTACCTGTCTGAATGCAAGGTGCCCTCCCAATGGAAAACCAGCAGGACAGTTCTATTGCTTAAGAAAGGAGACATCCACGACATTTGGCAACTATTGCCCCATCTGCCTGTTGTCTGTCATCTATAAGCTGTTCACTCAAGTCATCCTGAACAGGATTGGCAGAACATTAGATGAAGAGCAACCATGCTAGCAAGCTGGCTTTCGAAAAGGATAGCACAATAGACCATATGCACATGGTAACCAAGCTCATTGAAGTTTGTAGGGAGTTCAGGATGCCACTCTGTCTCACATTCATTGAAAGCCTTTGATTCTGTGGAGACGGAAGTGGTCATAGAATCCCTAGCCAAACAGGGCGTTCAAACCCAATACATCAAGATCCTTCGTGAGCTGCATTACGGATTCACCACCAGGATCTCACCATTCTACAAAGAAGTGATCATCAATGTCAAAAGAGGGGTTTGGCAAGGTGATACCATTTCACCAAAACTCTTCAGCACCACCCTCGAGAACATCATGCAAGAATTAGAATGGGAAGGAATGGGAATGAAGATAGACAATCTACCAACTCACCACCTCCGCTTCGCTGATGACATCGTTCTAATAATACCAAACATTAGCCAAGCGGCACAAATGCTGGCTGACTTCAACCGAGAATGTGGAAAGATAGGTCTACAACTGAATCTCAACAAAACTGTGTTCATGAAAAAATGAACTAGTTCCAGAGGCCCCATTCACTCTCAATGGAACAGACATCTCTGAATGCAGCAGTTATGTATACCTAGGTCGAGAAGTCAACATGATGAACAACCTAAAACCTGAGCTGTGCAGGAGGAAGAGAGTGGCATGGAATGCCTTCAAAAGCATTGAAGAAATAGCTAAAAAGACAAAGAAGCTCTGGCTCTGGGCACATCTCTTCAACTCCACCATTCTCCCTGCATTAACATACGCCTCAGAGACCTGGGCCCTAGGAAAGCAGGATGAGAATACTATTCGGGTCTCCCAAAGAGGAATCGAAAGAGCTATGCTTGGAGTATCACGCCTCACTCAAGCGAAAGAAGAAATCCGGAGCTCCGACCTCCATCGCTGTTCCAGAGTCAGGGACGCTGTCTCGTTTCCCAAGGCATCGAAAATCAGATGGGCTGGACATGTAATGCAATTTGGAGACGACTGCTGGACTAGGGCCGTTACCAACTGGATCCCATGGGATGTCAAAAGATCACGTGGCTGCCCACTTACAAGATGGTCAGACTTCTTTGTCAAGACCCTGAATGAACGGTTTGAGGCTCTTTGTATTCCTGAAGCAACCTGATGCCATTGGGCTACACTGGCACGTGATAGGGTCAAATGGAAATATTACCGGCTCCTGCTCGAGCAAATCAATGAATAATGGGATGTCAAGTGATCAAGTGATATTAGGGATACTGTTTCTGGGCATGTTCAATATATAGAACTATAGTGGGGATAGTTCTCTAGGCATACTCAACATAGAAAACAATAGTGCAGTTACTATTCCCTAGCTCAATATGTAGAGCAATAGTGCAGTTACTGTTCCCTAGCCGTGTTCAATATCTAGAACAATAGTGGGGGATACGGTTTTCTAGGGGTGTTTAATGTATAGAACTATATTGAGGAGACCATCCCCAGGTGTGTTCAGTCTGTAGAATTATAGCTTGGATACCATTCCCTAAGGATGTTCAACATATAGAATAATAGTGGGGATACTGTCCCCTAGGCATGTTCCATATAGAGAGCAGTAGTAGGGAATCTGTCTCCTAGGTTATGCAGCTTCTTGATTGATTTCTTTTGTAGCCAGAGACTCAAAGACAGCTTCTCATTTTAAAAGTTTATTTGTTCTCTCTTTGGCTCTCTTTTTCTCTTTTTTTGCATTTTGGGGCCACACCAGGCTGTGTTCAGGACTTTATCCTGACTCTTCTCAGGGATTATGCCTGGTGGGGGCTCAGGGTGCTATATGTGGTGCTGGAGCTTAAACCCAGGTCAGCCACATCCAAGGCAAGCAGTCTACCTGCTGTCCTATCTCTTGGCCCCAGTTTGTTCTTGTTTGGGGTCTCACCTCTTAGTGCTCAGTGTGCTCTATAGCTCAGTGCTCCCATAGTATGGTGAGAACCAGACCTAGGGCTCCTGAATACAGCACAAGCTTTGGAGCCCGTTGAGTTCTCTCTCTCAAGCCCTCATTAAAAAGCTTTATCCCTGAATCTCACCTGTGGTTCCCCCTCTGTGCTGTCAGCATGCTTTCCATTGTAATTGGATGCAGTTCACTACTTTGGTGGGTTTTGTGCTTCTGTTTGTGTGCTTTCTTCGGTCCCTCTTCGGCCCCTGTCTGCTGGGCACTTGTGTTTCCTGCTCTGCAGTAATAGCTCTTCCTTACTAGGTCCAACGTTGGACTCTGGCTTAGACTTGACGTGACCATTTCTCAATCCTTCTCAGCTAGCGTGGCAGTGAGAGAAATTGCAGGTGGCTTTTTTCCCCACTTATGGGTCAAGTGCTTTTAATGGAAAGGTTTTCATCATTTAAATTTAGTAACTTGGGGCCAGAGCGATAATATAGCAGGTATCGTGTTTGCCTTGCATGTGGCTGACCCAGATTCAGTCCCCAGCATCCCATATGGTTCCTCCAAGCACCACCAGGACTAATTTCTGAGCCCAGAAGTAACCGATCAACTTCTGTGTGTTGACCCCCCAAAATAAATTTAATAACTTAGTTCTAATTTTTCATGCTTTGAAATTATTGTTAAATTTCTAGAGAATTTTCTGTGCCCTCAGCATGTAGATTGATTTCTTTAATCATTCCTGGATATTTGTCCTTTGCTGTATGTATTACAGCTCTAAAATGCACCTTATATTCCACCGACTGAATCTCTGCTTCGGGACCTCCTTCTGCTGGATTGCTGTTGTCATCTTCTCATTTCTTGTTTTGATTTTCTTTCTATAACTTTTTTTTTCTTTTTGGGTCATATCCAGTGATGCTCCACACTCAGGAATTACTCCTGGTGGTGTTTGGGGAATCATATGGGATGCCAGGGATCAATCAAACCCAGGTCAGCTGTGTGCAAGGCAGATACCCCTCCCTGCTGTACTATCTCTCTGACTTCTCTTTTTATAACTCTTTCCCCCTCCTTTTTAGAGAGGTGTTTTTCTCTCCTCACTCTGCTCCAGGGGAAAGAGTTGGTTTCCCCTCTAGGATTTCTACATCCGTTAGATCTGCTGTGTGTTGAAAGGGTTGACCACCCGATGGAGTGACCGACTGGGCGCCTCGGAACACTGCACTTGTCAAGGAAAACTCTGAGAGACCGGACCTATGCAATAGCAAGGGTTTTATTTTCCAAGCATGCTGGGGCTCTCAGCATAACCGATGGCAGGCTAGAGGCTAGGAGCCCCGAACTGAGATACAGCACAGTTTTTATAGCACTCTAAGACAAAGAACTTTTGCAACATAGCAAACTCAGGAGATTGAGAAAGACTTGTGATTTACTGCAGGAATGCCCAAGATGTCACACTGATATTTAGAGTGTTTACACAGGGATATCTTTGAAGTCTTCCTAGGTATCTGGTTGACAATCCTTATCAACTCGAGAAATTAGGAGAGACTTGAAATTTACTGCAAGTCACCTCCTTAGGTATCTGGTTAACAAGTCTTGAAAAGCCCAGTTAGCCTTCCTTTTCATTGTATCCCTGTTAACTCTTTATGGTCTGGATTTTTCGGGGTCTCCCTTTTCAGTGTGACTCAGATGAGTCTGTCCATTCCCGAGTTGAAGCCAGGACTACGGCCCCTGGAGCACTTAGAAACAGCAGCCAAGCATTTTTCTGGGTGTCAGGCATTGCCTCCACAGTGCTCAGTGAAGATGGTGCTGCTTCACTCTGCAGTGCTCAGGGCCCTCCATGGCTGCACCCAGTGGTTCTCAGGGACCTGTGGTGGAGGAAGAGTCCAAATCGGTCACATACAAGTTCCCCAAACCCTGTGCTGTCTCCCTTGCCCATGGGGTGGTTCTTCTTGACTGCACAGTATGTCCGTACATGACTGCAGCTGCAGGTATTTTCCAGTTACTGAACTGGGTTCTCGTCTTTCATTATTTCATCATTTCCTCCTTTGGAGCCACTCCCAGAGGTGCTCAGGAATCACTCCTGGTTCTTCTGAGGGATCACTCCTGACTGTGCTGAGGGATCACTCCTGACTGTGCTGAGGGATCACTCCTGTCTGTGATGAGGGATCACTCCTGACTGCTGAGGGATCACTCCTGGTCCTATGTATTGGATCACCCTCCAATAGCCCTCTGTCTCCTACTTGCCAGCTCTGGGTTTTGAATTGTAAATGAAAGGTTGTTTCTCTCTTTCCTGTCAGTCCTTTACATATTCTTATGCTAGAGCAAAAGAATTTGTATAGACACAGGAAGACAGTTAAGGCTATGCATTTGTGAAATAAGAGTTAATTGGGGCCGAGCACAGCACAGTGGATAGGGCATTTTCCTTGCACGTGGCTGACCCTGTTCGATCCCCTATCCCCAGCATCCCATATGGTCCCCTGAGCTCTGCCAGGAGTAATTCCTGTACGAAGAGCCAGGAGTAATCCCTGACTGTCGCTGGGTGTGACCCAAAAAGCGAAAAAGAAAAAAGTTAATTTAACTCTAAAATATTTACTCTCAGGCATCCGTCATATTTTCTAACTCAAAACCTCAGTTGCCCTTAGATTGATTCTAATTCCTTACACCCGAAAGGAGGGTCCTACCATGGGACTGAATGGACCTAGAGCAAGCCATTAGTAAGCTACCCTGGATCAACTAAATGCCCTGAGCCATATAATAAGCTAAGAGTATGGTCATGGAACAAACTCTCACCACCTAAAGAGAAGCAACTATTAAGGGCCCTTTGGGGTTAGAAAAAGGAAAAACACCTGGCCAGAGGAATGTAGTCTGGAATATATGGCAAGATGTCCCCAGGAACAGTGGCTCTACAGACTTAATCCTGGGCATAGTAAATGTCTGTATCTCTTACTGTTTTTATACAGAATGACTAGAAATTTTATTAAGGGAAGAAGAAAGCAATGTGTCAGGGTTCTATCTTTGTCCTAGACAGGCCTATAGCCCCAGGACCATATCTGATTGGGGGGGGGGGGGTCCCCTGGTGGTTTGCCCAGGAAGGAAGAGCTTTTTCATACCTCATTGTTTTTGAATTAAAGTCCATTACCTCTTGTCCATTACCCGCTTCCCTCAATCTTTTGTAAAGCATGGATCTTCAGCAGACTTGGCTTGTGGTCTGGAGCCCTGTGGAGGGAGGTGGAGTGAGGAGTGAGTGGAAAGAAAGAGCTTCAGGCTTTCGAGAGCCTGTGATCTTGTTCCTTTGACTATTGGTCAGGTAATTGTTGTTGGCACTGAACATGGCGGGGACCCCACCAAACCCCAATATCTGTTGGGGACCTTGCGGTATGTGGTGTCAGGGATTGAACCAGTTTGAACCTATGTTGATTGTATGCAAGGCAATTCCCAACCCCCTGTACTGTCACTTTGGCTCCCGATATTCCAGTATTTTAAGTTCAGTTTTATATATATAGTGCTGGGGCTGGAACCTGGGAAATGACAGCTGAGCCACTTCCCTGACTCCTAGGATGTCAGACACTGATGAACGTCAGGACTCACACAGCTCCAGGTTGCAGGGGCATTTGGTACTTGTTCTTGGCGGTTCTTTGTTTACACGTGAGGGACAGAAAGTCGCATTTGCTGACTTTGCAGGTGACAGCCTGGAGATGCAAGGTCAGATGTGATGAGGATCAAATATGAGTGGGGACAGAGCTTGCAGGAGCTACTACATAGTCTCAAGTGTCAGCCACAGAGATGGCAGCAGCCACCTGAGCCCTGAGCCCATGGTAGCCGGTAGCTTCCTTGCCTCATGTATGCACCAGACTTAGCCTTCTGCTGTGGTCACGTGGCTGAGTGTGGCTGTCCCTGGCCCGTGGCCAGCTGCAGAGGCTCTTCTCTAGTCCCTGCACAGAAGCTTCCCGAGGGAGCTGTCATTGTTTCCAGAGGACAGTGGCCAGCGCATTTGTGCCATGGGCTTGTTTTGACCTCGAGTCCTGGGCCATCTGAGAGACCCCATGGTATCTCACATGCTACTATTGGCTCCCCAGAATTAATATTTTATCATATCTTGAGCAGTGAGTCAGGATCCCTGCCCGGTTTCATGTCTCAGATAAAGCACAAACAAGAAGTGCAGGAAGGGCTGGGCAGCAACCGTGGGCTGGAGCTGAGAGCTGCCTGCAAGTACGATTTACATCTTAGTGTGATTTCAGCACCATGAGTGATCCCTGAGCATAGAGCATAGAGTGAGGGTAATAAGACCCTGAGCCCTGCTGGGTCTGGCCCATAACCCTCCTCCCACCCCCTCCCCCTTTCTTTCCTTTTTGGATCACACCCGGCAATGCTCAGGGGGTTACTCCTGGCTCTTTGCTCAGGAATTACTCTTGGCGGTGCTCAGGGGACCATATGGGATGCCAGGGATCGAACCCAGGTCGGCTGCATGCAAGGCAAACGCCCTACCCGCTGTGCTATTGCTCCAGCCCCCTTTTTTTTAATAAAATCTGGTTTCTGAAAAACCTTCATCTCCCTCCTTCCCCTTGGTGTTGTCACTGTGGAGTGTGTGTAGGCTGCTGGTGGTACAGCTAGTCCAGGGCAGCCTCGCTGAGTGCTGCCATGTGCTTGGCCACAGAGCCACATAGTTTGGATTTGAAAAATGGAAAAATGTGATTTTGACAGTTCCAGCATCCTTCAAAGAAGCTCTGAAAATTTTGCAAATTAGAATGAACTTTGAAAAAATTGGCTCATAAGGATTTGTGCATTCTCATTTGGAAAAACACTTGTTAGGGCCCAAGAAACAGCCCAGCAGGCCAGGTGCACACTTTGCCTGCAGGAGGCCCAGGTATGATCCCCAGTAGCAGGGACGACTGACTCTAGCTGGGAGAGCCCACAGGCACCTCCAGTGAGTGTGGCACAAAGCAAAACCATCTCTGTGCTTTGTGCTCTCCTTGTTTGTTGTCTGAACAATCAGGACAACCAGATGATTCTTAGGTAGAAGTATCTGACTCTGGAGAAGGAGAAGCAAGGCTCAGGAGCTGAGTGGCTTGGCAGGACCACGCCTCCCGTCGAGATGACAAGCTCAGCTTCTTGCAGAACATCTTTCAGAGAAATCTTTCTGCTGTGTCCTCTGGATCGTGGCCCAAACTGTGGGTCTTGTATAGCACATCACTGTTTACTTTGTCTGGAGTGTTTTACTGGGGAGGAAGTGCTCTGGGCACATCAGATTAGTGGCCCTCTGTGCCTGGGGACCAAGCAGTGCCCGCCAGGCCTTTGTTCCTAGCCAGAACTCACTGTGCACTTCCAGGAAAGTCTGAGGGGCAGGCCTGGGGGAGAGATGTCAGAACTTGGTCCAGGGCACACTTTAAGGGCTCACACTGTGGCCAGCACATCTAGTTCCTTGGGATTTTCCTAGAACAATAGCCGTGGGCATTTCCCACGTGTGATTTGCTCTTGGGAATGGCTGATGTTTCTGGTCTGTCAGGGAGTTGCTGTTAGCTGGACTCTCTCTTTGCAATACAGTCATTTTGCTTATGCTAAAGAAGCAACTGAAGATAATTTTTCTATTAAGAATATTGCTTATAATTGCCATTATTTAATGCAGCTAGTATCTTAATTTTACAGATATTAAATAGCTATTTCTGTAGCCTCATTGGAAGAGCTGGTGACTGCTGAGTCTAATTCTTAGACTTAGTAAAGTTGGAGGTCATAGTTCTTAAAAAAGGATTTTTAAGTCTTGGAGGTCTTTGCAGACCCCAGAGCCTGCCAGTTGTCTCTGACTCTCATATTGCAGAGCACTCTCTTTCCTCACTCGTGTTAAATTTGTCTTCTCTAACTTTAGGTCTGATTTGTTTCACCTGAGATATTTTAGAATAAATTTACATTGCACAAACCCTGCTAAAGAAGGTATAATGTTGGGACTCAGACTTCCCTGTGGCATTGTCCAGCAGCATGGCTTCTGTGCAAAGGCAGCAGATATGGGCCCTGTGATGGTACAAAGGGGAGGGCGTTTGCCTGGCATGTGGCTGACCCAGGTTTGATCCCTGATATCCTATATAGCTCCCCGAGCACCTCCAGGAGTAATTCCTGTGCAGAGCCAGGAGTAACCCCCTGAGTTCTGCCAGGTGTGACCTCAAAAAAGACAAAAAAAATAAAAAGACAACTGAAAAAAATCAGTAACAGGAGCACAGAGCTGGGGGACCCTCCGGACATGCCTGTCCGCTTGCCCTGGCCTCATTCTTGGGCAGAGACAGAGGCTCTTGGGTTCCAGCTAATATGACTTTGTGAGATGGCTTTTGGCTGGACCGCGAGTCCTTTATAAAAGGATGGGGCGGCACCCCCACTCCCTGTGGCCCAGTGCTCCGCTCGGGGTGTTTTCACCTGCCACGGGATTGAAGCCGTGCTGGGGCTGCTGCTGGCTTCCCTCGCCCTTCTAGGACAGACTCTACACCACAGATTCCCCAACTTTTTGGCTACAGTGTATCCTTTTCAGAAAAAAAAAGATTTCTCGGTGCACACCCACCCCGGGACCCCAATGGCACCTGCAGCTGCTGCTGGCCTCCCAGAGGGTTCCAGAGCCCACCCTTAAGGTTGTACTGTTTCTGGAGCTCTTTGTCCCCTGCTGCGGTGTCCTTTGCTTTCTCTCTCACTGGCTCACTCTGGTTTGGTTGTGATGTGTGCGTTGGCACCGCAAATCAGTGCCTCCACATGGTCTGGGCATGAGAATGCTGCATCTTGCTTCTGCTGTTTCAGCGGCACAGTCAGAGCCTACACACGAGTGTCTGTTTCATGAACAGTTAAGCTTTAGCTCACTGCGGGTGACTCTTCCTTCAGTGAGGTTTTTATTTTGCTGACAGATGCTATTGTGTGTTTGACTTGATGCTTGGTGCAAACAGCTTATGGCTGTGTTTGTGCAGAAGCTGCAGGTACAAATAAGATTCTTGATTATTTCCTGAAAACACTTCTGGGGGAAACCTCAGAGAAATTCTGTGTGTTTATTTTGGGGTAACTCAGCTCTACTTCTGCTTCTCAGGCTGTGCCTACACATGCCGCCCTGAGCGCCTCCTGTCTTCTGTGCTTCCATTTTCTCACCTAAGTGAGCTCACAGCTCCTGTGTGGTGTTTAGGAAGGAAATCAGTGTTAGTAGGGTGACACTAGCCAGGCTGTCTCAAAAGACTGTTTGCTGTCGCTGCCAGTGCAAGGAGTTTGATTACTATTGTTATTGTATTTTTATTATGGCTTTGGGGCAATACCTAGTGGTTTTTGAGATACTTCTGGCCCTGATTGGTCTTGGTTGTACTCAAGGGACCAAGTGGTGCTGGTTCTAGGGAATGAGCCACATGCAAAGCAAGTGCCAGAACCCCTGGACTGGAGTTCATTTATAAGTAAATCATAATGGGTTTTTTTTTTTTTTTGGTCTTTTTTGTTTGTTTGTGGTCCATGCATGAAGTATATGGTACAGACATCCACACGAAGCTTATGTTCAGTGCTTGGGGAATGTGTTGGGCACTGGACTGTTTTTAGCCTCAGTTTATTTATTTATCTATCTATCTATCTATTTATTTATTTATTTTTTGCGCTTTTTTTTTTTTTTTTTGGTCACACCCGGCAATGCTCAGGGGTTTCTCCTGGCTCCGCACTCAGGAATTACTCCTGGTGTTGCTTGGGGGACCATATGGGATGCCGGGGATTGAACTTGAACTCCTGCAGTCAGGCACTAAGACTTATTTTTTTTTTTTTGGAGATGGGGAGGCCCACACCCAGTGATACTCAGGCTGACTGCTGTGCACTCAGGGATCACTCATGGCAATGCTCCAGGACCATATGGGATGCCAGAGATCAAAACTGGTTTTGCTACATGCACGGCCAGTGCCCTCCCCACTGTACCATTGCTCCTGCTCCACAATAGGAACACTCACTGAGATGTGTCTCGGCACTTTTGTCACTGTGTAGACACACATTGGGGTGTGTCCCACATGACACATGTGGTTGGTCACAGACCTAGACTCTTAGATGACGTGTGGCTGTATTCTCTAAATTTTACAGTGTATTGATCTTGTAGGTTGCCGTAGCCAATATAGATTAGATAGTTTAAACCAGAGTTTCTCACTGAACAACCACATATAAAATAATGAAATAGGAACCACATCTCACACCATTCACAAAAGTTAACACAAAATGGATGAAAGACCTTGAGATTAAGACAGAACCCATTAACTCCACTGAGGAAAACAGGCAGAGTTCTCCAGGAAATGAACCTTGGGGGTCTTCACCTTGTGTCACAAAGAACAAGCATAAACAAATGGGGCTACATCACATTGAAATGGTACAAATAAAACTATTGAATGGGATAAAATGTTTTAACCAGATAATTATTTATAAGGAACATGGAATGTGAACATGCTTATTATTTATAAGCAGAGGCCCTTGGGCTGTACTAGCATGTGAACAGGGACAAATGGAGATGTTACTGGTGCCCGCTCGAGCAAATTGATGAACAATGGGAGGACAAGTGATACAAGTCAATGATTTATAAAGCAACTTTAATGCTCCTCAACAAGAAATCAAGTAACTCATCCAAAAATGAACCATGCTAAACAACATACAGATAACCAAAAGTCATACGGAAAAGTGCATGTTGTCAGTGGACCATCTCAGAAAGGCTGGGGTTCCTGGTTCATGGTGGTGGGAATGCGTTCTTGTCAGCTCAGGGAAAGCAGTATGGAGATGGCTTGGAAAAATAAGAACAGAACTCCCTCTACAGCTCAGCCATTCCTCTCCTTGGTATCTGTCCTTCTCTCTCTCTCTCTCTCTCTCTCTCTCTCTCTCTCTCTCTCTCTCTCCCACACACACACACACACACACATACACACATTAATTTGAAATGATAAATGCACATCTCTTTCATTGCAGCACTTAGTACAATAGGCAAGATATGGAAATAGTCTAGACATTTAATATAAAATATTGTATTAGATTGTATTGAATCAAAAAGTTGTGGTATAGGGGCCAGAGCGGTAGCACAGCAGGTAGGATGTTTGTCTTGCATGTGGCTGACCTGGGTTCAATCCCTGGCATCTAATATGGTCCCCTGAGCACTGCCAGGAGTTCCTGAGTGCAGACCCAGGAGTAACCTCTGAGCATTGCCGAGTGTGACCCAAAACCAAACAAAAAAAAAAAGTTGTGGTATAAAAAGGGCTGGAGCAATAATACAGCAGGGAGGGCATTTGTCTTGTGCTCTCTTTATTGGGTTCCCATCCCTGGCATTCCATATGGTTCCTTGAGTACCATCAGGAATAATTCCTGAATGCAAAGCCATCACTGAGTATGGCCCACAAAACAAAAACAAACAAAAAGGAGGTTGTGATATATATATATATATATATATATATATATATATATATACACACACACTCCACGTGTGCTCAAATCACCCCTTCCTCCAAAAAAATAAATTAATTTATCAGGGATTAGAGGCTGCCAGGCACAGGTTGTTTCTCCTGAGGCCTCTCTCCCTCGTGGGAGTCACTTTCTCGGTGTGGCTTTATTCAGTTCTGGTGTCTCAGAGGGCACCTAGGTGGATTGAGCATCCACCAAATGGTCTTACTCAATGTGTCACCTCCGTGGAGGTCCTGTCTCCACACATGGTTGCTTTGGGTGTGGGGCTATCATCAAATGGATTTGGGTATATACAAACCGTGGGTTCCTTTTCTTGGTTTGGAAGACAGTACAACTGAATGGGGGCTGCTCTGCTCAGAGTTCATCTAGAGACCAGTTCTCATCCATTTTTCTCTTCTATGCGTTTCCTTCTCTTGTAAATCAGTAATGTTGTGTCTGTCAAACATTGTACCCTGCTGTTCAGACAGTAATTTGGTTATGTGCATAATTTTAACAAATAATTTTGGTCACATTTGCTCAGGGGTTACCCCTGGCTCTGCACTCAGGAATTACTCCTGGCAGTGCTCGGGGGATCATATGGGATGCCGGGATCGAACCCAGGTTGTTGGTGTGCAAGGAAAACGCTCTCCCCGCTGTTATTGCTCCAGCCCCCAGATGTTTCGTTATTAAGTGTCCTTACAATGGGACCTGGGTTCTATTTTCTGTTTGGTTTCTTTTTTCCTAAAAGAGCTATTTCCTGATAGGCAACTTCACATGGTTCAAAACACTGAACAGAACCATTCCGAGCTTTGGTGCATTGTGTTGGTTATTGATGACTTTCCTTTTCTTAAGTCCTTGGAGATCACAAATGCGCAGTAGGCTTGCAATGATTTACAGTATTTGTGAAACTGTTTATAAGACTTTCCTACAGAGGAAATGATAGTTTGGAAAATTTCCCTACCATTTGGCAACTTCTGTAGGAAACAGGAGACAGTCGGGTGGAAAAGTTCCATCACATCGATTGTTTGCTGGGAGAGGCAGCTCTGTCTCCCGTTCCCGGGCAGGGTGGGCTGGAATGAGGCAGAGCTGCGGAGCACGGTAGATTTCATTTCCTATTTGTCTCCCTCACAAGTGTCAGCTCTGTCTTATTTTCTTTCTCTGTTTTCAGCTTCTCCCCTGTAAAGACAGTATGTTTGTTCGAAGACTAAAAGTCTGTATTTGGCGATTTGGTCTCAAACCTTAATCCCACACAGTGATCTGTGCTGGGGCTCAATTCTGAATTCATTGACATGTTGAGGGTATTGGAGAATGACAGCTAGTGAGCTGGTTACTAAAGTGCCGTGCTGGAGCTAACAGCAGAGCAAAGGGAACCCCGTGTAGGTCACCCGTGAAGATAGGCAGAGACAATCACAGGTACAGCAACCTGTCCCCTGTGTAAAGTAGCCTCTTTTTGTCTCCAGCACTAAAATGAATGTACCCAAGGATTCTGTAAATGTCAGGTGATATGGAAATGCAGCTTGTTGTGGGAAGCCAGACACTCTGGACTGCAGAGAACCAGTTGGCTGCTCTGCTCTGCCTTCGCTCGGTGTGTCCGACCATGGGTGCCCGAGCTGCTGTCTCCCAGGTCAGGCTTCCTTATGCGTCTGTGAGGGAGTTCCAGGAACAGGACCATGAAGGCGCAATTTCTCCCCCCCCCATGTGCTTCCTCCTTCCTCTCACTTTCTCCCTAAATTAGAAATTTCATAAAAACAAAGCAAATGTTTGAAGGCTAGTAGAGATAATCCTTTTTGTGTTTATTCCTTGCTTAGAAAAAATATGAACAGTTGGCTCTTTTTTTTAATGGTGGATAACAAAGAATAAAAACTTGGAATCTTTAACAGCCAGAAAAGAGCATAGACTGGGAAACCCCAGGCTCCCATGAAAACTTAAGAATTCTTTCTTGAATAATTTTTTAAAATTTTTTATTATACCACCGTGAAACATACAATTACAAAGGTATTCATAATTGGTTCTTGGTAATACAGTATACCAGCACCCATCCCTCCACCAGTGCCCCATTTCCACCACCAATGTACCCCTCCCCCTCCTGCCCACCCCCATGCTGCCTTAATAGCAGGTACCACAGTTTCCTCTCTTTCTCTCTCTATCTCTCTCTCTCTGTCTCTGCATCTCTCTGCCTCTTCTTTTACACATTGTGGCTAGCCCTGCAGATATTTAGAGTTCATCACTTAAGTCTCTTTGTGTATATTCAATGGTGAGTTTTAATCTGCCATCACCATTTCCCACATTTAGTAAAACACTGGTATCTATTTATGTCGTATTAATGAATGCAGTCATTCTATATCTGTCCTTTTCCTTCTGACTAATTTCACTCAGCATGATAGTCTCCATGTCCATCCATTTGCAGGTAAATTTCATAATTTCATCTTTTCTGACAGCCGCATAGTATTCCATAGTGTAGATGAACCACAGTTTCTTTAGCCAGTCCTCTGTTCTCGGGCATTTAGGTTGTTTCCAGATTCTAGCTATAGTGAATAGCGCAGAGATGAATAAAGAAGTACAGATAGTGTTTCTGCTATGTGTTTTTCGGTCTCTAGGGTATATTCCCAGGAGTGCTATTGCTGGATCAAATCGGAGCTCAATATCTAGTTATCGGAGGAATGCCCATATTGTTTTCCAAAAGGGCTGGACCAGTCGGCACTCCAACCAACAGTGGATCAGAGTCCCTTTTTCCCTACATCCACGCCAGCACCGGTTGTTCTTGCTGTTTTGGATGTGTGCCAGTCTCTGTGATGTGAGATGGTACCTCATTGTTGTTTTGATTTGCATCTCCCTGATGATTAAAGATGAAGAACACTTTTTCATATGCCTTTTGGCCATTCGAATTTCTTCTTTTTTGGAAGCTTCTGTTCATTTCTTCTCCCCATTTTTTGATGGGGTTGGCTGTTTTTTTCTTGTGGAGTGCTACCAGTGCCTGATATATCCTGGATATTAACTCCTTGTCAGATGGGTATTGGGTGAATATCCTTTTCCCACTCTGTGGATTATCTTTGTATCTTGGTACCATTTCTTTTGAGGTGCAGAAGCTTTTTAGTTTTATATAATCCCATTTGTTTATCTTTGCTTTCATTTGCTTGGTCAGTGGTGTGTCGTCTTTAAAGATACTTTTCGTTTCGATGTCGTAGAGCCGTTTCTCCTATGTTTTCTTTGATGTACCTTATAGATTCATGTCTGATGTTGAGATCTAGAATCCATTTTGATCTGACTTTTGTGCATGGCGTTAGAAGGAGGTTTAAGTTCTTGAATAATTATTGATGGGTTATCTGCCCACAACCAAGACACTATTGCTTTCCCACCAGATGTAGGGTATGTTTTATACCTAGATAATTGCCCTCTGAGCACACAGAGCAGGCAAGGATATTTACGCCAGGGGCAAGTAGACCAGAAGGACTTCCAGATCACAGTAGCTCTGAATATGAGGATCCACCCAGACAGTGTAGGTGCTTAGTGCTGGCAGGTGTTGTTGGGAAGATGTGCTCAGGAGAGCCCTGGAGTCATTTGGGTTTATTCGCAGAATGATCTTTCCTTCTTCTAAGAGGAAACAGCCTGGAAAGCTATGTCTTTTGTGGCATCACTGGAGGCCTCTTTCATGGTGGGAAATAGCAAGGGACAAGGACTGCCCACCCAGCAGTTCTCCTGACCCACCATAGAACGGCCCACCCAACAGTTCTCCTGACCCACCAGTGGACTTCACTGTATCACTGTCTTCCCGTTCATCATCGATTTGCTCGAGTGGGCACCAGTAACATCTCCATATGTCCTGTCTCATGCTAGTAGAGCCCAAGGGCATCTGCTTGCTGCAGGAACATAAAGAGCCTCAAACCATTCCATCAGGTCATGGGAATGAGGTCTATAATTGTTTCTGGTATTTGGTATATCAAATACGACATGGGTAGCTTGCCAGGCTCTGCTGTGCGGGTGGCATACTCTTGTAGTCACCTCTAATCTCCAGCATTTATTGATGAACCGCGGCCGCTTGCGGCCACGCAAACTGGGCTGTGATAGGCTCTTCTGCTGGGTGGAGTTCTGACGAGAGGGAAGACCAGATGTGGAAAATGGTGGCCCCTCATGGAGTGGGGGGTCATCTAGCTTCTTGTGAGGCTCTACTGGAGTGGCGGGCCAGGGCTAGAATCCGCTGTCCCTCCCGGGTGCCTCGTGAGTGGCTGGGCACAGGGCGAGCTGGTAGCAGCTCTTCCCCATGTCTGTGAGTCTCTTTATCAAAGTAGAGAGTTAATGTGAGGGCAGCCAGTTAGGTGCTAATTCAGTAAGCTGCTGTCTATATATAAGGAAAATTTGGACACACTGAGAGTCACATAAAGGGGGGACAAGATGAAGGGTTGCAGGTAGAAAGCAGCCATCTGCCAGCCCAGGGCAAAGTCTGGCATAAAGCCCTCTGTCCCTGTCAGAATTACCCACAGGATAGGCTGTCTGAGTCTTGCTCTTGGACCCCAGCCTCCAGGACTGTCAGAGAATAGATTTCTGTGGTTTAAGTCACCCAGTTGGTGGTACTCTGTTCTGGTTTTGTTTTATGTTTTGTTTCGTTTTATTTTAGATTGACACCCCGTAGTCCTCAAGGCAAACTTCTAACTCTGTGCTCAGGAATCACTCCTATAGAAAATGTGCACTGGTGGAGGAATGGGTGCTGGAACACTGTGTGACTGAAACCCAATCATGAACACTTTGCAATTGTCTGCCTCATAAATGCTTTGCAATTGTCTGTCTCACTCCTGCAGGGCTCAGGGACTGTATGTGGTGTCGAGGACTGGGCTGGGGTTGACTACCTGCAAGACAAGTGCCTTAAGCCCTGTTTTGCTTCTTTCTTTCAAGTCCCTCAGGGTTTTGTAATACCTCCCTTGGTAAACGAACATGGTGGCATTTCCTCTGCCTGGTAAGCTGCTTTTTGTGAATTCTTAGTCGTGTGCTAGAAACTCCCATTTTCCTCTGGAGTTTGTGAATGTGCCTTGATATTCTAGCCTGTCTGTATCTCTGTCACTGTTTCTCCAGATCTCACTTTCACACACGTGTGTATATGCACACTCATTCTTGCACACACATGAAGCATATGATCATGTGTCCATTTTCCCTGTGAACTTTCCCTTTTCCCACCCCCCAGACACTTTCATCTTCCCCATCATCCTCTCTGGCTATGTTGATCAGGTCCCCAGAGTTGATCAGATCCCCCGAATATCAACCCCCTTGAGAAAGGGACTCTCATTCAATGCTGGTGGGAGTGCTGACTGGGAAGGAGGGAGGGAGGGAGGGAGGGGGGAGGGAGGGAGGGAGGGAGGGAGGAAGGGAGGTGTTTGTCAAGGAGTTTTCTCTGACTCTCCAGCCCTTATGAGCCTCCTGTTCCATGCCTCGGAGGGGACCAGAGAGGTGGTATAGGAATTAACAACCTTGCTCAAGGTTTTTGGGCCACACCTGGTAATACCAGCCTAGAAGTTGTATGTATTACTCATACTCAGTGCTTACTCCTGGTTCGGTGCTCAGGGGTCACTCATAGCGGTGCTCAGGGACTGTAGGTGGAGCTGGGGCTGAACTGGGATCAACCACGTGGGAGACAAGTAATTTATCCCTGTGCTATCTCTCCAGTCTGCAATTTATTTTTATTTTTAAAATTAATTATAGTTTAGATAGTATGGTGGCAGTTGCATTTAAGTGTATAGTCTTGATGTACAAAAGTACTACAACCCTCCCCACCACCACCACCACACCACACCACACACCACCACCACCATCACCATCACCATCACCACCTCCACCACCACACCACACCACACCACACCACACCACACCACACCACCACCACCACCACCACCACCACCACCATCACCATCACTATCACCATCACCATCACCATCACCATCAAAGTGCACAGGACCATCCATTGCTGTCGTTGTGTTTTCAGGTTTGTTTTGTTTCGTGGCCACACCTAGTGAAGCTCAGGGCTTACTCCTGGCTCTCTGCTGTGCTCAGAGTTTACTCCAGGCCTGGCTTACGAAACCACACGGGGTGCACATAGAATACATGGTAATTTATACTGCCACATAAAGTCACAGATTAACACTGTTTTCTTGCCCGTATCTACAAAGTGGCCTGCAGGAGGTAACTCCAGGCAAGGTGCAGAGCTCTGGGCAACAGTGTACTGCAACATCCCCAGATTCCCTTCTCCCTACCCCCTTCCTCTGTGGCAAACTCTCTCTCTCTCTCTCTCTCTCTCTCTCTCTCTCGTTTTGCACATTGTGGTATAAACCAGTTTTCAGACTGAAAAATCATCAGGGTCTGGCAGTGATGCGGCATTGATGAACATGCAGTGGACATGGCCCCTGCTGGAGTGGTGCTGTGTGAGGAGCCAGCAGACCAGAGCTCAGCTCTGTTGTGTGAGAGCAGCGCAGCGTGCCGGCGTCACTGCCTGTGACCAGGTGTGCTGCATCCTGAACTGCAAGGAGTAAAGTTACTGAGGATGCTCAGTGTGTGACCCTTGTTAAAATAGCTGGAGCTGCTTACGACATTTATCAAAGTGGTTTTTTTTGTTTGTTTGTTTGTTTGTGTGAATGTTTGGTGTTTTCTTTTTCTTTTTGCATCACACCCGGCAATGCTCAGGGGTTACTACTGGGCTCTGCACTCAGGAATTACTCCTGCAGATCTTGGGGAACATATGGGATGCTGGGGATTGAACAACCTGGCTTGGCTCCTTGCAAGGCAAATGGCCTACCCACTGTACTGTAGCTATGGCCCCTAAGAATTCTAAACTTGGGAACAGAGATGGGGAGAGAGCTGGGAATTCAGCTTTCCCAGGTCCAAAAGATGCTTGAGCAGTCATTGAGGTGTTTGCTTTGAAATGACCATATCTGAATAAAACTTGGCATGATGCAAAGGGAGTACATGCTATTGTTTGTGGCTCTCATTTTCTCTAATGAAGAATTCTCTCAGATCTTTCGGCTTACTTCTTCCCCAAACTGTCCATTCAGAGCCATGGTCTGAACACAAATGTTCTCTGACCCCATAAGCCTGAAGTGAGATTGTTGACTCTTTATCAAGGGAGTGTGGTAGCATCTTCTATGTGTTTACCCTCTACAGAAACGAAGCTGCAAGTACTATTTAGAAAGTCCTCAAGTTGGCAAAGTATGTATCAGGCTCTTCTGCGTAAGTGGTAACACTTGAAATGGGCCTCTTAAGGGGCAAGATTGTTGTGTTCTGTGATTTGCCCAGTTGCCTGCCGTGTCTCTGATGTCAGAACAACTCCTTCCTGTTCTGGAAGCCTGGTGCTAGCAACTGGGCATTATCTTCTTCTGTATTAGATGTCCTTGATCTACACATGTCCTGTCTTGTCCAGAACCTGCTAGCTTCAAGCCTCAGACTTTATTGAGGCTCTCCGCATGTTTCGGTGGGTGCTGGTAGTCCCCTGGTAAAGTGCCCATTGGGTGAAGGAGACGACAAGAGGCCCCTTTGTCGTGCCACCAGACCTAAAATCATTAAGATTTGGCAAACAGTGTTACTAATGCTTCAGTAATAATGATCTTGTTTTAGTTGGCTTGGAAAGAATGTTGCTATCTACAATTTAACATGTTTTGGTTTTGGTTTTAACACAATTACATTATTTCTTTGTATGTGTTGGGGGGGTCAAGGAGGAGGGGGTGGTTCCTGGGATCAAACCTAAGATCTCACAGCACAGCTAGTGCTACCACTGCACTTTATCTCCAGCCATCATTGTATTTTTAAACTTCCTTATCTCTACAGGAAGTTTAGAATCTGAAGGACCAGACAGAGCCTTCTGGAGGGGATTTTCCCTGTGATATGAGGCTGTTCGGGGCCCCTGTGTTTTCAGAGGGATATCCCTAAAGTAGAGGCACTGTTCTCTGTCCCAGTCACTTGGGGGGGTGGCAGGAGTTCCTGGCCTGCACAGCAACATGCAGGCACCCAAGTGGCAGGGGAGTGGGTGCCTGGCGGCCCTGTGTGTTGTACGCGGGACCTGATGCCTCCATGGAAGGTGCCTGACTTCCCAGCTGGCATAGTGGTCCAGTATGTGAGTAGAACCTGCAGGGTGCCCTGTCCCAGCAGAGACATGGCTTTTGTGACATCAGAAAAGTAAGTTCATGTGCTTACAATCATTTCTTTTCATCCTTATATATATTTTTTTTTTCTTCTAACCCAGGTGCAACATTAGAGGAAATAAACCAGCATTGGGACTGGCTAGAACAAAATCTCCTGCATACCTTATCTGTCTTTGATAATAAAGACGACATTGCCAGCTTTGTTAAAGGGAAGGTGAAGGTAGGTCCTTGATTTAATGTATTTTGCATTTTCCTATTTTGGTTTTTATGGAAGGGATAGTTTGGGGTCATACCCAGCAGTGCTCAGGAATCACTCCTGGGGGGCCTGGGGGCTGCCAGGGATTTATCCCATGCATGACCACATCCCAGCCCCTGTACCTCTCTCTCAACTACCCGTGCATGGCCACGCCTGAGCCCCCACTCTCTCTCAGACTCCTTTCGTGTCTCTTGTGGGGCCATTGCTGGGGTCACCGACACAGACCTGCACAGCAGGTGCTGTGCACTGAGTCACATCTCCAGGCCTCTCTGTAGTCTGAGTTTACTAGACTGTGGCTGGGCTACTGGTCTCACGGATGAGATCAGGTGAGTTTGTCACTTGTCAGATTGCACATTTTGGCAGGAGTAAACCCTGAGTATCACTTGGTATAGATCCCTCTCCCCCACATCCAAACAAATAAAAAATATTTGCATCTTACCCAGGATAAAGACTGTCATTAGCGATGACTTTCTGCTGGCGGAGCCCATCTCAGTGCACTGAGGCTTGCGTAGAGTTGCTCTTGCCCTGTCACTCGGGTCCCAGCTCTACTCCAGCAAAGGGGTGTGTCCCACTCCTGAATTCAGATTCTGCACCCACATTTTGCCCAATTTGCTTATGAAGCCACATCGGTTTAGATTTGCCGAGGTGTCATTGAAGTTCCTTCTCCTTCCTGCTAGCTGTCTGATTACTTGGTGAGCAGAGGAAAGAGGAGAAATTCCTGCCTCTCTAACATGGGCAGGTGTCAGCTGAGGCCCCCAAAGCTGAACTTAGCCAGGAAGAAGTCAGGGTTTTTTTTTCTTAGTTTGGGCCATGTATTTTTTTTAACTTTATTTAAACAGGCTTGCTGCAGGAAGCCTTTATCCTGTAGCAAGCCGATGCCCCTGGCTCTACTGGCATGAGACAGGACATATGGAGATATTACTGGTGCCCACTCTAGCAAATAGATGATCAACGGGAAGATCATGATCGTTATTTAAACAGTGTGATTTACAAGTTGTTCACAGTACAGTTGTTTCAGGTATTCAGTGTTCCAACTCCAGTCCCACCACCAAAGTGCCTTACCACCACCAAAGACCCTCTTTTCCCCATGCCTGCTTCCTTAGCAGGTATTAATCTACTTTATATTGCTTTTTACAACATATCTCATATTGGTGCTGCTATAGTCATGACCTTTTTAAAAATATTTTATTATACCACCGTGAGATATACAATTACAAAGATGTTCATAAGCTGTTCAGATTTAGGTTTCCGGTCGTACAGTGTTCCAGCACCCATCCCTTCACCAGTGCCCATTTCCCACCACCAATGTCCCCGATTCCCTCCCCCTCCCCTAGCCTGCCTCTATGGCAGTTCTTTATCTCTTTCCTTTCTTCTCTCTCTCTTTCTCTTTTCCTTCTTTTCCACATTATGGATTACAATACATACATTAAGAGGTTGTCATAGTCATGGCCTTTTTATTGAGCTGTTACAGATGGCAAATTGGGCCATCTGTATTATTGCTTTCACTTATTGCATTTATTGAACTTAGTGGGTTTCCACTCGAGTTTTTAGCAAAGTTGTTTGTGTTAATATTATAGACAATATTCAACCCCAATCCCACTACCATTGCAGCTTCCTACCACCATTATTTTTGATTTTCCCAACCACCGCTTAAGCCTGCCCCTATAGCAGACCCTGAGTAATATATTTTATATTGCATGTTATAGCTATTTTCTAAAAATGATCAAGAAATGTTTTCTTAGAAGAAAGTTAGTGAAGAATAATCAGTCTCACCATGGAGCCATTGAGCCCTTACATAAGAAATTACTGATGTGTTGTTACAGGAGAGGCATTGTGTGTTTGTTTTGTTATTGGTTGCATTCAACTTTACATCCATTAAGTATGTTGGCTACTTGGTATATCTGTATAGTAGAGCTTGAGATGCTGCCACCGGGTGGTGGCTTTGGGACATGGGCATGACTGCTGGGCCTTCTGAAAGAACAGGGAGATGGGGAGAGGGAGTCCAACCCTCCAAATTCATGATTTTAATTATTATTGCTATTTGTCTTCTAGCCACACAAGGTGTGGCTCAGGGAACGCTTGGTGCCAGGGATACATAATTCATGTTCTCCCATTGCCAGGCTTATATTGTACTTTGGTCAGACCCCTGGCCGTCATTAATTTTATTTTTTAAATTACTAAAAATTTTTGATAAAATGATTCAAAAGGTAGAGTGTCTACCTTGCAGCCTTGAGGCCATTAGTTTGATCCCAGGCCCCGCCAGCATACCTGAATGGGGCCCTGGCTGCTGCTGTGTGGTCTCCGTGCACCGTTACCTGGCATGTGTCCCTGGCAAGCACTGCAGCAGGATGAGCAGCCGCGGGATGTTACAACAGCAAAGGCAGAGACAGTCCATGCCGAGAGAGTGTAGCATGAGATTCACAAGGGTGCACGAGCATCACAAGCTCATTTAGGAATATTCGAACTCCTCAAGAGGAACCCCAGACCCACCTACTTCCATTACTCCATCCCTGTATGCTGACTCAGACCAGAGCTTGATTCAATTGTTGAGCCAGGCACAGAATCCCAGGCTGCGTGGTCCCCTGTGACTGGCCTTTCTCGGCAGTGGGTTTCTAAGGTTCATTCCCACCATGGAGGTGCTTGGCTTGCCTGCGGCCTCTCTTGTCCTGCAGCCACCCACCAACCAATGCAATTGTTAGTTTATTTTTAATTTTTATTTTTGTTTTTGGCTTTTTGAATCACACCTGGCCATGCTCAGGGGGTTTCTCCTGGCTCTGTCCTCAGGAATTACTCCAGACAGTGCTTAGGGTACCATATAGAATGCAGGGGGTCGAACCCTCGTCTGCCACACCTCAAGGCACCTCCCTGATAGTATAGCAGGGAGGCCTGCTGTACTATTACTTTGGCAAGAGTGTATATCTAAAGGCTTACTTTGAGGCTGGAGAGGAAGTGCGGCAGGTACTCGCATGTGGCAGATCTCATTTGATACATGTTGTTGCCAGAGCCCTGCCAGGAGTAAGCCCTGAACACCATTAGGTGTGGTCCATAGTCCAAAATAATAATAAAAAATAATAGCAATATAAAAAATGAGAAAGACCTTTTTCCTTTTTTCTTTTTAATTGAATCACTGTGAGATAGACATTACAGAGCTGTTTATGATTGAGTTTGATTTATACCGTGTTCCAACACCTATTCCTCCACCAATGCACGATTTGTACTAATGTGCCCCATTTCCCTCCCACCCACCCCCCTCAACCTGCCTCTATGGCAGACACATTTCTTCTCTCTTTCTCTCCCCTCCTTTTGCACATTGTGGTGTGCCATTACAGACACTGAAGGGTTTTCATGTATATCCTTTGAACTACTTTCAATACTCAGCTCTCGGCTAGCATAACTATTTCCAACTATTATTGGAATTTTGCACACACGGTTTGTGTGTGCAAACTGGTCCCTTCTCTATCTTACCTACCCTCTGCCCCACACACACGTGGTAGATTCCAACCATTGACACACTGTCCAGGCCCGTTTTCCCTGGCCTTGGATATTAGGAGAGACAGAATTTTAATCCAAATTTCGATAGTTCTTCAGGGTAGATGCCTTTCCTGGTGAGTCCATGTCCCTGTAGGAAAGGGCAGGAGGGTATGAGATAGAGGCTTCTGGTAGGGAAGGAGCTCAGGGGCTACTGGGCTCTGCATCCAGGGGGCCCAAGTGACCCCAGCTGGACACAGGAATGGCCCAGAGCACCAGTGGTGTGACCACATGACAGAAAAAGCATGAAACGAGTTTGAGAACTGGAGGTTAGTAGCCCCGCCCGGATGCGTGAGGGGCGGAGGACAGGCTGCAGCCCGACTCATCCTCCTGTCGTGGGCATGTGGCTCGCTCCTCCTTGCTGTGCCAGGTGGTGCAAACTCCTCTCTGCACCCGTCCTCCCTTCGCCCCCTCACCAGCTGAGGGTACCCGCTGTCTGTGCCAGGCACTGTCCCGCTCTCCCTTCACCTTCTCATTGCTGCGGGTACCCGCTGTCTGTGCCAGGCTCTGATCGCGGAGGAGGCCAGCAGCAGGCTTGCTGAGCAGGAAGAGGAGCCTGAGAAGTTTCGCGAGGCCTTGGTGAAGTTCGAGGCCAGGTTCAACTTTCCGGAGGCAGAGAAGCTGATCACCTACTACTCCTGCTGCTGCTGGAAGGGCCGCGTGCCCCGGCAAGGCTGGCTCTACCTCAGCATCAACCACCTCTGCTTCTACTCCTTCTTCCTGGGCAAGGAGTGTGAGTAGCCTCTGCTGGGCTTCTTCTTTCAGAACTCTGGGCGGGTTTCTCCTCAGGGATCTGCTCGGGTGGGTTTCTCCTTCAGGGCTCAGCTTGGGCGGGTTTCTCCCTTCAGGGTTCAGCTCTGGGCGGGTTTCTCCTCAGGGATCTGCTCGGGCGGGTTTCTCCTTCAGGGCTCAGCTTGGGCGGGTTTCTCCTTCAGGGCTCAGCTTGGGCGGGTTTCTCCCTTCAGGGCTCAGCTTGGGCGGGTTTCTCCTTCAGGGCTCAGCTTGGGCGGGTTTCTCCTTCAGGGCTCAGCTTGGGCGGGTTTCTCCTTCAGGGCTCAGCTTGGGCGGGTTTCTCCTCAGGGATCTGCTCAGGCGGGGTTTCTCCTTCAGGGCTCAGCTTGGGCGGGTTTCTCCTTCAGGGCTCAGCTTGGGTGGGTTTCTCCTTCAGGGCTCAGCTTGGGCGGGTTTCTCCTTCAGGGCTCAGCTTGGGCGGGTTTCTCCTTCAGGGCTCAGCTTGGGCGGGTTTCTCCTTCAGGGCTCAGCTTGGGGGGTTTCTCCTTCAGGGCTCAGCTGATCAAACTCAGGCCTCTGGGATGCTCAGCCAGTGCTCAGCACCTCAGCATGGATTTTTAAAAATCTCATTCCCATGGAGACTTCTTCCAGAATGGGTTGTTTCACAGCCCAGGTGGGGTCTTGTAGTTCCTGATGTACAGATAACCTTTCCCCTCCCCCTCCCCCCATACTTCCAGTTGACCAGCTGGAGCGACTCCTTGAATCCAGCCATTCCTGTCTGTGGCGCCTCCATCCCCTGCCGGCCTCAGCTGGGCACTCCTGCGCCTGCACAAACTCCCTGCCCTCACCTTCAGTGTTTGGGCTTACTCTGCCATCCCATTTGCTGAGGTGTTCCTCAGAGAGAATGACCTTTCCTGCTTCTCCGTCCTGTTGCTGCTTGGAAATTCCTCTTCTGGGGCTAGGAGGTGGCAGAGCACATGCTTTGTGTGTGCGAAGTCCTGGGTTAGAGCCCCAGCGGAATGAAGGGAGGGAGGGAGGGAATATTCCTGTGTCCTTCTAAGTTTACTTCATGTCGTATCACCTTTAGGGACCTTTGCTGGCCCCTTGACGGTCTGTACATATTTGTGTTTCTATTTTGGGACCTGTCTAGTCAGAAGTTGCTTCTTTGTTCATGTGTCTGTTTTCACTATTTGAACAAGCTCATCACAAAATAGATGCTTCATCAGTGGAAGGTGATGATTTCAATAAAGTGTGTGCGAGTGAGAGAGAGAAAGAGGGATAGAGGGAGAGAGACTAACATGAGGCAATTAGATGCTTCATCAGTGGAAGGTGATGATTTCAATAAAGTGTGTTCGAGTGAGAGAGAGAAAGAGGGATAGAGGGAGAGAGACTAACATGAGGCAATTAGAAGTAGCTGGAGACACCCAGACCTCAAGCCTCATGTTGAAACCACGACACTGAAGACATGATTGCAAAATAAACTGAAACAAAACCACTAACTCATTCCCTCCACTATTTGCCAGAGAAAATAAGCTATTTCCTGACCTTTAATAGTCACTGTCACTAAACCTAAGTTTTTAGGATGCTAATAGTAGGGTAAAATAAGTGATTCCAGTATTTCATAACATTTAAGTTTCACATATGTATAGTGTTTTCTGCATTCACTATGTTTTAGCACCCATGCCTAGTTAAACAGTTCTGGGAATAGAATCCTATTTATAAAATCAACGATTTATACTTTCAGTTTTAAAAGGTCCATAAAAACTGCTTGTGCCCTGACAACCGCTGTTTAACCGTCTAAGGATTAGGCCCTTGTAAACGTGATCATCTCTGGCACTCTTTCCTCCCATGCTTATGCTGTAAATGCTGCTTTTTGAAATAAGTATTTATGTGACTTGAGAAACTTTTGCATATTTTGCAAGTATTTAAGTTTAAATAGTCAAGAGAAAGTTTTCGTATTGTTAACTTGGTAATTCAGAAGAATGTTCCCTGTATGTGCATGGGCTGGAAAGTTGTTCTTCAATCCTTAAGCAAAAGACATTAGAATGTGAAGTGGGTCTAGCAGCACCCTCCAGCCAAACTGCACTTGCTTTTTCCTTCCCAGGTTAGTGGTATTTATATTTCAGCATAAGGGAAGCCTGGTGCTGTTTGCTGAAACTCTCAGATTTGACCCGGATTGTAGGGTGAAGTGCACCTTTGCCTTTTTCTCTCTCAGTGAAACTTGTGATCCCCTGGGTTGATGTCCAGAAGTTAGAGAGGACGTCAAATGTCTTTCTGACGGACACCATCCGGATCACCACACAGCACAAGGAGCGTGACTTCTCCATGTTCCTGAATCTCGACGAGGTGTTTAGGATCATGGAGCAGCTGGCTGATGTGACCCTCCGGAGGCTTCTGGACAATGAGAGCTTTGATCTAGACCCTGATCTGCAGGACCCGAGCCTGATCACCAAGAGGTCAGTGTTCCATGGCTGCAGTGTGCATGCCTGTCGATATCTCTGCCAGCATGTCTCATCGCTGCGTTAGAGATACCCTAACTGGCTTAGGTACTTGTTACTTATTTCCTTATGCAGCAGATTTTGACCTCTGGGGCCAGTTGCCAAATTTCCCTTTCTAATGTACTTTCATAAAACTGTTGAGTTGCACCATCATGATCGAATTCAGCATCACACTCTTAGTGAGCAGTAGGGATGGGACTCAGCAGTAAAACACCTCCCTACATGCAGGTAAAAGGAAAAAGCATGTTTATTAGTGAGCATCTCAACTATTTTTGTAGTTTTGTATTAAATTAGAAATATGCCTTCTTAGTAGTCATTATTCTTATACTCTAGAAAAGCCATTATTCATTGGTTCAAATTGATTCTAGTCACTGAGGTACTTGCTAAATTATTTGTCACCTCAGCTTATTATCTACTTTAACTTAATTATACAAAATCCAAGTTGGTGGTGGGTCAGAGGGTTCGTACATGGGTGCTTTGCTCATGACTGACCGGGTTCGATCCCCACACTGCATATGGTTCCCTGAGCAACACCAGGGGTAATCCCTGAGCACAGCTAGAAGTGCCCCCACCCCAAACTATGAAAGTAAAATTAAAAAAAATAAAAGCCAAGTCGGTGTTTAACTTGACTGACTTCTGGCTTTGTGGTTCAAACCGGGTCCTGCAGAGCAGATAGGAAGACATGCACTATGGAAAAACAAGTCCGTAAGTCTAAGGGACATCCTGTTTGGGCGTTTGCTGTAATAAGACTCACTACAGCTATTCTTATACCACTAATCATTTAAAAATTTTTATTGTGGTAAAATTGTATTTCCATTTCAGTCTTTTTTAGGCTCTCTGTTGAGCACTGTTCGTCAGAGCCCCGCTGTGCCCCTCCCTCCTGGCCCACAGTGGAATGCCTGTCCTGGCTGCTGTGAGGCAGGTGTGTAGTCCTGACACTGGTGACAGACTCACACACTTAGCATCCTGGACTAGAGGCTACCGAGCTGCAGCTAATCCACAGCCTTCCTACATAAAGGCAGAAGAATCATCTAGTGTCTGTATGGGCCACATTTGTATGCCGAGTGTAGAGATTCGCTCTCGGATTTCTGAGAGGATCAGTACATCTGGAAGTGGAGTGACTGGCACTGTGCTTACTCTCCAACCTTGTGTGTCTCTGGCTGTTAAACTTTTAACTTTTTTTTTTTTTTGGGGTCATACCTGGCAATGCTCAGAACTTACTCCTGACTCTACACTCAGGAATTAATCCTGGCAGTGCTCAGGGGGCCATGTGGGATGCCAGGGATCGAATCGGATCGACTGCGTGCAAGGCAAATGCCCTTCCCGCTGTACTATTGCTTTGGCCCCTACCTTTAATATTTTAACATCATGTGCAAGGTTTTCTCTGAAGTCCTGGAGTAAGTCGTGTCTTTCTGACCAGTGTTTTATACACAAAGTTTTTGTGTGTTCTGAAGGAATTCAGGGCCTTCCCTGCTATGTTGTATGCATTTAAAATTGATCATAGGAAGAATGGCAAGATGGCGATGGTACTGGGATGAGCACTGGAGTTGGCGAAGGGGAAACAGCTCTCAGAGCCCTGAACAGCTGCTGAGCCAGAAACTTTCTAAGAAAGTGAGTGCGGATGCCCTGTGGATATTCTGACTCAGGGAGAATGCCATTAAATGAAACCCACTGATTAAATGAAACCCACAGCCTTGAAATGCTGGGCCGGAGTGGGTCATATAATGATGGCGGTAATGTGCCCTCCAGCTGGCAGAGCCTATGGCTCTAGCATTGTATGCGTGATGATAGAGTTTTAATATGGCTGAAAAGGGCTTTTTTGTCCAACTCAGCACCGCTGCAGAGCATGGGTACTAAGGTCCGGGAGGAGGCAAAGTACTCCCAGCGATTCACTATAATCTGCCACAATTTGTAGCACCGGCACATTGCCTGCCACCATTTCCTCTCTGGACCAGCCCATGCACCTGCAACGCACTGTCAGTTTTTAGTGTTTGACTGACAGTATTTAATAGTTCTTCTATTTGTCTCTTCACTCCACCTTAGCCCAAGAACCTCTCTCTGTCCTAGCAGTTTCTCAAGCAGGCAGGCCCACTGGGGTTCTCCCAGCAAGCTGTCCAGCAAGCCCCCCCTCTCTCTCTCTTCTCCCTCTGTGTTAGCAGACTATCTCCCTTAAACTCTATCTCCAGGAACTCCCTTCAAGACTCTTTCTAAACTATCTCCAAATACTGATGTGCCACCAGTGGGACGGAGCCATAGTCCAGCGGGTAGGGCGTTTGCCTTGCATGCAGCCAACCCGGGTTCGATCCCCGGCATCCCATATGGTCCCCACGCAGTGCCAGGAGTTATTCCTGAGTGCAGAGCCAGAAGTAACCCTGAGCATCACTGGGTGTGACCCAAAAAGGGAAAAAAAAGGATGTGCCACCAATATCCTAATTAAGGGGATATTTAACAGTTGGAAAAACAGTTAAGTTATTCAGTTGACTGGGTTCTCAGCCTGGCAGGAGAGGATTTAGAGGAGGAGAAAGCCCATTGGTGGCACATCCCTTTAGCTCTTAAAGGGGAGTACTAATAACACACAATGGAAGAGCGTTCCCTAGAGCACCAACATCTGGGAGACTCAGTACGGGGCGTGCTGCACTGGCGGCCTCAGCCCACCCACCAGAGTGCTCAAGTCACGAAAGACAATGGCCATAGCTCTGGTCCTGGTCCCTACTGAAGCTGTGGTTGCTGTCACAACAGGTACCTGTGGGGTGTGGCAGTCCCATCAGCAGTTCAACCTGAACCAGCAGGGCAAAGGCACCAGCAGTCAGAGGGTGATACTCCCAAATCACCAAAGTGTCTCTGACCAGTCTAGAACAACTCAGGACTATCTCCTAAGAAGTTAAACTGCCCAGAGTTAGGCATGTGGGAGCCACACCAATAAACCGCCTCAGGCTCAACCATACAAGCTCACTTACTGGCTGCACTCCAGAAACTTGTAAATAAACCTCAGAGGAGATCAGAAGCCACAGTTAAGAAGCTCATTCACTGGCCATGATCCAGAGACTCTAAACTACTCTCAAAAGAACTCAACTAGTGGCAGGGATGCTCACCGTCTGCCAGACTGATTCAGCCGGGGCACCCTGGAGGGGACGGGGTTTGGGTCTGGCTGTCCAAACAGAGCCCTAGAAGCTGAAGAACTTCACACCCCACGATTGTTGCCATGTTCAAGGCTGATCTCCACAGCTCAGATGAGCTTCTCCCAGAAATTAATCTATTGAAAAACTCAGGTATGTGGGTTTTGTGACTGAAAAAACTTGAAGCTTTTTCAGGCTTGAAGGCAAACCTCCTCCCATTTCCATGGGCTTCTGGAAGGTCTGGCAGAACCTCCACAAACTACCTCAGGCACCAAATAATCTCATCGATTGGTCATGATCCAGAGACTCATATATAAATCTTGAAAGAAAGAGAGAAAAAAATGGCAGAGATGCTCCCAGTCTGCCAGGCTGTATATCTGGGGTACCCTGGAGGGTACAGACATGGGGCAGAGCTGCTACTGGCTCTCCCTGTGCCTAGCCGCTCACGAGGCACCCACGAGGTATGGCTTGTTCTAGCCCTGGCCCGCCACCTCAGCAGAGCCTCGCAACAAGCCAGATGACCCCCCCCAATCCATGAGGGCCTCTCTTTCCACATCCAGACTTCCCCCTTGTCAGAACTCCACCCAACAGACCAGTCTATCACAGCCCTCCTCGCGTGGCGAAATGAAATTGGTGGTTCATCAATAAATGCTGGATTTAGAGATGACTACAAGAGTATGCTACCCACACGGCAGAGCCTGGCAAGCTACCCGTGTCGTATTTGTTATGCCAAATACCAGTAACAATTATAGACCTCATTCCCATAACGTGATGGAATGGTTTGAGGCTTTATGTTTCTGGAGCAAACAGGTGCCCTTGGGCTCTACTTGCATGAGACAGGACATATGGAGATGTTACTGGTGCCCGCTCGAGCAAATCGATGATGAACGGAAGACAGTGATACAGTGATACTCTGGAGGAGGGACAGATTTGGGTCTGGCCTGTTCAAACAGAGCCCTAGCAGCCGAAAAACTACACACCCCACAGTCACTGCCAAATTCAAGGCCAGTCTCCACTGCTTAGACGACCTCCTCCCAGAAATTGATCTGTTAATAAACTCAGGTATGGGGGGTTGTGACTGAAATCCCCAGGCTTTCACGGACTCAGGGAAGGTCCACCTCCTCCTGCCCCACTGTTCTTCCAGAAGGTCCAGCAGACATGCCCATACCCCAAAACCTCCATTCAGTTAAAAACCCAACTCCAACTTTATCACCTCAATAAGACTTTGGAACTCCTGGAGTGCACAGCCAATACTGATACACTGAGTAGAACATCACACCCAGTTTGTTTGCAACAACTCAGTCAAAGTTAGCAACATCATTATGAATATATGTCATAATAAGCAATATAAATTGATTATTTAGTCCCTGCTAAAAGGAGCAGACTTGGGGGAGGGTGGGAAACTGGGACTTTGGTGGCGGTAAGGGCACATTACTCTTAATTGCTCTGAAAGCCTGGGGATTTCAGTCACAAAACCCCCATACCTGAGTTTATCAACAGATCAGTTTCTGGGAGGAGGTCGTCTAAGCAGTGGAGACTGGCCTTGAATTTGGCAGTGACTGTGGGGTGTAGTTTTTTCGTCTACTAGGGCTCTGTTTGAACAGGCCAGACCCAAATCTGTTCCCCCTCCAGGGTACCCCAGATGGGTCTGGAAGAGATCCAGACCAACCACTTCAGACCCACAGCTGTGCTGCTCAGCCAGCCCCGTGTGGAAGCAACCCATGGAGCTGACCTCCCGGTAAGGGGCTTGGCCAGCCCCCTGGCGGAGTCCAACATTGCTCCAAGGGTTTGCTGTCATGGGCGGGGAGAGACCATGGCCGGACTTGGAGTGGAGTTTTGGGCCCTGCCCTTTCCTCCACCTCTATGCCAGTTGCCCCGGAAGAGAGAGACCCACCCATGCCAGACCCACAGCTCCCTTGGTGCGTGGCAAAGCGCCACGTGATATTCTTAGAAAACGCTGATTTTATGATAAGGTCCTTCCCAAGATCTTTCACATTTATACATTGTATACAGTTCTAGACAGGTTCTAACTGATACCAGTAAGCCTAGCAAGAAACCAGAGCAAACCACACATCATGCAGTCAGTCATTCTTAACATCCAGACTCCATAGTTTCTCAGAGCTCCATCCAAGAGAAAACCTGATCTTCTCCCTTTAAGTTTCATCAGTAAATGCTCGAGATGAGAGTCTTCTACTGAGACTATCCACCTACACAGCAAAGCCTGGCAAGCTACCCGTGTTTTATTTACTTGTTATGCCAAAAACTAGTAACAATTATGGACCTCAGTTCCATGACCTGAAGAATGGTTTCAGTTTCCTCCTGTCCCTGGAGCAAGAAGATGCCCTTAGGTTACACTCTGCTTGTGACAGGACTCATGGAGGTATTACTAGTGCCCACTCGAGCAAATCGATGAACAATGGGAAGACAGTGATACAGTGACAGTGAAAGGCACATTGGTTGTGGGACTGGTGTTGGGAATATTGAGTACCTGAAACAACTGTATGGTGAGCAACTTTGTAAATCATTGGGTTTAAATAAAGTTTAAATATTATTATTATTATTAATAATAATAATAGTAATATATTAAATAAAAAACTGATCAGGGCCGGAGTGATAGTACAGTGGGGAGGGTGTTGCCCGGCACACAGCTGACCCGGGTTCGATCCCCAGCATCTCATATGGTCCCTGAGCTCTGCAATGAGTAATTCATGAGTATAGAACCAGAAGAACCCCTGAGCATTGACTGGTGTGACCCCCCAAAAAAAAATACCTGATCATATGTATCACAGGTAAGGCATGAGTAAAAAATAATTTTTTTTTCTTCTTGGTAACACGTTTCATTTGGGTTTTATATTTTCTGATAATAGGATTGTTTTGGTGTGGACTGGGGGTGCTTCATGTCCCTCCCTTTGAGAGAGGACACTGAGGTGTTGCTCCCTAGACCCAATGTCCTCCATGCGCCATCCAGCTCCGAGCTTCTGATGGCCCCTTTTAGGAACCCTGTCTTCAAAAGATGCCATGGGAAGCACATCCTCTCATATTTTTTGTTTTGTTTCGGGGCCACACCCAGCTGTGCTCAGTGCTTACTCCTGGCTCTGCTCTCAGATCCCTCCTGTTGGACTCAAGGGACCGTGTGGGGTCAGCCTGGGCTGACAAAGTAAGGTCGGCCATGTGCAGGAACTCCTTCCCGCTGTGTACTGGCTCTGGTCCTCGTTGCGTGCTTCTGCAGGTCCCTCTGATGCCCTTTTACACAGGTCATTCAGTGGAGTATCCTGTCTGTACTTGGCTCAGGGGCCCTCAGAATAACTCTTCCCTTGTGCTGGCTTCAGGGCATAGGCAGGCGACCACAGCAGTCAGCCACAGCCGTTGACCTGGGGACCCTCACACATGTCCTGCTGTCTACTCATGGCTCTGTTCCTTGTGGTCAGTGTGGGCACATACTGCTTGTCTCAGTCCTGGCAGAGTGTGCAGGGAAGAGGGGGTGAGGACTACAGGGCTCGTGGTGGCCGGGTGTGGCCGGGGGTGGGGGGCAGCAGTGCTGTGGCAGTGGAAGGCATCCTGGTTGCTTCTTGCAGACCCTGCCACGGAGACATGGACATAAACAGGCAGTGACTCACCAGCTCACTGCCAAGAGTACCTCGATGTTCAGTTCCGGAAAACAGCCCTTTGTGCTCAGGCACAATGCCGGGATGCTCCTGGCTCCACTGGCAGAATCCCACTTCCCTTCTGAGATAATGCTGTGCTGCGGTGCCCGTGGGGTCAGGAGGCCAGTGATGGGGTTAGTCTACTCTGAGTGCTTAGAGCTCCTTCCCGGGAGAAGGGCAGTGAGCAGGGACAATGGGTGGGTGTTGTCTGTTCCCTGGGATCCAGTCGAGGCTGGGGAACTGGCAGGATTTGGGAGCTCATGTCCCAAAGAGTAAGGCCTGAACTCCAGGTTCCTCAGGTGCAGGCCTCTGAGGCCAGGAGGAGTTTCAGAGAGACAGTGTTAGGGCAGGGGCGTGGGCAGTGGTCTCGGGATTGACTTAGATTCAGACAGAAAATGCTCATTATGAATGTGAGTGATGGGGTGAGGAGTGTCCCGAGCTCCTGGCCCTGGGGAGGCTGAAAGTCAGTGATGTTGCACTGAGGGGGCAGGTGGGAGGGGGTCACTTAGTGGGGGCTGGGCAGGCGGGAGAGGGTCACTCAGTGGGATTTGGGCAGGTGGGAGGGGTCACTCAGTGGGGGCCGGGCAGGCGGGAGGGGGTTACTCAGTGGGGGGCTGGGCAGGCGGGAGGGGTCACTCAGTGGGGGCCGGGCAGGCGGGAGGGGGGTCACTTAGTGGGGGCTGGGCAGGCGGGAGGGGGTTACTCAGTGGGGGCTGGGCAGGTGGGAAGGGGGTCACTTAGTGGGGGCTGGCGGAGAGGGGTTACTCAGTGGGGGCTGGGCAGGTGGGGGGGGGTCACTTAGTGGGGGCTGGGCAGGTGGGAGGGGGTCACTCAGTGGGGGCTGGGCAGGTGGGAGGGGGTCACTCAGTGGGGGCTGGGCAGGTGGGAGGGGTCACTCAGTGGGGGGCTGGGCAGGTGGGGGGGGTCACTCAGTGGGATTTGGGCAGGTGGGAGGGGGTCACTCAGTGGGTGCTGGGCAGGTGGGAGGGGGTCACTCAGTGGGGACTGGGCAGATGGGAGGGGGTCACTCAGTGGGGGGCTGGGCAGGCGGGAGAGGGTCACTCCAGTGGGATTTGGGCAGGCGGGAGGGGTCACTCAGTGGGATTTGGGCAGGGGCAGGCGGGAGGGGGGTCACTCAGTGGGGACTGGGCAGGCGGGAGGGGGTCACTCAGTGGGGGCTGGGCAGGCGGGAGAGGGTCACTCAGTGGGATTTGGGCAGGCGGGGGGGCGTCACTCAGTGGGGGCTGGATGTCACCCCCACTTGCCCTGCCCCTTCCTGCTGCCTTTGCACCTCCTTGCCCAGCTCTCGGTGTCCTGCATCTCCCTGGCCCAGCAGTCATGGCAGGGTCCTCTTACGCCCCTCAGATTCCACAGTACTGTCAGGCTTACGCACCCCAAGGAGAATCTGGAGGAGGAAGCACCCTCAGCCTTGCAGGGCCCGGCAGCGCTGGTGAATGTGAGGGGCTGGGAAGCCTTGCTGGGCAGCCCTGGCTTGCCAGACTGAGGCCGGAGAGGTTTTCAGTTTGGGGCTCCGTGGAGCCTGATATCCTGTCTGCCTCAGTGGCACCCCAGGTCACGATGCTCGTGGGCCTGAACTGCTGCAGCTCACCACCGCTCTTCCTTACTGCTCTGGGGAGCACAGAGGGAGATAGTTTGGCTAGAAACATGTTTCACACAGGCGGTGTGATGTTGAAGCGTGGCCTGTGTCTGCGCCTCCCGCCCTGTTTCTAGGGAGCCCTGCCTGCAGACTTATCCGAGCATCCAGTAAGGGCTGACTGAAAACCTGTTTCCCCCCCTCCCCCTGTTTGTTCTTTTCTTTTTCTTTCTTTTTATTTTTCTGAGCCCAGTGACGCTCTGAGGCTACTCCCCCTCTGAGCTTGGAGATGGCTCCTGGTGGCTAGGGTGGGGGTTATGTGCATTCTGGGGTAAAGCACAGGGCTTTGTGTGCACAGTCTGGGTCAGCCCTCTGAGCCCCTCACTCCTGACTATGGCTCTTCCTGAGGTGGGCTGGCTGCAGGGGTCTAACCACTCCAGAGAGGAGAGGCAGAAGAACAAGGCTTCTGTGCCCCCAAATCCAGGCTGACAGTTGTGGGGCAGGTTAGGGGCACTGCATCGCCAGCTGTGGGAAGGCAGCAGTCCTGGTTTAATGGATCTTTACCCAGCCTAGGTGAATGGATTCTTAATTCTGGGTTTGCAAGAAACAAAACATTATGCTGTAATTTTTTTTGGATTCGAGGTTGTGGGTCTGAGTCTGAATTCTAGAATGTGAGCAGGTAGTCTAGAATCTTCCTTGTGTCTGCATTCTAGAATGTGAGCCGATAGTCTAGAATCTTTCAGTGCCCTCAGGTACATTGTCCCCAGCTTTAACAAAAGTCTGGATGTTCACTCTGTGAATGGCATAGTACCCCCTTTCCTCACACACACACGGGTGGGATTGGCATATTGTTGGGCTGACCTGTTAATCCGTCCTCGCACAGGGATTGGCATATTGTTGGGGTGACCTGTTAACCCGTCCTCACACAGGGGTGGGATTGGCATATTGTTGGGGTGATCTGTGCCGCCTCCCTCACTCTGCTCTCAGTCATCATTTGCTTTGTGCTGTGCCCCGCAGTGTGGATTCTGGGGCTGTTGATGCAGGGTTGATTCTTTTTAACTGTCATGACTTACTGTCCTTTCCAGGCTGGTTGTGCAGAGTCCGCAGACCTTGGCCTGGTGGTCACTCATACCAGACCTGCATGGGACACGCCAGGTGATGCCCTGCATTTAGAAGGCAGGAGCTGTGCCACAGGTCTCTCCTGGCTCCTGGGTTTCATTCTTACAGGGGGCTGCTCTGCTCTTTCCATGCCTGAAGGCAGAGATCACTTTCTGAATGTGAGGTTCTGATCCCGCTCTGTGGATTGTCTGTGAAGTCAAAGTGGATTAGTTAAAAATAATGTTTAGGGGCTGCAGGGGAGTTGAGAGGCTTGGACTTTATGCTTTGCAACCTGGAGCCCTGAGCACTGCTGGGGCAAACAGTAAACATCCAGGAGAGTACCAACAGGAGAGCCCTGAGCACTGCTGGGGCAAACAGCGTCCAGGAGAGCACCAACAGGAGAGCTCTGAGCACTGCTGGGGGCAAACAGTGAACAGCCAGAAGCAGCAACAGGAGAGCCCTGAGCACTGCTGGGGGCAAACAGTGAGCAGCCAGAAGCAGCAACAGGAGAGCCCTGAACACTGCTGGGGCAAACAGCGTCCAGGAGAGCACCAACAGGAGAGCCCTGAGCACTGTGCAGCACTCACTCTTTCTGCTTTTGTTTCTCTCTCCCCTTTGCAGAGGCCTTGAGGCCAGAGCCCAGAATGAGTTCTTCAGCGCTTTCTTCAGGCTGCCCCGACAGGAGAAGCTGCATGCGGTGGTGGACTGTTCCCTCTGGACACCGTTCAGTCGCTGTCACACTGCTGGGCGGATGTTCACCCTCAGACTCTTACATCTGCTTTGCCAGCAAGGAAGATGGGTGCTGCAACATCATCCTGCCACTCAGAGAGGTAGCTGGGCACGTGGTGCTAAAGCGTTGGTGACGGCAGGGAACATGCACCCAGCAGGGCCTCACAGCAGAGATGGGTGCCCTGAGGGGTATGGCCTCAAGCGGATCCTTGCCCATCTGGCAGTTGCTGTTTGCGGTTCCTGTGGCGACCTGGAATTCGCATCGCTGTGATTAGGGAGACTGGGGCATGCTGACATCTCCTGTTGATGACTGTTGTCTAAAAACCTCAAGCTGGGCACTGAAACATTCCCAAGAAAGGGTTCCCTGTTCACTCACAAAAGTATAAGAGAAAGGCAGCATACAGAAAGCATCACGTCAAGAAAACAAACGTCAAGTTGTTTGGGTTTCATGTGCTTCTAAAGCTCCCTTAACTTTGAGAGCTTAGTGGGCTGGTCACCTGCTCTGCGAGGTCTGGGCTCACTCCTCAGTGGGCTGGGCATGTGCTCTTTGTAGGTCTGGGCTTGCTCCTCAGTAGGCTGGGCACCTGCTCTGTATAGGTGTGGGCTGGCTCCTCAGTGGGCTGGGCACCTGCTCTGTGTAGGTGTGGGCTGGCTCCTCAGTGGGCTGGGCATGTGCTCTTTGTAGGTCTGGGCTTGTTCCTCAGTAGGCTGGGCACCTGCTCTGTGTAGGTGTGGGCTGGCTCCTCAGTGGGCTGGGCACCTGCTCTGTGTAGGTCTGGGCTCGCTCCTCAGTGGGCTGGGCACCTACTCTGTGTAGGTCTGGGCTGGCTCCTCAGTGGGCTGGGCACCTGCTCTGTGTAGGTCTGGGCTGGCTCCTCAGTGGGCTGGGCACCTGCTCTGTGTAGGTCTGGGCTCGCTCCTCAGTGGGCTGGGCACCTACTCTGTGTAGGTCTGGGCTGGCTCCTCAGTGGGCTGGGCCTGCTCTGTGTAGGTCTGGGCTCGCTCCTCAGTGGGCTGGGCACCTACTCTGTGTAGGTCTGGGCTGGCTCCTCAGTGGGCTGGGCACCTGCTCTGTGTAGGTCTGGGCTGGCTCCTCAGTGGGCTGGGCACCTGCTCTGTGTAGGTCTGGGCTGGCTCCTCAGTGGGCTGGGCACCTGCTCTGTGTAGGGCTCACTCCTCAGTACTACATGGTCCTCCCAGAACTTTCTGGAGTGACACCCTAGAAACCAAGTTAAGAGTAAGACCCTGCAGTATGTCCCAACACAATTCCCCATCCCCTTCCTGAAACTGGCCACCATTCTTCTTTATATTTATTTAAACATTTTTATTGAGGCTTTTTTTTTTTTTTTTTTTTTTGCTTTTTGGGTCACACCCAGCGATGCTCAGGGGTTACTACTGGCTCTTTACTCAGGAATTACTCCTGGTAGAGCTCGGGGGGACCACGAGGGGACCTCTCTTGTTTCTTAGAGGTTTCCTGTGTCTCATTCTATTTCATTGAACTTATTTTTTCTTTTAAGTATTTTATTATACCACCGTTATATATAATTACAAGATGTGCATGTTTGAAATTTGGTTCTACAGCTTTCCAACACCCATCCCTCCACCCCTGCCCATCTCCCATCACTGTTGTCCCTGCCTCCCTCTCCCTTCCCCAGCCTGCCTCCATGACAGATTCTTTATCTCATCTCCTCTCTCTCTCTCTATCTCTCTTTCCTTGCTTCCTTTTCTTATACATTGTAGATTGTAATATATTCTAGAACATGATTGGTTCCACTAGTTTGATATACCGGGTCCGGACCACAAAAATGGTGGCTATTATGGTGAGCGAGTCTCATCTGCCTGCTTCTGAGGCCCTACAGAGTAGTGCTCCCACTCCCAAAACCCATCTTGCCTCCTGGGAGCCTCATGGTCAGCTGAGCTAGGGGAGAGCCGGATGGCAGCTCTCCTCCATGCATCTGAGTCTCTCATCTTTCTATCTCTTTCTGTCTCTGTATTTCTCTCTCTTCTCCTACACCTTGTGAGTTGCCTTACGGTTTATGATACAATTATCTATGTGTATATTCAGTAGTGAGTTTAGTGTCACATTATAGTTCCTCATTCCCCATCAACCTCCCCAGTTTGTTACAACTATAATGATCATTATGGTGTACAGATGTGAAAGATCCTAGGAAGGACCTGGTCCTAGCCTACTTTGTTATCTAAGCCTTTTGTGTGGCTGCGCACTGTCGCAGCTGTGCGTCTGGTCTGTCCATTGTCGGGTTCATCTGGTTGCAGAGGCTGCCAGCCCATAGCCACACCCACTGGCATGGAGAGGGAGGAGCCCAAATCCCTGCTCCAATTCCGGCCAGTGTGGCTTCCCCCCACATGACTGCTTTACCCTAGGAGCTACGTTGGTCTTGGTCAGGGACTAACCGATTCCTCAGAGACTCCATGGGCTGCTCCACGTGGGCTGGACAGCGCAGCTGTGCATCTGGTCTGTCCCTTGTCCAGTTCATCTCTATTGTTACTGTTTTTGGCATATCAAATACACCATGGGTAGCTTGCCAGGCTCTGCCATGGCTCATCCCAGGGGGCCCAGTCTTTTCCTATGTCAGACCATCCACCATCCAGGGCAGAGTCCTGGAGGTGTAGACAAGCCTATCTCTCCTGTCTGCCACCTGCGAGCACAGCTGGGCACTGCAGCCACACCTGCAACAACACCTCTAGGTGGCCCTCATTGAACTTATTGTCAGCTGTTATTAGTCTGTTACCCAGACCTTCCATAGTTACTCTACCTACCAGACTCAGGTTCTGATTTTCTGCCCAGTGCCAACATGTGCTCACTGTGAGTTATGAGGGAAGTAAGTATCTTGTGACTCCCTTGGCCCTCCAGGGTGACTCAAAAGATGCTTCTGTTGCTCTGGGTGCAGGGCTCAATGACCAAAGTGTCCTAGAGAAAGTGGCAGAGAGTTGGGCCTCTGGATGCTGCTTTTCAGTTTGGCACTCACCAGGGCAGGTTCCGTGGGGTTCAGGATGCTGTTGAGTTCCGTGGGGTTCAGGATGCTAGGAGAACTTCCCAGATATTTAAGATGTGTGTTTGGGTTGTTGATTGGAGCTTTTTCTTCTTTTCTACTGCTATGGATTTCCCCCTTAGTACAATTGCTGTGTCTTAGAGTTTCTGATAGTTTCTTCATGTCCATTAATTTCAAGGAATGTTTTATAATGTCTTCCTTGACTTCATCTTTGATTCAATTGTCATTTAAATGCATTTTGTTGAGCTCCAGCTATTGGAGTGTTTCTACATTTTTGGGGCCATTATCTTCATGGTATTGTGGTCTGAGAGGATGCTTGGCATGACTTTCATATTCATAAACTTGTGTATGTTTGAGTTATGTCTTAGTATGTGACCTGTCCTGGAAAATGTTCTCTGTGCACTAGCGAAGAATGTGTATTTGGCTTATTGAGGAGGGAAGCCCTGTGTATGCGCCAGCCCTCTGGCTCCTGATGAGGGAGACCCTGCGTATGCTCCAGCCCTGAATGAGGAGGGAGGCCATGTGTATGGATTTTGTTTTTAAATGTAGCATAACATCCTCAAGGCTCATTCACGTTGTAGCATGCAACAGGATTTCCCCCCCTTTTAAGGCCGAATAATTCTCCTTGCATCCATGTTTGGGTTTTATCTGTTTCCCCACGAGGGTCACCAAGTATACTTCCCACCTTGTGTCTGTGGTGAACGTGTTGCCTTTAAAACATTTGTATGGATTCCTTATTGTGGTTGTTTAACTCTGTATATCAAGGGATATAAATACTAAGGGAAATTTTCTTGGTGCTGAATTAAATGCCTGCAGCCTCTCCCACATTTTTATTATACCCGTGAGCATGTGCTATTTTGCAATAGGTCATGAGCATTGAGAAGATGGAGGACACGAGCCTGCTGCCCAGCCCCATCATCGTCAGTGTCAGGAGTAAGATGGCCTTCCAGTTCATCGAGCTCGGGGACAGGGACAGCCTGGTGGAGAGCCTGCTGCAGCGGCTACAGCAAGTGCATGCCCACCACCCTGTGCACTCCGGGGCCTCACAAGACGAAGACAGGGTAAGGAGCTTGACATGGTGGCATTTGTGATAGCCTGTGACCTTGAGAGGGAGTGCTCATGGATAAGGCCACCCAGGCGCAAGGGAGAACATTACGAACTATTAAATCTGGGTGTCATCCCAGCATTTCCATGCACTGGATATCCTGAGGGGTGGACACAGGTCAGTGTGCCCCAGACACTAGTGGGTGCTGGCAGGGAACCCCCAGGTTGGCAAGGTTAATACGACACCCCCACTCAGGTTATATGGGTTGATGGACTTGTGGTAGTACAGCTGCCTTGCCCACGACTGACCTGGGTTCCCAGCATTCCATGTGGTCCCTCGAGAACTGCCATGAGTGATTCCTGTGAGCAAAGCCATGAGTAAGCCCAGAGCATTGCCAGGTCTTCCCCCCAAACAAACAAAAGCCAAAGATCAGGACATTATCACCGGAGAATTACATAGATGAACATGTTCATCTATGTAATTGCATATCTCACGGCGGTATAATAAAATATTAAAAATTAAAAAAAAAAAACAAACCGAGATTAGTGGGGCAGTGGGCATCTCTCTGCATGTTGGGAAGAGCTTGGTGGAGTGCCTACAGGCTGGAGGCTGGTCCAAAGGTTAGTAGCTTCTACTTTCCTAAACCCTGGCCCTGCCCAAGGTTGGAGGCGATGTGTGTCTGGGGAGCAGATGGGCTTGGGGTCTGAGAAGCTTCATCATGTGGAGAGTCCACAGCTGCACGCTGGACCCTAGCCTCCTGTTGCCACACCTGTCCTGTTGTGACCTGCTTGCTCTTGTCAGCATGGTACCAGGCAGGAGAGGGGACAGAAGCCGTTTCCTGAGGCTGGAGGCTGTGTGCCGCATGTGCTCTTCTGCCCTGCATGGCCCCTGCCCTGCTGTGAGCGTCTCCTTGGACACAGCTGCTGGCCTGTTCTCAGGCCCCGTCTGTCCTATTGCTCCTGCCCCTGGGGTAAGAAAGACTTGCTCACTCCCATTGCCCTTGCAGGCTGCACCCCGGTCGCATTCAGCAAACACCTGTGGCGAGCACAAGTTTGAGGATCTAGAGACGGTGTCATCCCAAAGCCCTGAGGAAGGCGAAAAGGAGGCTGGCCCCTGGTTGTACCCCCGAGGCCCTGATCACGGTCTTCCAGCAGCCGGGCTGCCGGAGCCCAGAATCCAGAACGGTGGGTGTGTCATGCCTGCAGCAGTGTCTGCCGCCACAGTGGTCCCAGCAGCCTGTGAGCTGAGGTGGGAGCACCCGGAGGACCTGCGCTGTCCTGGACACCCCTCCTCTGCAGCGTCTGCACCTATTAGGTTGCCGTGTGGGCGGGCCTGTGTCCTCTCCTTCTCTGTGGGGCACCCAAGCATATGTAACTTGAAAGGTGCCCAGAGGTATGGCATGGGGCTGTGAACCTGGACTGTATCAGACCAGACCTTCTCCTTAGCACACAGAGGCTCACCTGACTCTTCACTTAAACACTCATCTCCTGTTCCAGACAGTCTGACTGCCAGAGTGCTGCCGCTCATGGTCTCATACAAAGCTGCTGCCCTGCGCTAAGTGTTACAGTCCCTCCTCCACTGTCCCTTTGTCCCTCTGGTGCTCCTTGTCACACCCTCCCCCAATGTTGCCAGCCATGGTTCAGTGATGACTAATTAAAACCCGCCAGGGATATGGTACAGAGTGGTGGAGGTGTTCCTGAACATGGCAGGCCCATGTTCAGTCCCAGTCTCCGCAGGGTGCCCTGAGCGCATGGGGCGGCCCCAGCTCCAGCACTGCCAGGCTTTTGCACTGAACCATCAGGCCCAGAGCACTGGGCTGAGCATAGAGCAGGGATGGTTCTATAAAAGCGATTAAAATAATAGTCAAATCAGGGCAGTGGAGAGATAGGACATTGGGTAGGGAGTTTGCCTTGCATGAAACTGGCCTGGGGTTTTGATCCCATAGAATCCCCTTTTCCTGCCAAGAACAATTCTTGAGTGCAGAGTCAGGAGTGCCCTTGAGCACTGCTGGATGTGGCTTTCAAATAAAAAATAAATAAAGTTAAAATAATTCTGGGCCAGAGAATTAGTACAGCAGGTAGGGCATTTGCCTTCCATGCAGCTGACCAAGATCTGATCGCTAGCATTCCATATGATCTGCTGCGCCTGTCAAGAGTAGTTCCTGAGGGCCGGAGCGATAGCCCAGCGGGTAGGGCGCTTGCCTTACGCCTGGCCGGCCCATGCCGCCAGGGATTCGATTCCCGCATCCCATATGGTCCCCCAAGCACCGCCAGGAGTGATTCCTGAGTGCAGAGCCAGGAGAAACCCTTGAGCATCGCCGGTGTGACCCAAAAAGCAAAAAAAAAAAAAAAAAAAAGAGTAGTTCCTGAGCACAGAGCCAGGATTAAGCCCTGATCACCACTGGGTGTAGCCCTAAGAACAAAACAAAAAATTGAAATAATTCTATGACTATTAAAAACTTAAAGAAATACATATTACTTAAAAGATACTAAAAAATTCCTACTTTTGAGGAATAATTTTTTTATACTTTTTGGGTCATACCCGCGATGCTCAGAGGTTACTTCTGGCTCAGGGCTTACTTCAGGAATTACCCGGGCAGTGCTCGGGGACCATATGGGATGCTGGGGATCAAACCTGGGTTATCTGTGTGCAAGGCAGCACCCTTCCTGCTGTACTATTGCTCTGCTCCAAGGAATAATGTTTTTGATTGTGTTTCTGGGCCACACCCAGTGATGCTCTGGGATTACTCCTGGCTCTGTGCTCAGGGATCACTCTGGGGAAGATGTTCAAGGAACCACATGGGGTGCTGGAGATTGAACTGGAGTTGGGGGCATATAAGGAAAATGCCTTCACCCCTGTGCTCTCTCTGTGGCCCAGAGGGATGATTTCTAAGGAACTTGGCAATGTCTTTCCTATTTCTGATGACAAGAACAATGTTGGATTTTGGGTTTCCATCTTTGCTTGGAGCTGGCCTGTGTCTTAGCAACCAACACACTATGAGCTTCCCATGAAGCTTCCCTGAGTCTCCCCTACCCTCCCCACCCCCTGCCTGCTTTGGGGTGACATCAGTGATTGCAAGAACAAGTTCTTATTCTCAACGTTACCAAGCAGAAAGCATCTCGTGTCAGGTTGGCCCCGGGGCCCTCAGCCCAGGGCTGGCCCTGCCGTGTTCCCTGGGTGCTGCTGTGGTACCTGCTGCAGCATAGGTGGCTGAGCTGTGCTGAGGGAGCTGCCGGTGGCCTCTGCCAGTGAGACTCTTCCTGCTTGCAGTCCAGAGAGCAGATCAAGATAAGCCTGTGGAACGACCACTTCTTGCGGAGTATGGCAGGACAGTGTGCATGTTCCGTACTGAGAAGATCCGGAAGCTTGTAGCCATGGGGGGTCCCTGAGTCTTTGCGTGGCAAACTCTGGCTGCTCTTTTCAGGCAAGTGCTTCTTTTTATTTCTTCTTTTCTGCTTTTTGGGTCATACCTGGCCATACTCAGGGGTTACTCCTGGCTCTGTACTCAGAAATTACTCCCTGACGATGCTTGGAGGACCATATGGGATGCTGGGGATGGAACCTGGGTTGGCTGTATGCAAGGCAAACACCCTCTCCGCTGTGCTATTGCTCCTCTTCTCAGGCAAGTGCTTCTAGTCAAATGTTTGTGCTAGAAATAACCCTACTACAAGCAGTGCATCTGACAGAGGTGTCTATTTAGGGGTCTGTTAGGCCTTTGCTTGAAACAGACTCTCCAGAAACAGAAATGTAGATAAAGGAAAGCTTAAGGAGCACTGAGAACCCCTTGAGCCAAAGAGACACTCAGAAGGCCCTGTCTTGCTTTAACACACAGAAGTCTTATACACCTTGTGGGTTACATAAGCAGGCTCATTGTTGCATTCTTATTCTTAAAAAGTACATAGCAAGTCAGAGCGGTTGAGATATCCTGGGCCATTTTTACAAGCTCGTGACATATATCATCATGAACTGTGGACTCAGCCTTGACCAGGCCTGTTCCTTGGCCTTCGTGGGCCTATTTTTGGCTGCCTTGGTTGAGCCTATTCTTTGGTGGCCTTGGGAGTTTGCTTTTTTTGTTTTTTTGTTTTTTGCTTTTTGAGTCACACCCGCGACACTCAGGGATTACTCCTGGCTCTTCACTCAGGAATTACTTCTAGCGGTAGTCGGGGGACCATATGGGATGCTGGGGATCGAACCCTGGTCAGCTGCGTGCAAGGCAAATGCCCTACCTGTTGTGCTATCGCCCCAGCCCGGGAGTTTGGTTTCTAAGCCAAAATACCATTGCTCAGGATTTAACCTCTTTCTTGCAGACAGTGCCAGCTCACAAAGTCCTTTTCGTGGTGTGCCCATCCCCATAGTGAGGGAACCTGGTAGTGAAGGAACCTGGTCAGCTGGCAGAGGCTCCGGGATGGGTGCTCTTGGTCTGCTTGTTGGCTGAGGGTTGCTCTCCTTTCAGCATGACTTGGTGAGGCTGGAGAGGTGCTAGTGTGTTAATACCAACTGTGAATATGGGTTCAGTCCGCGCACCCAGAGTCTCCTGAGCACTACCAGGGAACAACCGCTAAGCATGGTTTCTTCCAAACAAAATCAAGACAAATGGACTCTAGGGGCTCAGGGCTGGGGCTCGGGCTGGGCACAGGCCTCTCCTGGGCATGTTCCGACTCTTAGCACAGAGCCATGAGTAAGCCCTGAGCATTGCTGAGTATCCTCACCCCCACTCCAGCAAAGATGAGCCAATTACATATGATTCTATGATGTAAAGCTTCTTTATATTTTCTCAGAAAAAAAACAAACCTGTTACAAGGGCCTACTTCTGAATGCTTGAGATTTAATTATCTAATCATTCAAGTTATTCTTGTTCTATAAAAACCACGTTCTAATTTTTAAAATGAAAACCCAAAAAACAAAAGAAATCAAACTGGGATGGGGTCATGGGGAAGGTTCAGGTGGTCGCACACTCGCCTCAGGGCCTTGAGCCTCCCACCTCAGCACACAGACTCCTGAACTGACATAGCTGCAGCGACCCCCTGCACCGTGGGAGGTGACGGTCCCTGTGGGAAAAGTGGGAAAGGTGGGACAGAGGTGAAGTCCTTTTGGTTGTGGAGGCCTCAACATACTTGGCATCCCTCAAGTGCCCTGCTGCACCCACAGTCCCCTCCTGAGCAGGCCTTTCCCCACCAGATGCCATCACCGACCTGGCGTCTCACCCGGCTACTACGGGCCCTGGTGGAGGAGTCCATGGGAAAGTCCTGCCTGGTGACGGAGGAGATTGAGCGCGACCTGCACCGCTCCCTGCCAGAGCACCCCGCCTTCCAGAGCGAGACAGGCATCGCTGCCCTGAGGAGGGTGCTGACAGCTTATGCTCACCGGAATCCCAAGATCGGGTACTGCCAGGTGAGCCGCGCCCGGGCAGCCCCTAAGCTGCGAGCCTGAGCCTCGGCCTAGGTGTGTCTTGGTCACTGGTCTCTGTTCTGAGTGTTCCCTTTTGTGAGACCAAGGCCCATGCATGGCAGAAAGTTACCCCCCCCCTAAGAGTGTCCCCACCTCCATATCTGGACTCTCTGAGAACCTTTCCCAACCCGCCAGGCCTCTGTCAGGGATGGAAGTGAGGGAGGACCCTCTGGAGCTTTGTTTCTCCAGGCCTCTTCAGAAGGCATAAGCATTCATTTATGATGCCACAGCATGCGGTCAGCCCCAGGCCATCCCCAGGACCCAATAGTGTCTAGTGTCTCCTGAGTACTGCCAGCGGTCACCCTGAACTCTGCTGTGGGTGGCCCAAAAAACAAATGATCGTAGGATTTGTAGGGGAAAGATGGCTAGATTGCTTCGTCCTTGAGTTTAGGGATGTATTTGTACAACATCCCTGTCAGCAGATATCTGTGGGGGGTAGGGAGAGCTCGGGGCTGGCACCACGTGGCCCCTCAGTCCCACCCACAGAGTCCCAGACTCTGTTAGCCACTTCTGAGTGTCGCCCTCTCCTCACCTTGCAGAGAAACCCACCTTAGACTGACTTAAGCATGGGCAGTCTCAGACTTTGTTTTCCCATGAGTGAGAGATCTGCGAGTGAGTGGGATCATGTGTGAACACACATGGGATCATGTGTGAACACACAGTCCCTCCTGGCCACAGGGACCAATGCGACAGCCCAGCCCCTGACAGCTCCGTGTGGTTGATACCAGCTCACTCAGGACAGAACTTTGGGTCTTCAGACTCATCTGGCTTGTATGTTTCCCAGTTTCATGCCTCATAAGGCACATGGTCTGGTCAGTAACTGTCCCCTCCTCTTCTGTGGCCCGAGCAGTCCATGAACATCCTGACCTCTGTCCTGCTGCTCTATGCCAAGGAAGAGGAAGCCTTCTGGCTGCTGGTGACCATGTGCGAACGGATGATGCCTGACTATTTCAACCACCGTGTGATAGGTAAGCCACATCCCTGCCCTGCAGATGGTCCTGCCCCCTGGCTGGTCCCTGTACCATAGCTGGTCGTTGATCCTGGCTGGTCCCTGCCTTTTGGGTGATGCCCCACCTATTTCCCTGGGTCTTTGCATTTGGGATTCCTCTCCTCTTTGTATAAACCATTTGAATATCTTCAGGCCAGACCTTTATGCCAAAGAGATTGCTTTTCTTGTGTAAATGCTAAAGGAGTGTGTGACAGGTAAAGGTGAGTCAGTTAACTCCAAATAAATCGCTCCTGAGCATTCTATCATATTTTCTACTATAAATCCAGTACTATCTAGATTGGATCCATTTCCTTTTACCCAAGGTCCCTGTGTGATACTCGATAGTACCAGGAAGAGTCCACTCTGGCTATGATATAGGACCAACTTTAGAGAAATCAGCCTCTACAAAAGATCGAAGGAAAGGTTACACTGACTTGTCTTACCTAAGACAAGCCTGTAGGGCCTCAAGGCTTTGATAAAGAGCAAGAGCACTTAAAAAATTACTTGGAGCAGAGTAGACTGGACTAAGGACCTTGTGGGGATGGAGATATTAGTCTAGCATAGGGGCATAGTTTGAATTATATGATGTGATTCTTCCATGAAAATATACTCTACAGATATTTTTTCTCAGGTGTAGTTTTTTATGCCAGTCCCCTTCTACAGTGTTTACATAAGAAGTTGGTGTGTCATGAGGCTCCCAGGAGGCAAGATGGGTTTTGGGAGTGGGCCCATCACCTCTGTAGGGCCTTGAAGCAGTCGGATGAGACTTGCTCACCATAATAGCCACCATTTTTGTGGTCTGGACCCGGTACATCAGACTAGTGGAACCAATCATGTTCTAGAATATATTACAATCTACAATGTGTGAAAAAAGTGAAGCAAGGAGAGAGAGAGAGAGAGAGAGAGAGAGAGAGAGAGGAGAGAGAGAGAGAGAGAGAGAGAGAGAGAGAGAGAAAAGATAAAGAACTTGCCATGGGGGAAGGGGGAGGGAGGTGGGGACATAGGTGATGGGAGATGGGCAGGGGTGGAGGGATGGGTGTTGGAACACTGTATAACCGAAATTCGAACATGAACATCTTGTAATTGTATATCTAACAGTGGTATAATAAAATATTTTTTTTTAAAAAGTTGGTCTGGGAGGAAAGGACAATGCCTCCCTTCCTAAGGGACATTAGCATCTCTGAAGCTTGAGCCAGAAGTGTGCCTCACCTGGGGATTTGCACCTGAAAGCTGGTTTTAAAATTTGGTTATGCCTGCCCTGCCCCCTGAATACAGTCAGGTTTTGGCTTTTGCTTGGGCTGGCTGGAGGAGACAAAGCAGCTTGGTCAAAAGACACACATGCATGTGTGTATGGGTGACGCCTTGATCAGAGCATATGATCAGGGCATCTGGTCGGCAGCTCTGGATCTGTGGGAGCTTGTTGGCTAGTGTGATGGTGGCAAAGTGTGTTTAATTGTTGGTGAGAAGTAAAAAGCTTTTTGGATTATTTGTACTGGACTTGTGGCTTTAGTTCATCAGTCAGCATCCCTCCCAACCTCCCTCCCACCAAGTGTGACCAGGGAACCATATGGAGCCCAGTATTGTTGGGGTCCCACATGACCCTGACACCTGCTTCATGGCTGGTTCCTGTCCCACAGCTGGTCCCTGTCCCATGAGCTGGTCCCTGCCCCACAGCTGATCCCTTCTCCATGCTGTTTGGCTCTTGAATTTTGCAAAATGAACTGGTGCATTTCTTTGCACAACTTGGAAGATGGTTGAATAAGATGGCCTGAATACTCTTTTATTAACTCCTATAGATCACATGTTTAAAAAAAAATGGTTTTAGGACTGAAGAGATAGCAAAGTAGGTAGGGAGCTTGCCTTATGTACAGCCGAAGCTCATGTGACCCATGGCATCACATAATGGTCCCCTAAGCACTGTCAGGAGCACTGCAGAGTGTGGCCCAAAACAACAACTATATATAATGTATATATACATCATGTTATATATTATATGTATTATATACACAGATGTATATATACACGTGCATCTATATGCGTATGTATACATATACATCATATATACATTATATATGCATGTTATACATATATAATGTATATAATGTACATACATAATGTGTATATATGTGTATCTGTGTATGCATATATGTGTACATACATATATGTGTGTATATGCGTATGCATGCCTGCATACATATATGTGCATATATACACACATACACACAAATACACACATGTTTTATACATAACATGCATATATAATGTGTACATATGTATATACATATATATACACACACATGCACATATATACATATATATAAAATGAATAGCTTAACTGACCAGAAGGGCTGATGGACAAAGAAGCACTACCACCAGTTCTAGAAAGTCTAAGGCTTTAGATTTTCTCTACTCCTAACTCCAACTAACTCCACAAATACACACACCACAACACCACAACCAAATATGCCAGAAAACATAGTTTACAAAGGCTGGGGGTAGGAGTTACAAAAGGTAAAAGACTCCTTTATCCCAAAACAATGAGTTGAGAAAAGGCTTCCTGGACAAAATCATCAGGTGCCACACCCCTGCTCCTGGGGCTATAGGGTGGAACCCCAGATGCATTGTTTTTCTCTCATCCATGGCTGGTAAATGATCATTTCAATAATATTTCTAGCCATTTTTGTATAAACACAGAAAACATACATTTACTACACCTGGAATTAGGGTGACCTTTCCTGGGAGATCCTGCCCTATAGCCCAGACTACATTTCCCTCACAAGATTGATCATTCCCAATCCCTCAGGATCCTATCAATCCGCTGCTTTCTTTGGGTCAGAACAGAGCTTGCCCCTTGCCCTCAGAACATTGTGTAAGATACTTAGTTGTCCTATGTTGAGACCAGGGTGATCTCTTTCCTGGTTCCATCCAATCCCACTGTCAGATGCTCCTTCTTTTTTCTTTTTTTTTTGCTTTTTTGAGTCACACCGGGCAATGCTCAGGGAGTTTCTCCTGGCTCTGCACTCAGGAATTACTCCTGGTGGTGCTCAGGGGACCATATGGGATGCTGGGGATTGAACCTGGGCCTGCTGCGTGCAAGGCAAACACCCTACCTGCTGAACTATTGCTCCAGACCCTGTCAGATCCTCCTTTTGGGGTGTGAGGAATTAGAATCAATCTAAAGGTGACTGAGGTTTTTATTTAGGAAATATCACAGAAGCCAGGAGTAACTAATTCAGAGTTAACTCGTAAATGAATCATCTTAACTGTCTTCCTGTGCCTATACAAAAAATCCTTTGTAGTAGCATAAGCATATGTAAAAGGTTTGCAGAAAGAAGCAGCCTTTCAATTACAATAAAAAAAAAAACAGGGATAGCAAGTAGGGCTCAAGATAAAGAGTATACCAACAGTTAGGTATATGTTTGACTTTGGAGAAACTGTCAGCTTCACATAGCACATGTGGTAACAAAGAATTGTTACCACAATTCTAGTAGTAACAGTTTTTGACTGTCGAAATTCTAGTGGGCATGAATTGGTACCTCATGGTGACTTTAACCTGCTTCTCTGTGCTGATTACTAATGTTGGGCATATTGTTCTGCGATTAGTGACCACATGTTTATCAACTCCTGAAGTGCCCAGAGAGATACTTTTTTGTCTATTTTAAGTGAATCAGTTGTTGGGGTTTATTATTTTGAATATAAGACATTTATCAGTTATATGTATCATAAATATTTTCTCAGAGCTTGAAGTTTGCATTTTTTATGAAAAAATCTTGTGAAGAACATTGATATTTAATTTTGGTAAAATCTAATTAAAATTTTTTTTCTATGGCTATATTCTTATGTATGTGTGGTAAGAAATTTTGTCATTTTTTTTCCTGCATTGACTGAGAAGTTTCATAGTATTCATGTTTATGTTTAAGCCTGTGAGATGTTTTGAAAATATCACTCTTTCCAATTGCATTAGGTCCATCAAAAAAGTCAGTGAATTAAGTATGACTCAAATTCTGCTGCTTTTCCCCCTTATCTCAGTCATTTGGGCTCCAGACTCTGGAGAGGAAAGCACCCTCCAACCTTAAGCCCATGACCTGCCTTTTCCAGGGGCTCAAGTGGACCAGTCTGTGTTTGAGGAGCTCATCAGGGACCACCTCCCTGAGCTGGCTGAGCACATGAGTGACCTCTCGGCCCTGGCATCCATCTCCCTCTCCTGGTTCCTGACTCTCTTCCTCAGCATCATGCCTCTGGAGAGTGCCGTGAATGTCATGGACTGCTTCTTCTATGACGGGATCAAGGCCATCTTCCAGTTGGGGTTGGCCGTGCTAGAGGCCAATGCTGAGGACCTGTGCAACAGCAAGGACGATGGCCAGGCCCTGATGGTGCTGAGCAGGTAGGTAGGCTGTAGGTCCTGATGGTGCTGAGCAGGTGTGTAGGCTGTAGACCCTGATGTAGCTGAGCAGGTGTGTAGGCTATTGGTACTGAGCAGGTGGGTTGGCTGTAGGCCCAGATGGTGCTGAACAGATGGGTGGGCCACAGGCTCTGAGGTTCTGATAGGTAGGCGGACTGCAGTCCCTGATGGGGCTCAGAAGGTGGGGACTGCCCTGGGGCACTGGAAAAGGGCAGTGTGAGAGCCTGGACGCCCATGGTTGGGCAGCTGCACTGTCTGTGGGCCACTGTCCTTTCTTCTGCCTGTATTTAGCAGCTTCCAAAGATCTGATCTCTACCATGTTTATACAGAGCATGAGCATTCCCTGTGAGCAAACGCCAGGTTTGCATGCCACTCTGAGATGGGCATCACTGGGTCTGCCAGGTTGACTCTGTGACTGAGCTCTGTAGGTGATGGCCCCTGCTGAACCCTGGGCCTGGTAGCTGGCTCAGGTTCAGGGCCATGGCTGAATGGGCATAAAGCTGCGATTTGAGTCCCCAACACCAAATGGCCCTTGAGCCCTTCTAGATATCTAGCTGTTTACCCCAGAGCTGGTGGCTGAGCTGAGGCATCACTGACCTTTCCTGGCTGGTTGGTTTTATCAGAGTAATCTGTGGCCCTCTGAGCTCCTGAGTGGAGTGCTAAGAGCCCCTTGGCAGCTACCATGCCCCTGGGGGCCTCAGCCACTGAGTGGTCTCAGACATGTACTGTCAGGGCTTGCCTGGCTGGGTCCCCTAAGCTGAGCCCTGGACGCTGGCCTTGGGCATGAGGGCAGCTGTGCAGAGGGAAAGAGGTGAGGGCCCCTTTCTCAGCTTGCCCAGGTGCACCTGTTTGTGCTTCCTGCCTAGGGGTCCCTTGGGGGCCGCTGCCTGGGGTGCCCTGCTGGGTGGATCTGCCTCCTTGGACTCGTGCTTTACCTGAGCCCAGCAAGTGTAGTGGCTGCTTCCTTGCCTCTGGCCAGCAGTGGGAGACCGAGGAGCTGACCACAAGGAGGCTCTGGCCCATCTGGGCGCCTATGAGGACAGGCGTGGGGTCAAGTGAGGCTGTGTCCATGATGGAACTGGCACTGTGCTCAGGTTTCTAGATCACGTCAGAAATGAGGACAGCCCAGGGCCCCTTGGCAGCCACCATGCCTTCTCCGATGAAGACCTTGGAGTCCTATCCAGTGACCGACATTGCTGACCTGCTCCAGGACTCCTATGAGGTATGCGACTGACTCAAGTCCACTCAGCTGCCTGGGACACGTATGCCCGAGGTGACTCTAGCGAATGCTAGATGGATCTAGCTTCTTCTAGATGGATCTAACTTCTGTCTCTGTGAGCAGAAGTGTGTTTGGGGAGTGGGTAATCCTTATCTCCCTGCAGAAATTTGGGGACCTGTCTGTGGAGCAGATCGAGCACCTGCGCTGTAAGCACCGGATCAGGGTTCTGCAGGGCCATGAAGACATCACGAAGCAGAACGTGGTGAGTGGCCCACACTGAAGCAGGACTGAACAGGGGCCCTGAGTCAGACACAGCAGGGGCAAGAGCCCATGGGCGGCCATCCCCGATCCCACTGCCCACCAGGGCATCCAGAGGAACCACCGTCCCCATGTCTGTGCTGGCAGATCTTGTAATGCAGCTGCTGTGAAGCTGTGCCTGAGTCGGCAATTGAACACTGCTCTGATGGAGACCCCCAAGTGGACACTGCCCTGATGGAGCCCCCTGGCCCTGCCCCCTGCAAGAGAGTTTGGGGGGGTCTCCATCAGGGCAGTGTCCTCATGTTGGCACAGAACTGATCCACCACTTTCTGTTCTCCTCAAGCTTCGCGTTGTTACCTCAGAAGTGTCCGTTCCTCTTGAAGACTTAGAGGAACTCTATGACTTATTCAAGGTATGAAACATACGGGCACATGTGAGAGGCCACCTGGAGCCATGCTTCAGTAGGAGCTGTCCAGTGCCGGGAGGGTAGAGGTGGAGGCGGTGACGTGGAACTGGGTGGTGCGACTAGATCAGGGTCTGGGGAACAAGGACATGAACCCGGATGGTTGTTACACATGCGCGCCCCATGAAGCCAGGATGAACCTGGGGAAGATGTTGGGGAAAACCATGGAACAAGGTACCATGGGGTACACAGTGGGATGAAATGCAGGCCAGGAGTGACCCCTAAACACAGAGCTAGGAGTAAGCCAGAACACAGCTGGTGTGGCCCCAGAACAGTCCCCCACCCAAAAAAATGAAGCCCAAGCCAAACCCCACTTTGAAAACTGTACATGTAAAACTCATTAATATGGGCTGGAGCAAGAGTACAGCAGGGAGGGTGTTTGCCTTGCACTGACTGACCTGGGTTTGTTCCCTGGCATTCCATATGGTCCCATGAGCATCACCAGGTGTAATTCCTGAGCACAGAGCCAGTAGTAACCCCTGAGCATCACACAGTATGAACCAAAAAAGCAAAGACTCACTAATATAGTAAATTTTATATTGTATTTATTTTGTCACATGAAAAGGAAGAAACTTTACTTAAAAAAATACACATATAAGGCCGGAGTGATAGTATAGCAGGGAGGGAGTTTGCCTTCCATGCAGCCAACTTGGTTTGATCCCCAGCATCCCATATGTCCCCAAACACCGCCAAGAGTAATTCCTGAGTGCAGAGTCATGAGTAACCAACCCTTGAGCATCGTTGCGTGTGACCCAAAAAAAGCAAAATAAAAAGGAAAAAAATTTACACATATGTCAAAATTGTGTAAAAAAATCTTTTACACATATATCTTCATATGGGGTAAAAGGAAAAACTTCTATACACCTGATCAGAGTATGAAATTTTAGCTCAGTTGTTTCCATAATGACACTGCTATGTTGCTTATCCAGTGAGCAGTGATTTTTCAGAACTAAAACCAAGTGACTGAGGCATGTGGGCTGGCTTTGAGGGCCCTCGGACCCACCTGCTCACAGGCCATCCCTCCCTAGAGAGAGTGCATGAAGCCCCCTGCACCCACCCCTCACGGTCATCCCTCCCCTAGAGAGAGCACATGAAGCCCCCGGCCCCACCCCTCACAGACCGTCCCTCTCCTAGAGAGCACAAGAAGCCCCCACCCCCCCCCCCCTTATTTCCCTAGTGAGAGCATATGAAGCTGCCAGCCCCACCAGCTTACCAGCCTCCCTAGCAAGGGTACAACCCCCGCCCCAGCCTCACCGGCTCACAGGCCTTCCCTCCCCTAGCGAGAGCACATGATGAGCTGCTACTGGGAGTATCCTGGACCCTCCGCCCAGCGGCACGACCCCAGCAGGACCTATGCTGAGCAGTACCGCATTGACGCCCGCCAGTTCACGCACCTCTTCCAGCTTGTCTCGCCCTGGATCTGTGGGACTCACACAGAGATTCTTGCTGAAAGGACTTTCCGGCTCCTGGATGACAACATGGACCACCTCATTGAATTCAAAGCATTCGTGAGCGCCTCGGTATGGCTGTCAGGCTCTTCAGCAGGAAGGGGGTTGAGAATGTGTCTGCAACACACTGTGGCTTGTGGAGCAAGCGCATATGTGTATTTGAGTCTAGGCTGACAATGCTGTGATGACAGAAATCCCTCTGGGGACCAGAGCTATTGCACAGCCAGGAGGGCTCTGGCCTTGCATGTGGTCTGTCCTGGTTGCTCCCCAACACCACATGTGGTCCCCTGACTTCCGCCAGGAGTGATTCCTCAGTGCAGAGCCAGGAGTAAGCCCAGGGAAATGCTGGGTGTATCCCCCCCCCCCCACCCGCCTCCTGCTCCCCAGTTGCTTTGTAGGGTCCTGTCACTTCCACTCAACACGTTTCCTCAAGGAGAGGAAGCCACAAGAACTCAACACAGAAACTCACTGACATTCCGTATGATGCCCTGGATGCATTGGTGCCCAAACTTCATACAAAAATTTTAAAATCTTTTTTTTCTTTCTTTTCTTTTTTTTTCACTTTTTGCGTCATAGCCGGCAATGCTCAGTGGTTAATCCTGGCTCTGCACTTAGGAATTACTCCTGGTGGTGCTCAGAGAAACATATGGGATGCCGGGGATCGAACCCAGGTCGAATGTGTGCAAGGCAAACACCCTACCCACTGGACTATCGCTACGGCCCTTTAAATCTTCAAGGACGTTCATGAGGCTGCCCTGTAGCCCAGTCTAATTTCAGTCTCTGTGGATTTGGGGGTGGACAGGAGTGAGGAAGCTTAGGGTGCACAGGTGCCCTACCACATTCTCTTCCCAGAGGGAATTGATGTCAGTTAACGTATTTCAGCTGCTTGCAGCCACTCAATCTGTCTTCTTACTTTTGCAGATATTATGTACCACGGAGAAATGAGTGAGAAAATGAAACTGTTATATAGGCTTCACATCCCTCCAGGTAAGGAATGTTAAGTAGAAAACTCCGGCTCTACTCAGCCTTGATGCGGGACAGGTGCCTGCACGACTATGCATTTCTTTTTTCACAAATATTTTTATATATTGAAATTCTGTGATTTACAATACTGTTATTGATAGTTTCCGTACACATTATCCTGCACTAATCCATCACCATTGTGCTCACCGCCTTTCTCCAAGGACCCAGTGTCCTTCCATTTTCCTCTGTACCCTCTCCCAGCTCAGTTGTGTGCTTCATTTCCAGATAGAACTGGAGACCACCTGAGTGATAGAACAGGAGGCTGTGCTGAGTGATGGAACTGGAGACTGTGCTGAGTGATGGAATTGGAGACTGTGCTGAGAGATAGAACTGGAGACCACCTGAGGGATAGAGGTGGAGAGTGCTGAATGATAAAACTGGAGATGGTGCTGATAGAACTAGATACTGCCTGAGTGATAGAACTGGAGACCGTGCTGAGAGATAGAACTGGAGACCGCCCCGAAGTGATAGAACTGGCAACTGTGCTGAGTGATAGAACTGGCGACTGTGCTGAGTGGTAGAACTGGAGACATGCTGAGTGATAGAACTGGAGACATGCTGAGAGATAGAACTGGCGACTGTGCTGAGTGATAGAACTGGCGACTGTGCTGAGTGGTAGAACTGGAGACATGCTGAGTGATAGAACTGGCAACTGTGCTGATAGAACTGGCAACTGTGCTGAGTGATAGAACTGGCGACTCTGCTGAGTAGTCTGACTGGAGACCGCCTGAGTGAAGTCAGTCTGAAAGAGACAGACACACAGTGACCTCTGGTGTACAGGGCTGAAAGATAACACTGAGAGGTGAAAATGCATTTTTTTCTCTTTGAGACTTTCTTGGAGATTCCTGCAGAGATGTCCCTGCTGGGCCACATCTCTGTTTGAGTGCCACACTAGCAGGTGTTCCAGACACCTGCACCAGTGTTGCTGGGAGGCTGGAGATTGGTTCTCTGCCCCTTCACAGCTTCTGTCTCACTAGGTCTGGGTCTGCACTGCAGGAACCAGACCGTAGCCACTTTGGCAGAGGGTCACTTTGGCCTCCTCTGCCTAATGTCTCCTCTGTCTGCCTTCAGATGGAAGCAATGGGAACCAGGTACCAAAGCAGACTAGTCCTGACCTTCAGGCATTCCTTGTATCTTGAAAACTCACAGAGGTAGGACAGGAGTCACAGAGTGTCCCCAGGTCTCAGTGTCAAGGCGTAGCAGTGGGCAGGCCTAGAATATCTCTTTCTAGCAGGGAAGCCCGAGGGTGCTGGGGGTTGTCTAGAGGGTCTCAGGACTCGAGAACCTGGAAGGGGCTTTAATGCCTATTGAGATGCACCCTGAGGGCTAAAGTGCTACTGAAGGGATGAGGTGCTTGCCTTGCATGCAGTCCATCTAGTCCTATCCCAGGCACTGTGAATGGTCTCCTGAGAACTGCCAGGAGTGACCCTTGAGCCCAGAAGTAACACTTCCAGGTGTGGCACAAAAAAAAAAGGAGAAAAGATGTATCCAAAATTGAGAAACAGGGGCCTGAGCGATAGTACAGCACATACGGCGACCTGGGTTTGATCCTTGGTATCCCATATGGTCCCCCGAGCACCACTAGGGAGTAATTCCTGAGTGCACAGCCAGGAGTAAACCCTGAGCATTGCTGGGTGTGACTCAAAAAAGAAAAAAAAAGTTGAGACACATGGGGGCACTCTTATTGGACTTTCTGGTTACACTCCTGTGCTTGGCCATCGTGAAACTTCGTGTGTAATAGATCTGTATGTCAGCCCAGGAGTGGAGGTAGACGCACAGTTCCTTTGTGGCCTTGCCACAGGCTCTGGGTTCAGCAGAGAATGAGTGCCTGCATTGATTTTGGCCTTTTGTGTCAATACGAATTATTGTTTTTTATTTGACTTGCCATTATTATAAATGGTGTTTCCCTAACATAGAACATATGCCTAAATTTTAGCACCTTTCATCATTATTGTCATCATTATTGTCATCATCTTTTCAGATCATTATTTACATTTGGTTTTCCCAAATAGAACCTAATTGATATGACTTAAGTCAGTTATTTAGTCTTCGTTCTTATTTTTGGTTTGGGGGCCACACCCAGCATGCTCAGGAACATGAGCATGGAACCAGACTTTAGCCACTTTGTGACAGAGCTTCTTGGTGCTGTGTCACACCCAGCAGTGTTCAGGGACCCAGCAGGGACCTCCCTGAGGCAAAACATCAGCTCAGCCCTTAGAGCTATTTCCCTGACTCTGTTTTTAAGTGACTTATTTTGGGATAACTTTAAAGTTACAAAGCTGAGACAGATAGGCTTTGCTTTCTTGATATAGCCTTATAATTATTGTTCCCAATATTGTCATTTGAGATACTTGATGCAGGGTGGTGTGGGCCCCACCCAGGCACCCAGGTGCTCAGGGTCTCTTCCTCTCTCTGCGCCCAGTGTCCGCTGGCAGGGCTCAGTGGACCATATGTCATGCCAGGGATTCAAACTTCAGTTGGCCGCAGGTAAAGTAATGCCTTACTCTCCGTATGAGCTCTCTGGCCCAGATATTTAATTCTTGACTCTTAATCTAACTTCAGATTTTGGAGTTTTCCAGATTCCAAACTTAATTCTAAAGAACACCGGAATCACTTAGTTCATTAAAGACATTAGTAGTGGAACTGGGTAATGCCTCAAAGGGTTGGAGCAGATGCTTTGCACTATTCAGTCTATCACCACACAGTCCCCCAAAACGGGTGGGCACAAGCCTTGAGCACTGAAGAGGGAGTTGCCCCCACACTGCCAGGTAAATCCCCAAACAAATAAACACACAAACATAAAAAAAACACTTTTAGATCCTTGTGGCTTCAGAAAATCAATTTTTCTTTTCTTATTTTAGAGGATGAGGGTTGAGCCACATCCCACAATGCTAGGGGTCACTCTTGAGTATCTCAGGGACCAAGCTGGGGTTTGCTGCATACAAGGCAAGTAACTCCTCGACATATCGTGCTCCTAGAAAATAATTTTTAAAACCATGTGGAAAATACTTATGAGTATAATATTTATATTGTGACTCTGAATTGGTTAACGGAAATTAATATTTGACATTTACTTTGCTTTCTTATATTTAACATTGAATTTCTAAAATAGTTTTTAAAAGTCCTTATGAATTCCCAAACAGGGCCTAGAGAGCTGGTATGGGGGATAAGGTACCTTGCATGTGTCTCATGCTAGTTTTGACTCCTGCTACTGCAAGGCACCCTGAGAATTTAGAAGCAAGCTCTGAACACAGAACCAGGAGTAGTTCCCAGCCACTGTAGAGTGTGGTCCAAAACAAATAAAAGAAAATGCACAAACCTAAAATTTCTTTTAAAATAAGTTTTTGTTTTTTGGATACACCCAGTGGCGCTAATAAGGGCTTACCGTGTTCAGAGCCCTGTGCTCAGGGTTTACTCTTGACCTCCTAGTGGGCTTACAGGACCTAATCAGGTGACAGGGATTAAACCCAGGTTGGCAACATGCAAGGCAAGTACCCTACCCATTGTGCTATCTCATTGGCCCCCAAACCTCTCTTTTAACACTTCACTGAGGCTATGAAGACCCATACAACTTTTAGGTTCTTTTTATTTTATTTTTTCTATCTATCTATCTATCTATCTATCTATCTATCTATCTATCTATCTATCTATCTATCTATCTATCTATCTATCTATCTATCTATCTATCTATCTATCTATCTATCTATCTATTATCTATCTATTCCTTCCTTCCTTCCTTCCTTCCTTCCTTTCTTCCTTCCTTCCTTCCTTCCTTCCTTCCTTCCTCCCTCCCTCCCTCCCTCCCTCCCTCCCTCCCTCCCCTCCCTCCCTCCCTCCCTCCCTCCCTCCCTCCCTCCCTCCCTTCCTTCCTTCCTTCCTTCCTTCCTTCCTTCCTTCCTTCCTTCCTTCCTTCCTTCCTGTCACACCCGGCAATGCTCAGGGGTTACTCCTGACTCTGCACTCAGGATTTACTTCTGGTGGTGCTTGGGGAACTATATGGGATGCCAGGGAATTGAACCCAGGTCGGCTGCGTGCAAGGCAAATGCCCTACCCACTGTGCTATCACTCTGGCCCCTATTTTAATAGATTAATTTTAACAAGTATTTACTTTCTACCTGAATGAACAATTTTTTTTCTGTGAAGTGGGGCAAGCATTTTAGTCAGGAGAAAATTCTTTCTAATTTTGAATCAGTATGCCAAATTAGAGAATACGCCAGTCTCCATCGTTTACCTTTGTGTGCTGGGTCACCTGAGCTGTCATCCTAACTAAGTACAACAGCATCTGGCTGCAGGCCCTCCCGGGGCACAGCATTCTAGGAGGACTCACTGGACAGCTCCAGGGTCTTGCAGCACTGTTGAGTAGATGAAACCCAAACACATCATGGTCAGTGAGTGCAGCAAAGATTATTAAATCAGGAATTCTTGAAATTGATAAGCAGAAGAGTATTAGTCGTTTCCCGCTGATTGCTCTGATTGGACACCTGAAGACGACTTCACAGCCAGGAGCTCCTGAGTAGGAAGCGTAGCCTTGAGAGCAGTATCTTGGAGGCAGACACTGGAGACCCTGGGAGCTTAGCTGTGAAAGTGCAACTCTTCCTGGAAGCTGTGGAGATTCATAGAATAGACTATTTTCTTTGCAGAATAGAGTTTAAAAGATTTTCCCTGCTGGGGCTGAAGACATGTGTGAAGTCGGGACTTGACTGCCAGCACTGCAAACAGACAAATAAACAATGCATTAAATGAGCTGGAGAGAGCTCAGTTCAGTGGGCAAATGCTTTCCGCTCACACCTGGTTCAGTCCTCGGAACACTTGGTCCCTTAAGTACTGCTGGGAGCAGCCCAGCACTGAGCACCCATCTGGGAGCAGCACCTGAGTGCCAGCAGGTATATCCCCCAAATCCTTTAAAAACACAGACAAAAATCAAGTTTTTCCTCTTGGTCTGGATCCACATTAGGATCAGGAGTAATTCCTGAGCGCAGAGCCGGGAATAGCCCCTGAGCAATGCTGGGTGTGAACCCCCCCTCCCAAAAATAGTATTCTGTAAATAATTCAAATTGAAATTAATTTCAATTTAATTAAGGCCACACCACAGAGCCAGGTGTGCCTTAAGCAGCCCCATACCCCAAACATTTTTCTAATGTAAAAATCTAAATGAATTCTAAATGAAGGAACACATGAACATTTTTTAATTAACATGTACTGATAAAGTATGGTAGCAAAGCAGAAATTCAGTTTAGGGGAAAATAGGTTATTGTTAAGACTTTTAAATAATTGTAGAGGAAACCTGATTTTGATGTAGGTGGGCCTCACGGGTGGCTTATGTGAGGCGGAAGGGGAGAGAGATGGTCGCTTTCTCCCCAGCCGCCTCTGCCACCCGGGACCCGCTGGGAAGGCTAAGGACTGATAAAGTCTGCGATGAGCCCCTGCATGGCGTGGGCCTGAGCCCCACCAGCCCACAAGGTGGCCGTCAAGCCACACCTGATGCCCGCTTGATCTCTCTAGGCGTGGGAGTTGATCCCCACCACTCAAGGTTTCTCAGGGAGCCATGGAATCAGGCTGGAGCGAGGAATTGCTCTTTGCAGGAAAGGAAAGTCAGTCCTAGGCCTTACCCAGGGCTGCCTTAGGATTCTTGTCTTCCTCACAGAAAAAGAATTTTCAGGAGTTGATGAGCAGTGAAGTAAAATAGATTTTATTAAGGAGGTTTAAGGAGAGGGGTAGGGGAGAGAAAGAGAGAGAGAGGAGTGCGCTCAAGGGAGAACGTGGGCTGCTCCAAAGGCGGAGAGCAAGTAAGAGAGAGTACACATCTCAAGAGGGGAGATGCAGGCAACACACGTGCTCAGGCACCACATATGCTCGGCCACATGGGCTCAGGCAGCATGTGTGTCCTTGCAGCATGTGTGCGCCAGGCAACATGTGTGCCCAGGCAGCATGTGTGCGCTGTCCTTTGGTCAGGACGGCTTTTATAGATTTCTCCCCAAGTTACTCCCATATGGCGCTTCAACCTTGATTTCTAGGGCCGTTGCCAAGGGGAGTAGACTTTGGGAGTGGTCTTCTTTGACTGGAACGCTTTGGAGACTTCTGTGAGCTGGGTCCTGGGCGGGAAGGCTGATTTATCTTTCTTGGGAGAGTTAATTATCTAAAGCCTTTAGAAGGGTCAGTGGCCTACAGGCTTCACACATTCCCTTTGGCCTTCCCTCCCCCAGGATTTATTGTTGATAATGGTCTTGTCAAGTTTGCTTTCAGTTTTCAATCAGGTGTGGCTCTGGATATCTTCTTTAGGAATTTTATTGCCATGTGGCGCCCCCGTCTGCCTGCCTACAACAATTTGACCCTATTACATGCCAGTGTAGCCCAATGGCATCTGGTTGCTTCAGGAATATGAAGAGCCTTAAACCGTTCCTTCAGGGTCTTGACGAAGAAGCCTGACCATCTTGTAGGTGGGTGGCCATGTGATCTTTTGACATCCCGTGGGATCCAGTTGGTAACGGCTCTAGTCCAGCGGTCGTCTCCAAATTGTGTTACATGTCCAGCCCATCTGATTTTCGATGCCTTGGCAAGCGAGAGAGCGTCCCTGACTCTGGAACAGGGACGGAGGTTGGAGTTCGGATTCCTTCTTTCACTTGAGTGAGGCATGATATTCCAAGCATAGCTCTTTCAATTCATCTTTGGGAGGCCCAAAGAGCATTCTCATCCTGCTTTCATAGGGCCCAGGTCTCTGAGGCATATGTTAATGCAGGGAGAATGATGGAGTCAAAGAGATGTGCCCGGAGCTGGAGGTTCTTTGTCTTTTTTAGCTATTTCTTTGATGCTTTTGAAGGCATTCCTGATGTACATATCCCTTATTTATTTATTTATTTATTTGTTTGTTTATTTATTTATTTGCTCTTTGGGTCACTCCCGGTGACGCTCAGGGATTACTCCTGGCAGTGCTCGGGGGGACCATATGGGATGCCGGGATCGAACCCAGGCTGGCATAGGGCCGGCCGCGTGCAAGCAAATGCCCCACCCACTGGGCTATCGCTCTGGCCCTGATATCCCTTAATTATTAAGAAATGGCCTTCACTGTCCCTTCTAACCTTTTTCAGCCTGAAGTCTTTATTGTCAGTTACTAGTCTGGACACACTGGCTTTTTGGGGGAGTTATTTGTGTTGATAATTGTCTTCCAGCCTTTGACTTTGAGTTTCTATTTGCTCTGATTATTCAGATGTGTTTCTTTTAGGCAGCAGAATGTTGGATTCAGTTTTTTAAATCCATTTGCCACTCTGTGCCTTTAATTGGTGCATTTAGACCATTGACATTGATGGGATTTTGTGCCATCTTTCTGTTTAAAATTTGTTGTGCTTTTGGGTTTTGTCTTACCTTACAGTAGACCCTTCAGTCCTTCTTTTAAAGTTGGTTTTGAGTCTATGAAGTTCCTGAGTTGTTGCTTATCCATGAAGTTGTGTATCTTTCCATCAGATCTGAATGTGAGTCTAGCCGGGTAAAGAATTCTGGGTGAGGCCTTCAGTTTATTGAGTCTTTTCACAATATCCCACTATTGTCTTTGGGCTTGGAGTGTTTCATGTGAGAAGTCTGCTGTAAATTTTAGGGATGCCCCTTTGTGTGTGATTTCCTTCTTTGATCTTGCTGCTTTCAGTATTCTATCTCTATCTGTGGTTTTTGTCATTCTAATTAGGATGTGTCTTGGAGTATTCTTATTGGGGTTTCTTTTAGCTGGTACCCTTCAGGCTTCCTGAATCTGGGAGCAAGCGTTCTTTAGTTCTGGGAACTTCTCAGCAGTGATGGCTTTAACAGTTGCTTCTTCATCAGGGTTTTCTTCTTGCCCTTCTTGGACCCCAATGATCCTTATGTTATCCTCTTGGCTTTATCTCGATTATCTCTTGTTGTCTGTTCATTAATCATGAGTCTTTTTTCCCATCTTCTGCTGTTGTCTAGAGAATCTTTGACCTCGTCTTGGAGATCACTAATTCTTTCTTCAGTAGTTGTTACTCCTCTATGGAGGCTTTTTCCAGTGTTTTTTTAATTTCACTTACCACATTTTTAATATCTGTCATTTCTGCTTGTATTTTGTTCTGCATTTTTCTCATGTCTGCTCTCACGTCCTCTTGTATTTTATTGATTTAGTATTCCATTGCTTCTTTGAGTTCCTTATGCATCCTTAACAATTCTTTCCGAAATTCCTTATCAGACAGGTTCTATAGCTCATCATTATTGCTTGGCTCATCTGGGCTAGTGACTTAACTCACTGAGCTTGATGGAATTCTGCATTGTTTTACCATTACGACTATTGTAGGTTGCAAATGTGTGTTCTTGGGTGGCTAGATAGTACAGTTAGTAGGTGTTTGGGTTGTTTGCGAAGTTTGGGATGGATGGTAAGGAATGTAGGGTTGTAAGCTCACTGGTACCTCATGTAAGATAAACAGTAAGTAGTTCATGTGGCTGTGCTAGCGTCAGCGCGGTTTTGAATTTTGGGATATGGATGGGCGGTTCCTCAGACGAGGCAGGGATCACACACACCTGGTAGGGGATGGGATGTGTTTTCTGGAGCTGGGAGTGGTCTGGCAGAGGGTCCGGGGCTCTGTACGCCTAGGCACCCTTGGTGGTAGTTCTCGGGTGGTTTTCCCTGGGTCTGGGCAGTTCCGCAGGTGGCGCAGGGGTCACATACACCTGGTAGGGGGGATATGAGGTGTTTGTTGGAGCTGGGATGGAGTGGTCTGGCGGAGGGTCTGGGGCTCTGTGCACTGTTCAGTTAATTTATTTGAAAATTACACTTAGTGCTGGCAAGAAAGTACAAAGTTAAGGCATTTGCCTATCATGCAGCTGTAGCTGTGATCCCAGTTCAAATCCTGCACCTGGTCCCTTGAGCACTACTAGGTGTGGCCCCTGAGCACAGATGGGTGTGAGCCTGATCTTTCCTGGTCCCCCCCCAAATACATTAAAATGTACATTGAGAGGGGTTGAGAGTCCCAGGCTGTGTGAAAGGGGTGAGAGCCAGTACCAGGCTGTCTGAGAGGGGCTGAGAGCCAATTCCAGGTTGTGTGAATGAAAGGGGCTGAGAGCCAGTCTCAGGCTGTGTGTGAGAGGGGCTGAGAACTAGTCACAGGCTGTGTGTGTGAAAGAGGCCGAGAGCCAGCCCGCAGGCTATGTATGAGAGGGGCTGAGAGCCAGTTCCCAGGCTGTGTGTGAGAGGGACTGAGAGTCACTCCCAGGCTGTGTGTGTGAGAGGGGCTGAAAGCCAATCCTTAGGCTGTATATATGAAAGGCTGAGAGCCAGTCCTAGGCTCTGTGAAAAGGGCTGAGAGCCAGTCCCAGGCTGTGTGAAAGGAGCTGAGAGCCAGTCCCAGGCTGTGAGAGGGGCTGAGAGCCAGTCCCAGGCTGTGTGAGGGGCTGAGAGCCAGTCCCAGGCTGTGTGAGGGGCTGAGAGCCAGTCCCAGGCTGTGTGAGGGGCTGAGAGCCAGTCCCAAGCAGTGTGTGAGAGGGACTGAGAGGCAGTGTGCATCTTTGTGCTTGCTGAGCAGGAGGCATGTATTTGAATATTTGATCTTACAGTGCATGAGCACAGAGCTGGATGTGTGACCCCAAACACAAGTGCCTTTAACTGCTGTGTAGAGCCAGGGAGGGTAGAGCAGTAGATAGGGTGACATCTACCCTGCACCCATCCTGGGGCTCTTTAGCATCACCTAATGCTGCCGAGGTGGGGCTGGGGGTGTCTCCAGCATGACCAGAGGGCCCTGGTCTCCCGGCACCACAGGGCCTGAACAGCATTCCACCTCAGGCTTTGCACTGACCTGTCCCCTGGGTGGTCGAGAGTTGCATGGAGGACTCTGCCTTCTGAGTAACAGTGGCCTCTTGCCCCATATTTGGTAACTCTGTTTCGCTTACTGCCTTTTCTTTGTGTTGGGACCTTTGGAGCTGAAACGCGCCCCCTCTCCTGGCCCATGACCCTGACCACTCTGTCCCCTGGTGCTTTCTCTTCACACCAAGACTGCATGGCTTGGGAAGAGCTGCTGTTCGCACTTTCTCCCTGCCACCCTTGGTCACTGTTAATACTTTCCGGACACCTGCCCTTGGACTAATTGGGCAAGGGCCCCAATGGCACTGTATGAGTGCGGCAGCTGTGGGAGATATGCACAAGTGCCTGCTCGCCACACTAAGCCTGGTCCCAGCACCGGGCGCTGTCCCCTAAGACATGGTCCCTCTCAGCAGTCCCAGAGAACATTCAGGGGGCTGGCTGTCACATGCCACCATTCACCTAGCACTGTACAGGTTTTATTTTGGGTAAAGTTAGGGGGTGGAATTGAATAAAATTTGGGGACTGGAGGGATGACTTAATGGGTTCAATACCTGGAACTGCAGTTTCCGGAGCCCCTCGAGGAGAAACCCTTGTGGGAAGCGGAGGAGAGTACTGCCAGGTATGGCCCAAGAACAATGACAAAATCTGTTAATAGGAGGGAAAAGGGGCGGGATAAAAGGACCCAGAACATTCCCCTCCTCCCCACTCCCCACAAGGGGCTCTTATAAAGGCTTTGGTGCCATCTTGTATTTGTTGGAACACAACCAAATTTTTGCTTTAGCTTATTTGTAATGTAGACTAGTTTTTATTTTTTTTAATTTGGCTTTATGGGTCACACCTGTCTATACTCAGTGATTACTCCTGGCTCTGTACTCAGGAATTACTCCTGGTGGTGCTCGGGGCCATATGGGATGCTGCGGATCGAACCTGGGCTGGCCACGGGCAAGACAAACGCTCTCCCTGCTGTGCTATCCCTCCAGCCCTCATCCCCCCCACACACACTTCTGTGTGCTTGCTGGGACATGCTTGGCTGTGCTTGCACATCCACTGAGGGCAGCCCGCTGTGAGTTCCGGCAGTATAACCTCCGGGAACATAACTACGCTGGTGTTGTGCTCCAACAGGGCACAGTGCCAAGGCAAGGCTCCCTGCTTTCCACAAGGCTTGGCCGCTAATACTCTTGTTCTTATTGTTGTTGGGTTATTTGAAAGGGGAACGTGGGGGGCACACCTGGAGTTACTCCTGCAATGTTTGGGGGCTACATGGGATATCAGGAATTGAAGCTGGTTGGCTGTGTGCAAGGTAGATGCCCTGCCTGTTGCACTTCTGCTCCGCCGCTGTCAAGCTCACTGATATTCTTGTAATTATTAGTCCTGATACTTTCTTATTTTTTCACTTCTTAAGGTACTTATTAGAAGTCATACTGCATGATTTACCTAGTGTCACTTAAGGGTCTGTTTCTAGAGTTCCTTCTGTTTGTCTGCAGAAGCAAATAGTTCTACAGAACGGGACTGTACTCCATACATCTCCCAGGCCAGTCTTGGCAGTGCTATCCATTGATTGGCATTTTATTGATCACAATATCTGATATAGAATGACTGCATTTATTTGCATGGCATAAATATATATATATACATATGTATACATATTATGATACCAATATCCAAGGTCAGGTGAAATGTGGATCAGGAGGTCTTGCCAAAGGTGGATAACTACCACTAATTTGTGGGACCAGAGGTTAGGTAAGACAGAAAGCAACAGTGTACCAATAATTGTCAAAAGTCTATTACAATCCACAACATGTAAGAGGAGAGAGAGAGAGAGAGAGAGAGAGAGAGAGAGAGAGAGAGAGAGAGAGAGAGAGAGAAAGAGAGGGAGAGAGAGAGAGAGAGAGAGAGAGAGAGAGAGAGAGAGAGAGAGAGAGAGAGAGAGAGAGAGAGAGAGAGAGAGAGAAAAAGAGATAGGGAACCTGCCACGGAGGCAGGCTATGGGAGGGGGGAGGGTATCGGGGACATTGGTGGTGGGAGGTGGGCACTGGTGGAGGGATGGTTGCTGGAACACTGTATGGCTTGAAACCCAAACATGAACAGTTTTGTAATTGTAAAAAATAAATGTAAAAAAAAAAATAAGAATTAGCATATGGTCTTTAAAACAGAAAAAAAACCCAATATCTGAGCACAGCCATTGTGGTGACTCGTACCTGACAGTGCTCATGGGTGTCCAGGTGCAGAACATGTAAAGGTCATGGGGCACGAAAACTGGAGCTACAAGCTTAGCTTAGTCGTTTCTTTCCTTTCACTAAAGAAACTTTTTAAAAGTTAAATAATTGTCAGTTTTGCCTAAAAGGTCATAATTTGTTCCACCTTTTTTTTTTTTTTTTTTTAAGCGCTCACTGAAAATGACCGAGACAGCCAGTCACCTTTAAAGAGTCCTCTGCTCTCGACCTCCAGACCCCTGGTTTTGGGGAAGTCCAATGGTACGCACCTGTTTCTGTGGCTGTGTCCCCACACACTAAGCTCCCTCCAGTGTTCTCCTTTGTCTTCCCCTCCCGTGAAGAAACACGGAGCCCATCTTCAGGGGTCAAACAGCAGTGCCGCCCCCTGATCCTACCACCATGCTGTTTCTGGAGTTCTCGTTGCCCCCACATACCACACTGCCTGTGGCCAGTAGTGATAGTTTCTCTAATCTGCTCACTTCTACATTGCTTTAGAATTCTCACCCCTCACATCTTCAAAACATGCCTACTTTTTTTTGCTCCACTTACATGTTTCTTTTGTGCCAAGGTGATACAACTGATTATCAGAAACAGCTGAAGCAGATGATTAAGGATTTAGCCAAAGAAAAAGAAAAAACTGAGAAAGAGTTGCCCAAAATGAGCCAGGTATGGACTTTCATGTCTACATAGAGCACCGTTTGGTTAAATGACTTACACAGAGGTTAGGTTTGAAACTAAGTTTGGGGACTTTTTACCTCCAAAGCCATGATCAAAGAATCTTATAACGTGTGGTAGGTAAATATTGTGATTAGTGGGAAATGTTTGTTATGATCCAGGTGGATATCCATTACTGAGCTGTTCAAAACAGGGAAACTCACACTTTTCATCTTTGAAGAACTTGTCAAATACATTTTTGCAGGATGTGATTTGTTCCCTAGAATGATGAACATTTGGGAACTCTGTGGGTACTGCATTCTTCCCTTAAAAATATTAGTGTGTGTGTGTGTGTGTGTGTGTGCACGCGCAAATAACAGGGGTGGTGGAGCAATTAGAGCACAGCAGGCACTTTGTCTTACATGTAGCTGACCCAGGTTCGAACTCTAGCACGTTTCCCAAGCCCCATCAGAAGTGATCCTTGAGTGTAGTCAGGTGTCAGCCCTGAGCATCCTGAGCCACACACACACACACACACACACACACACAAGTGGGGCTAGAAAGATATTACAGCAGGTAAGGTGCTTGCTTTGCACCTGGCCAACCGGAATCAATCTCCAGTACCACATATGGTCTCCCAGGCCCAGCAGGAGTGATCCCCTGAGGGGCAGAGCCAAGGATAAACCCCAAGCACCACCTGTTGTGGCCCTCAAAACAAAAAATAGGAACTCCAAAGAGATGTTTTTCATGTAGCAGGCCTGGGCTTGATCCTGGTACCATAATCTCATGAGCACTGAGCCAGGAGTAGAATCTGACCAGTGTCATGGGCCAAATACAAAATTAGCGTTTTTTCTGGATTTCTTGATAATTGACTACCTGGCATATAAGTGCTCATGAGTCTCTAGGCATTTTTTAGAGCACTGGGTGGTGGTGGCAGGTTGGTGACTGAGGGAGCTAAATGCCAGGTAACGTTCAGAGGCTTGGAGCACATACATCCCAGTGCTCAAAAAGTCCACAGGGCTACACAAGGCTAGAATCAGGGCCACATACAGGTGTGTCCTGCACCTGTGTGTTGTATTTCTGGCCTGGCAGGCAGGTTTACACCATTATTTCCATTTATATTTGGAAAAAATTTGTAAGACAACATGAGGGTTCTTATTTTCTGATAGTTGAAAAATCCTGCTCTGCTCTTGGGAAATCCCTTCTAATTTTCAGTCTATTTCTTAGATATGCAGGTTTACTTTATCTGAAAGACTATTCCTGTTTGGTAGGTCGAGAAAAAGTACCACTGTTCTCTTCACAAAGTTTTACCTGCTGTTCCTACCCAGTGAATCACCTGTAACTTATGTCACAAGTGTTAAATTAAAAACATATACACACCCTTACCAAAACAAAATCTCTACCTTTGGTGCCCAGTTCATTAGGGTATACGGTGGCATCCTCTATGCAGCACTTCCAAATGTGCTAACAGTTCAGAATTAGGACTTCTATGTATACAAAGTACTTTGTGGCTTTCTCAAAGTAGATCAAAGCTAGTCTGCTGCTTCCACATTGGCAGTTAACCAACTAGACTGCATTCTCTTGCAGTGTGAACAGAGCAATCACTAGGTTAGAGTCTACAAGCCATCAGTTATACACAAAGATATACCAAAGTGATATATGAAGATTATGTATAAAAGAAATTTGTCCAAGAGAAATGAAGCATGCGCACTACCCTGGGATACTAGTAACTTCACTCCTGGTTATGCTTCTTTTATCCTTTTTCATTCCAGAGAGAATTTATCCAGTTCTGTAAAACCTTGTACAGTATGTTCCATGAGGATCCAGAAGAAAATGACTTGTACCAAGCCATTGCCACAGTGACCACCTTACTGCTACAGATCGGGGAAGTGGGGCAGAGAAGCAGTAGCTCGGGGAGCTGCTCACAGGAATGTGGGGGAGGAACTGCAGGCTTCAGCTCTTTCTCCTGACCAAGACGTGGTTTTTGCAGACACTGGAAAGGCTTCCCAAGGTTCCCAACTACTCCCTGAAGAGGCTGAAGCAGACTGGACTGTTTCCCTAGAACATATCTTAGCATCACTCCTGACTGAACAGTCACTAGTAAACTTTTTTGAAAAGCCACTAGATATTAAACCCAAACTTGAAAATGCCAAGATCAACCAGTATAGCATCAAAACTGCTGAAATAAGCCACCAATCACAATCAGAACTCAAGCTGAGTAACTTGTAGCACAATAGTGCTGTAAAGTGAGCCATATACCAAAGCACGGGACAGTTTCAAGGGTTTTCAGGCCATAAGGCAATCTGGCCCGCAGGAAGGGAGCTGACAGCCACGATGGTGGCTCAAAACTGACGTAACTGTCTGGATTCAGGTCAGTTCTGATGCTGCCCAACCTTGGATGGAGAGAACCCAAGAGCTATGCCTGCCCTATCACTCCAGATACAGGACACAAACAGGTCAAACATCAAATTCACTTTCAAGATCTAAGAATGTTGTATCTGTGCAATAGTATTTCTTGCACTAATTTTGTTTCAATGCTGGTAATTGAAACCATTAATATATTTGGTTGCATTCACTTTCATGTCCTCCCAAAATGTTGTATATAAACCATGCTTTCAATGCTGGCCTCCCAAGTTTTTAAATAAGACTTTTGTATTGACTTATTTGATCAGTTTTATACTTTGTATTTCAGTGTTTAATGTCTAGATAAAGCTAGAGGCAATGTTACCATGGCCTGTTTCACACTACTGAGTAGTGTCATGTTACTGATGGGCCTCACCCCTTCTGCCTATGGCCACAAGACCTTCAAGAACCTGTTTTGGGTATAAAACAATCCCTGCCTCCAGGATGAATTATAAGGGCACTATAATCCTAGGATAATCTGAGCTAAACTCCATGTAAATCAGAACTACCAAACACAACTGGGCCATAAAAACAAGCATCAGTGTTATCAGATAATTGAATACCTTTACATATATTCCCAATTGCAGACACAAGTGTGAATAATTGCGCCTAAATGTAAGATGCTGACTGAGCATTCATTATAGGTATTAAATGGCCCTGCCCCAATCCAGGGGCTGAGACGGGTTGCACAGGTCTAAGAGACCCTGTAGATTACACAAGGATATTACAAGAGGCTAAAGAAAAACCAAAGCACAAATTTGATTTTATTACTTTATTAGATCAGCTTAGTTCTCATCCACATTGACTGTCTGCAGATCTGCAAAATAAAGGGAAGCAAATTAGCCTCCTCAGCCACTCCTCTCCATTCATCCCTAATGCTTCCACTCCAATGGGAGGGCAGGCACAGTGGTGCAGAACTGATGGACTCTTAGTCTATCAATAGGTCTCGGGATTGGGACTTACTTTTTGAAAGTGGTGACAGGCACATAGGTAACCAATGTATAAAGTTTGTTTGGTGAATCTTCATCCTCATTACGTTTTCTGGACAAACGCACACGGATTCGGTATGGGACGTTCCTAATAAAAATACAGTGATGCTGAAATCCTGTCCATTTAAACAGTCACCAGCTTGTAATCCTTTCTCTGCTTAACTACTTCCAATGCCCCGTCCTTTGCTCTACCATTAACTAGCCAGACACTAATCAGCTCCTTGTGCGTAAACTTTAATAACCCATGAGTGAACGGGATTTCAGGACACTAATGTGTCCTAGTAGCAAACTCCCTGACAAGAGAACCCAAATGTGCTAGGTCTCTTCTCTACCACCGTTCTACAGATCGTGGTTTTAGCAAGGCAAGCGGCCTACCCGCTGGGCCATCGCTCGCCCCTATGCACCAAATTCTTAGCCAGTTTTCATGCAACACCTCTGCAGGACTGCAGCCCTTTTGAATCAGTTCATGTCTCTTGGCAGGAGACTTCCACTCTTACCTCGAGGTCACTGTAGCTAACCCTAAATGCTAGTTAACTAGGATGCATGGCCAGAGAAAGGCAGAGGTCGAATTCAGGCAAGGCAGCACCCTACAGGCTGTACAATAACCAAGTGTGTGACACTATCAGTCCCTAAGTTGGCTTCACCCTACAGCCACATCCATAAAATTGCCTTTGCTGAAAACTGCCTGGATCGTTTCTAATTAGGTGAAAAGAAATGCAAGTTCCTCACTAGGACTACAACCCCCTGTACCGCATAAGCCTTTACACTATAGACATCATCACTTGGGTCTTGCTTCCAATACTGCCAACAACTGTAGAGATTCGACCCCACTCTGAACCACTGCCACTATTTTGGAGGCAAATTTCTATGCACATTAGTCAAAATTTTTAAATACAGAGCGAGTTGGCGCATTTGTTTAACTGTGAAAGTCCCTCTAACAGGCAAAGGTCATTTCAGTACCTTATTCCCTTGGCCCAGACAGCTTTGTTGAGCCTGGTATCAATGCGTACATCTGGGGTGCCCATCTCCTTCATGGCAAACTTCGGATCTCTTTGAGTGCCGAGGTGCACGCTTCTTGAAACCCCTGTGAGAACATAAATAGACCCAACATAAATCCAAATTCTCTTCACCAGCAATGTAACATTCAGTACTTGTCCTAAGCACTTCATCATAGTAACTGGGACAGAAAAGATGTGCAATTCCCTTTCAGACTCGCTAGATCCCTCAGACACCAATATATGGCATAACCCTTTGCCAATGACACAGCCCCCAAACAACCACAAACGATTAATCAGAGAATGTTACAATATGCTGAACAGCACAGCCAGGACACAGGTCATACAATATCACCAGTTTAAGACTAACCAGGGAATTGCTTTTCAATAAGTACACGAGTAATTCAAAGAGCATTTGGTATCTGCCATGAATTTGTCTAAATCATTGTCCAGATGAGGTATGTTAGTTTGGATTTGCTTGCTTCCTGTCAATAAAGACAGAAGGAAAACTTGACTGCAGGCCATTTACAAGGGGGCAGGGGTTACCCTGGCGGTACCCCACCCCAAGACCCTGGAAAGGGTCCAGCCATTCACTAACACCGACGTAGTGTCTGGCACACCACAGGGGAAAGACTTTTTCTTGACGAAGCACTTTTTAATGAAATCCAGTAAAACACACGGATCAAAGTGACTAATTACGCTCTAGTGACTACACCGCCCCTTGTTCTGTGGAGACACAAGTAGTGTCCAGCACACATGCGACAGAACAAACCAGGCAAGACTGGGAGCAGCAAAGGGGCTCCAAAAACCACCAAGACACGGGAGTCAAAGACTGAAGATGTCGGCAGCCACTGAGACCTGAGCAGCAGCCGGAGGAATGGCAGAAATACAACAACCCCTCTGAATCGGGAATGTGCCTGGTCTGGAGATGAGACTTTACTCGGCGAGGCGGAGGGCATAAACTGCTATGAGCGTACACTGCGATTAGGGCGGACTCGCTCAACAAACGGGAGGGCTGAGGGTGCACTTCAGAACGGGATTCCCGTTTTGAAAATTTCGGATTTGGGGCCCTAAGCCCAGCACGACAGAAAGGAGGCACCGAGCCCGCGTTCCTAAGACAGGAACAGAGAACCATTGAAGGAACGAGACCGGGATCCTCTAGTAAAACATTTTCCACAAATAGCTCATAAGCTCCAGGTTCGACCCCCGGCAGCCGGTATGGTTCCAAATCCACCAAGTGTGGGCCCCTCCAACAGAATCACTCAACTGTGTCGGCCGTTCCTTACGGTCTGGGGACTGACCAGAGGGTTCAACCCTCAGTCTTCACCGAGGTTAGAGGCAAACGCTCGCCCTCTTGGCGCAGGCACATGCATAGCGGGTAGGGCGCTCCCCTCGCACGTGGCATCCCAGCTCCTCTGGGTGTCCGAACACCAAAGTAACAGAACTATCCCGGGCGACCCGCGCGGCCTCCCGAAGGTCCAGAGCTCGGCACTTCTGCCGGTACCCCCCCGCGTTACTCACCTCCATGGATGCGCTTGTGGATGTTGATGGTGTATTCGCGGGTCACCACCTCGTTGATGGCGGAGCGGCCCTTCTTCTTCTCGCCGCCCTTCTTTGCGGGAGCCATCTAAAGCCGGCCACAAACACAAGAGCGGAATGAGCAAGCCACGCCTTCCACCACGGCCGCGGCGCAGACGGGCGCGCAAGCCCCGAGTTCCCAGTGCAGAGGCCAAGCAGTCCCCCACCCGGACCCCTCGGCGCTCCAGAAGCGCCAGTCCCCTCTCTTTGGAGTTCTGGACCCCGAGCAAACTGCGGAGAAAGCCGCTGTCCCTTCCGGCCCAATCTCGGGAAAGGATGGAGTTAGATTAGAGAACCCCACAGCGAAGAATCACACTCACTCTGCCCGGCTCAGGAGAGAAAGGAAGTGCGCGGGGTATTGTGGGAGAAGAAAAGCAAGGTCGCAGGTAGAACTTCCGGGTCTCCTGAGGTCTGTGGACAGGGATTGGCTGAGACAGATGCGGCGCTATGACGTGTCAAAGCGCGGCCGGAAGGGGCGGGCAGGCCGTAGGGAGGGCCCAGCTGACGCTGTGACGTATCGGAGAGCGGCGGGGAGGAGCGGGCAGGCGGCGGGGGGCGGGACCTGCGGCCGCTGTGACGTATCGGAGAGTGAAAGGGGAGGAGCGGGCGACGGGGGCGTACCTCTGCGTACCTGGGGTTGATCTATTCGTCCTACATTTGCTGAAATCCCTCTTTCACTATCGTTCCTTACTCTGTCGGGGTTGAACCTTTGAAAGCCATTTGAGGGGCTGGAGCGATAGTACATCAGGTAGGTCGTTTGCCTTGCACGTGGCCGACTGGGTTCAATTCTCGGCATCCCATAAGGTCCCCCGAGCACTGCAAGACTAACCCCTGGGTGTGACCCAAAAAGCAGAAAAAAAAAAAAAAGTTGAAAGCCATTTGAAGAAACTGGGAAAATTCCCACTTACCATGTGTCCCTGCAGCCGGGTAAGTGGTTACCCGCACCGAGAAGGCAACTAATCTGAGCTGTGCTTCAGCCAGACGAGACACAAAATGTCACCAGAACAGTTGGGACTTATGCATCTTGGTGGGGCGGGGGTGAGGACAAGGCGCATTTCTTGTTGATGCAGTTGACCCCTCCGGTGGAAACATACTAAATGGCCCGTTTACATAGCATCTTTGCTACAAAAATAGAGTTGGATAACCATTTATTTTCAAGCTGCCTGGGTCTCTCCTGGCCCAGCCTGGCCCCCAGACAGTAGAGACTTTCTTCCCTCCCTAGTCCCATGGACAGCTAGACTCTGCTCCCTTTGCAGAGACCCGGGCCACTAAGAGCACTGCTGTGTGAGTTTTGAGGTCCACAGTGTTTCTTACCAGCGCCAGCTTCAGGTATCAAGAGGGGAGGGAGGGAGAGAGGGAAAGAGAGAGAGACAGAGAGAGGAGGAGGAGGAGGAGGAGGAGGAGGCGGTGGTGCCTGCCATAGCAGGCTGGAAGGGGAGGGAGTCTGAGAACATTGGTGTTGGGAAGGGTGCACTGGTGGAGGGATGGTTGCTGGAGCACTATACGACTGAAACCCGATCATAAACAGCTTTGTAATTGTCTATTTCACAGTGGTATAATAACTTTTTTTAATTTTAAAAATACGGTCTTAATGAAGCACATGGAAGTGAGGCGGACACTCCCCCACTTGTGAGGAGGAGAAAGCCTCAAAGAAGGAAATTCCCTGGGAACAGCTGGAGGTTTAGAAGTGATAAAGTATACTGCTAGGCCCTACAAGGCAAGGGCTTCATGTCCCACCAGCTTGGCCCATCAAGCTACACTGACGCCCACCTGTCTGTGCAACATGGGACTTATTCTTCACCCAATTTCTAGGGGAGCTATGGACTCAGGCTGGAGCAAGGAATTTTTTCAATTGCTCTTTGCAGGAAAGGAAGGTCTGTCCTAGGCCTTACCAGGCCCTTGGGGTCCATTGCCTTTTGCTCAGAAAATTTCAGGAGGAGATCAATAGTGAAGTATTGGGACTTAAAGGAACGTAAGGAGAGACTAAGGTAAAATATGTGCTCAAGGGAAATACGGGCTTTTCCAGAGTGTAGAGAGCTGGTGTGCAGTCTCCTGAGAGGCAGTACCTTTGCAGATGACAAATGTGTGGCCAACATAGGCAGAGGCTCCTTTGTTCAAGTTGACTTACATAGAATTTTCCCCAGGCTGCTCCACCTAGGTAATCGTCCTTTGCTAGGGTGGTTGGACAGGGAATAACGGGGAGTGTGTTGGGGCTGGAGCAATAGTCCAGCGGGGAGGGCGTTTGCTTGCATGCAGCCAACCCGGGTTTGATCCCTGGCATACCATATGGTCCCCTGAGCACCACCAGGAGTAATTTCTGAGTGCAGAGCCAGGAGTAACCCCTGAGCATTGCCAGGTGTGACCCAAAAAGAAAAAAAAAATATATATATATATATATAATGGGGAGTGTCCATGTTTGTCTTTGATATTCCCTTCTGGCCTTTTCTCTGCTTTCTCTGGATCTGAGTTTCTCTGTCCACAAGGTGGGTACTGGCAGCTGAAAGGTTACAAAAAAATTCTTGAAATCCTGTCTCTTGGTTTCATTACACCTAGAACTCATTGCTATGGAAGGAACCTCTATCTACCTGCCTTGCAGCCTCCCTCAGAAGCTTTGCTGTGGGGTCAACAAGTGTGAGGCTGCTCAGGCCTTATTTCTGCTGGCAGGCGGGGACAGAGCAGGTATCCTTGGAAGGTTTTCTGGTCAGCAGGAAGTGAGACTGCTCAGGCCTTAATTATGCTGGGGCGGGGGACTAGGCAATTCTCCTTGGAAGGTTTGTACTAGCTTAAGGGTTCACTGGACCTTTCTAGGAAGAGTCCCTCATGGATTTTTTTTTTCTTTCTGGGTCACACCAAGCAATGCTCAGGGGTTACTCCTGGCTCTGCACTCAGGAATCACTCCTGGCGGTGCTCAGGGGACCATGTGGGATGCTGGGGATCGAACCCGGGTTGGCAGCGCAAGGCAAATGCCCTACCCATTATGCTATCATTCTGCTCCCCCAAGGATTTTTAAAAAGAAAAGAGGCAGGGTGCTAAAGAGTGTGCCAAAGAAGGGACAGTGTGTGTGCATGGGCTAAAGGAAGAGACGTTTGGGCAAAAAGGTTTGGCAAAAGAATTATTTAGAAATTAAAATTGGGGAAGGAGCGATAGCACAGCGGGTAGGGCATTTGCCTTGCATGCGGCCGACCTGGGTTCAATCCCGGCATCCCATATGGTCCCCTGAGCACCGCCATGAGTAATTCCTGAGTGCAGAGCCAGGAGTAACCCCTGAGCATTGCCGGGTGTGACCCAAAAACCAAAAAAAAAAAAACAAACCAAAAAAAAAAAAACCCTTTTGGGGCTGGAGCGATAGCCCAGCGGGTAGGGCGTTTGCTTTTGCACGCAGCCAGCCTCTGCTGGCCTGGGTTCGATCCCCTGGCATCCCATATGGTCCCCTGAGCCCCGCCAGGAGTAATTCCTGAGTGCAGAGCCAGGAGTAGCCCCTGAGCATTGCCGGGTGTGACCCAAAAAAGGCAAAAAAAAAGAAAAAAGAAATTAAAATGGATGCTTCACAGCTCATCAGAGCCCCACCCAAGAGAGAAGCTGATTTCAAGCCCAGCTCATTAGAGCCCCACCCAAGAGAGCAGCCAAATTCAAGCCCAGGTATGCAGGTCTCGATGGCTAAAGGCAATGGATTTCTGTGATGATAGCGCTGGGTTCCCTTTCCCTCACCTCTGTCCTGCCCAGGAGGCCTCTTTCAAACTGGTAGAAACCAGCCACATTCTAGAAACTCAGTAAATTCAAGAACAGTATTCGGCCAGATTCACTATAACCAACCATAGAGGGGAAGAAATGGATTTATCAGTAACATTGCCATGTAGTTGCTTTACTAGTCAATATAATTAGTGAGAGCTGAGGGAGCAGGCATGGGGATCGGGGTGGGTGGGAAATGAGGGTCTTTGGTGGTGGGAACACACTGGTGGTGGGAATGATGTTGAAGTATGAATCTAACAACTTCTATGAAAACCTTTTTATTTTGTAAATCAGTATTTCAATAAAAATTAAAAAAATTAAAATTAAATGGATGATTCATAACTGACTTCACGATCACGATCTTCCCGTTCATCATCTATTTGCTAGAGCGGGCACCAGTAATATCTCCATATGTCCTGTCTCATGCTAGTAGAACCCAAAGGCAACCGCTTGCTCCAGGAACATAAAGAGCCTCAAACCATTATGAAATATCTATAAGAAAGTCTTAATGTCAATGAAATCACTTTAAACTTGTAGAATGTCCCCTCAGGGGGACAGCACAGCAGGTAGTGAGTGCTCTTGCTTTGCATGCAGCCTACCTGGATTTGGTTCCCAGCATGTCATGTAAGCTTCCAAGCCTGCCAGGAGTAATCCCTAGCACAGAACCAGGAGTAAGTTCTGAGCACTGCAGGGTGTGACATTTAAAAAAAAATCTCCCCCAAAACATAGTTTTTAATTGATGAAACTAAGGTGATTGAATGATTTTACATTTCTGTATATTTTTCAGCAAAACATACCAGAACTGCCACAAAAGCAGCATTCATTTGCACAGACATTCCGTGGGGGAGGCCTGGGTTCAACTATGTACACTACGTGATCCCCACCTAGTTCACCGCCAGGTGGCATCACCATGCTCAGGAACCGGGGGGAGGGTAGAGAGTAATGCCCAAGCACCAATTAGTAAGGAGGAGGAGGAGGAAAAGAAGATCTTAACACAATTAGTAAGGAGGAGGAGGAGGAAAAGAAGATCTTAACACCCCCAGATAAAACTGCCTCCACTTTCAAAGTAATCATCTGGGGCTGGAGAGGTAGTACAGTGGGTATGGTGCCTGCCTTGCTCATTCTGGGTTCTATCCATGGCACCCTCTATGGTCCTCCAGTCCTTGTCAAGAGTGATCACTATGTAGAACCAGGAGTAAAACCTGAACACCACTGGGTGACCCCAAACAAACAAAATTAAAAAATAACATCTTGCTTTGCATTTATGAATCAAACTTCAGAGACCACACTGAGGGTTACAGAATTGCTCCTGCTCTGTAGTTCTGTGAACTGGCCATATGCTTGATTAGCAGGTAGATTGGGGAGGTGCCACGGCAATGGGAATCCTGTGGGGAAGTAGAACCACCCAGCCCAAAGGCAATCAGGATTCAACAGCTGCTGGTACAACAGCTATGACTGGATAAAACCTTTCCCTGGAGCTAGCCCAGACCAGAGAAGTCTTGACCCACCCTCCAAGAGAAGATCCAGCAGAGCAAAGATAAAGAAAAGGAATTTTAAAGACCATCCCAACTCTACCCGCCTTGGCAACCACCCTAGCAATGACTCTTACTTATCTAGAAGCTCTGCATGGGGCAGCTTGAGAAAACCCTATAAAGGCTCCTTGAACAAAGGAACAGTGCACATATGCTGCTTGTGCCCACATGGCTGAGCACTGTGTTGCCCGAGCACATGTGTCGTCCACATCTCCCCCTCTTGAAATGTGCACTGGGGCTCTCTCCATCTCTGGAGAAGCCTGCACTCTCTCGAGTATGTGTCTCTCTCTTTGCTCCTCCTCCTTCCCCTTGCAATACCACTCAGTTATATTTTGTAATAAGGAATATAATTAGTGCCTAAGGGAGCAGGCATGGGGATGGAGGGTGGGTGAGAAACAAGGATTTTTGGTGGTGGTAAGGGCACACTGGTTGTTGGACTGGTGTTGAAACACTTGTACTGTGAACAACTTTGTAAATCATTGTGTTTAAATAAAATTTTAAAAAATATCCTCAACAAAATAGGAGTAGAGGGAACCTTCCTCAAGATAGTAAAGGGTATTTATAACAAGCCCATAGTCGCATCATTCTTTTTTTTTTTTTTTTTTGCTTTTTTTTTTTTTGGCAGGGGGTCATACCCGGCAATGCTCAAGGGTTTCTCCTGGCTCTGCACTCAGGAATTACTCCTGGCGGTGCTCCGGGACCATATGGGATGCTGGGGATCGAACCCAGGCCCGGCACAGGCCGGCCGTGCAAAGGCAAACCCCTACCCACTGGGCTATCGCTCCAGCCCCCAGTTGCTTCATTCTTAACAGTGAAAAACAAAGCATTCCCCCTGAAATCAGATGCCCACTGTCTCTTCTCATTCAAAATTATAAGTCCTAGCAACAGCAACCAGGCAATGGAAATCAAAGGGAATCAAATGGGAAAAAAAAGTCAAAGTCTTTATTTGAAGATGGTTTGATATCAAAATATCGTACATAGAAGACCCAAAGGAGTCCACCAAAAACCTTCTAGAAACAAATCAATACAACAAAGTGGGGGCTGGTACGATAGACAATGGGTAGGGTGCTTTCCTTTTCCTTTGTTCAAGGTTGCCTTGTACTCTACTGGCTCAGTTTCAATCCCGGCATCCCATATGGTCCGCTGAGCAACACCAGGAGTAATTCCTGAATGCAGAGCCAGGAGTAACCCCAGAGCATTGCCAGGTGTGACCCAAAAAAGCAACAAGAAAAAAAATACAGTAAAGTGGCTGGCAACAAGGCACTACACAAAATTCAGTTGCATTCTTCTATATAATTAATCAGAAGAGAAAGATCAGAGAGAGTATGGCATTCAAAATAGTATCCAAGAACATTAAGTATTTAGGAAGTAGCAAAATAGGTGGGGGATCTCTACCACGAAAATGTCTAAACACTTAGGAAAGAAATTGAAGACCTTAGAAAATGGAAAAATATTCCAATGCTTTTGGATCGGAAGAATTAATATTGTCAAAATGACCATTCTACCTAAACTTCTGTATAGATTTGATGCAATCCCTATCCATATTCAGACAATATTCTTCAAGGACTTAGAACAGTCCATAAAAAAAATTTGTATGGAATCATCAAAGACCCCAAATAGCAAAACCATATTGAAAAATAAGAATCTGGGGCTGTCTTATTACCTAACCTGAAACTATACTATAAAGCCATACTGACAAAATAGCATGGTATTGGAATAAGGACAGACTCTGACCAATGGGTCAGAATATAATATCCAAAAAACAAACCTTACATATCACTTGTGTCACTTGTCTTTCCGTTGTTCATCAATTTCCTTGAGTGGGCGCCAGTAACATCTCCATTTGTCCCTGTCAGGTGCAAGTATAGCCCAACGGCCTCTGCTCACTCCAGGAACATGAAAAGCCTCAAACCATTCCTTCAGGTCATGGTAATGAGGTCTATCATTGTCACTTTTTGGCATATCAAATTGACATGGGTAGCTTGCCAAGCTCTGCTGTGCATTAGTTTGTACATTTATTTGTGGCCGTGTGCAATGGGAAGAGCCAGTAGCAGCTCCATCTGTGTCTGTGAAATAGGCTTCTCTCTAGGGTGGGGTTCTGACGAGCTGGGCTTGAGATTGGCTTCTCTCTTGGGTGGAGCTCTTATGAGCTGTGGAATCCGGACATTGGAAATGGCTGCTGTCATGGTGTGGGGGTTCCTCTGGCTTCTTCGAGGCTCTAATGGGGTGGTGGGCCAGGGCCCAAACCTGCCCCTCCCTCCTGGACACCTCATGATCAGCCGAGCATGGGGGAGAGCCAGTAGCAGCTCCATCTGTGTCTGTGAAATAGGCTTCTTTATAGAGAAATAGTCTTCTCTGTTTGCAGATTCCACAGCTCATCAGAGCTCCACCCAAGAGAGAAGCCAATCTCAAGCCAGCTCATTAGAATTCCATCCTAGAGAAACCATATATATGAGCACCCTCCCCGTGCTCACATATATGGTCAGCTAATTTTTTGACAAAGGTGCTGAGAGCTTGAAATGGAGTAAAGACAGCCTCTTTCAACAAATGGTGCATGCAAAGTTAGGTAACCATGTACAACACTGAATAACCATGTGCAAACCATCACACCTTGTACAAAAGTCAATTCAAAGTCGATCAAAGACCTTGAGACCAGAACAGAATCTATAAAATACACTGTGAAAAGTATAGGCAAAATGCTCCAAGTTCTGGACCTCAAAGGCAACAGAATTAAAAAAAAACATGAAATTAAAGAGTTTCTGCATGGTATATAGGTAAAACTAAAGAATAGCTCACTGAATGTGAGAAAATGTGGAGCTGCTCAGCACCAACCCATCACTATCAGCCATGAACCAGGACTTATGAGTGAATTTCCAAAGAAACCAAGAAATAGAAAAGCACTATCTTAAAAGCTGCTGCACTGATGTGCCATATATCACATCAAATTTAATGAATTTAAGTATGGGGCACACAATAACAAGTGTGTAGTTGCAATGTCTAAGCGAAAACAAGAGCACAGATGGTCCAAATCCACATGTAACAATCCAGGATAAGGTTAGAACCACTCCTATATATATATATATATATATATATATATATATATATGCTACCTGCACGGCAGAGCCTGGCAAGCTACCCATGTTGTATTTGATATGCCAAATACCAGTAACAATTATAGACTCATTCCGGAATGGATTGAGGCTCTTTATGTTCCTGGAGCAAGCAGATGCCTTGGGCTCTACTAGCATGAGACAGGACATATGGAGATGTTACTGGGGCCCGCTCGAGCAAATCGATGATGAACGGGAAGACAGTGATACAGTGATATATATATATATATATATATATATATATATATGACAATGATCAATGTGGAACTGGCTAAGGGAGCTGGTGGGGGCTGGAATGGGTAGGAGGTGAGGATCTTTGGTGACAGTGGGGGCACACTGGTGGTGGGAGAGGTGTCGAATGATGAATGCTTGTAGGAACTGGGAAGAAATTTGTACTCTATAAGTCACGGTGCTTTAATAAAGTAAAAAAAAACGTTTGCACCATCCCATCAGATAAAGGGTTGATATCCAGAATATATAAGGAACTAACAAAGATCAACAGCAAAAAATCCAAAACACCATCACAGACTGGGCAGAGGAAATGGACAGGCATTTCTCTGAGGAAGACCAGCAGGGCCAATAGGCACATGGAAGAAATGCTCATCATCACTGATTATCAGGGAAATACAAATCAAGACAAAAATGAGATACCATTTCACACCAGTGACAATTGCACATATAAAAATATAATGGGAACAATGTGTTAGCAGGGATGTGGTACGCTCATCCACTGCTCATGGGAATGTTATCCCTGTGCAAAACTGTTAACTTAAAGTTGAGCTACCATATGATCCAGCAATTCCAATTTTGGGTATCTATCTTCAGGACAGAAAAATATTTATTCAAAAGGACATATACACACTGCTATTCACTGAAGCTCTCACTACAATAGCTAAGATTTGGAATCAACATAAATGACAGATCAGTGGATTATGAAGACTTGGTATATATACACAATGGAGTACTACATAGCTCTAAGGAATGATGAAATTATGCAATTTGTCGCAGCATGAATGGAACTGGAAGATATTAAATGAAGCCAGAAGAACAGGATGATATCACTTCACGATCACGATCACGATCTTCCCTTTGATCGCCTATTTGCTAGAGCGGGCACCAGTAATATCTCCATATGTCCTGTCTCATGCCAGTAGAGCCAGGGGCATCGGCTTGCTACAGGAACATAAAGAGCCTCAAAATATTATATTAGGTCATGGGAATGACCTAATATAATTCTTACTGGAATTTGGCATATCATATACAACACGAGAAGCTTGCCAGGCTTGTCGAGCGGGAGGCAAACTCTTTTAAACACCTCCAAATAAAGCATTTATTGATGAACCGCGTGGCCGCAGCTGCCGCCACGAGCCGGGCTGTGATGGGCTGGTCTGCTGGGTGGAGTTCTGACGAGAGGGAAGACCAAATGTGGAAAATGGCAGCGCCCGTGGAGTGAGGGAGCGGTGGTCTGGCTTGTTGTGAGGCTCTGCCGAGGTGGTGGGCCAGGGCTAGAACCCGCCATGCCTCCCGACTGCCTCATGAATGGCTGTGCACAGGGAGAGCAAGGAACAGCTCTGCCCCATGTGTGAGAGTCTCTGGACCAGCACACCTGGGCCGAATTGATGAAAAAGCTGCAGCAGGGTGGGTGTCGGTGATCCGGGCTGTGATGGGCTGGTCTGCTGGGTGGAGTTCTGACGAGAGGGAAGTCCAGAAGTGGAAAATGGCGGCGCCCGTGGAGTGAGGGAGCAGTGGTCTGGCTTGTTGTGAGGCTCTGCCGAGGTGGTGGGCCAGGGCTAGAACCCGCCATGCCTCCCGACTGCCTCATGAACGGCTGTGCACAGGGAGAGCAAGGAACAGCTCTGCCCCATGTGTGAGAGTCTCTATGATATCACTTATATGCAGTATTTAGGTTTGAAGGGTGATGCCTAAATCACCTTCCACCACCCCAGAATATGGAGAGAAGGAAGTGAAGAGGGAAGGGGAAGGGGACAAGAGAGAGATGAGAAGCAACAGGAGCAGAAGTCAAGGGAGTCAGGTACATCAATGGCGTTAAGTAATGAGAGCTAAATATCCAAACTAGAGAGTCAAAACATGGAAGTCATGAGATCCAAACTTTAATAACCAAACTTGAAAGATGCCTGTCAAGATGGAAGGCTGGCCAGAGCAATAGTACAGCGGATAAGGCATTGGCCTTGCATGTGGCCAAACTGGGTTTGATTCCTGGCATCCTATATGGTTCCCCCAAGCACTGCCAGGTATAATTCCTGAGTGCAGAGACAGGGAGTAACTTCCGAGCATCACTGGGTGTGACCGAAAAGAAAAAAAGGAAGGCTGGATTTGGAGTGGGGAGCAGGAGTGAAGAGGGGTAGGAGAGAGAATCTGAGAACACTGGTGGAGGGAAGTTGACACCAGTGGCAGGATCGATGATGGAACATAGTATGTCAAAAAGCCAACTAGTTTTGTGCATGGTGTTAGACACAGGTCCAAATTAATTTTTTTACATGTCGCTGCCCAGTTTTCCCAACACCACTTGTTGAAGAGGCTTTCCTTACTCCATTTTAGACTCATTGCACCTTTATCAAAGATTAAATGATCATGTGTTTGAGGTTGGGTGTCAGGATACTCAATTCTATTCCATAGGTCCACAGGTCTGTTTTTATTCCAATACCATGCTGTTTTAATTACTACTGCCTTGTAGTACAGTTTGAAGTTGGGAAAGGTGATGCCTCCCATCTTCTTTTTCCCGAGGATTGCTTTAGCTATCCTTGGGAGTTTATTGTTCCATACAAATTTCAGGACGTTTGGTCAATTTCTTTGAAGAATGTCATCGGTATCCTCATAGGGACTGCATTGAATCTGTATAGAGCTCTAGGGAGTATTACCATTTTGACAATGTTAATTCTCCCCATCCATGAACAGGGAATGTGTTTCCATTTCCTTGTGTCCTCTTTTATCTCTTGGAGCAGTGTCTTGTAGTTTTCTTTGTACAGGGCCTTTACATACTTGGGTAAGTTGATTCCTAGGTATTTGATTTTCTGTGGCACAATTGTGAATGGAATAGTTTCCTTAATATCCCTTTCTTCTCTTTCGTTATTTGTATATAGGAAAGCCACTGACTTTTGGGTGTTGATTTTGTATCCTGCCACTCTACTATATGCGTCTATTGTTTCTAGGAGTTTTTTGGTAGAGAGTTTAGGGTTCTCTAGGTATAATATCATGTCATCTGCAAATAATGATAGCTTGACTTCTTCCTTGCCTATCTGGATGCCCTTGATGTCCTTTTCTTCTCTGATTGCTATGGCAAGTACTTCCAGTACTATATTGAATAAAAGAGGTGAGAGCCTTTTGGAAAACAATATGGACTTTCCTCCAAAGACTAGAAATTGAACTCCCATTTGACCCAGCCATACCACTCCTGGGAATCTACTCTGGGAAACCAAAAATAAGCAGCGGAAACACCATCCCTACTTTTATGTTCATAGCAGCATTATTCACAATAGCCAGAATCTGGAAGCAACCAGAGTGCCCGAAAATTGATGACTGGATAAAGAAGCTTTGGTACATCTACACAATGGAATACTATGCAGCTGTTAGGAAAAATGAAGTTATAAAATTTGCCTATAAATGGATGGACATGGAGAAGATTATGTTGAGTGAAATTAGCCAGAAGGAGAGAGACAGATACAGAATGACTGCATTTATTTGCATGGCATAAATATATATGTACATATTATGATACCAATATCCAAGGTCAAGTGAAACATATATCAGGAGGTCTTGTCAAAGGTGGAAATTATCAGAAACGTGTGGGAGTCAGAGGTTAGGTAAGACAGAAAATGGAACACAGTGCTAATAATTGTTGAGGGTACTAATGCCAACCTAGAACTGAGCATTAAATAGAGGCAAAAGGATACACATGACAACCTTTTAATGTATGTTCTGTAATCCATAGTCTGGAAGGGAAGGAAAAGAGAAAGAAAGAGAAAGGGAAAGAAATAAAGAACCTGCCATGGAGGTGGGCTGGGAAAGGGGGAGGGAACCGGGGATGTTGGTGGTGGGAGATGGGCACTGGTGGAGGGACGGGTGCTGGAACACTGTATGACCAAAACCCAAACATGAACTTTTTAATTGTATATCTTTTTATTTGTATATCTCACGGTGGTATAATAAAATACTTAAAAAAAAAGCCAACTAGGAGTAACTTTGTAACTCACAGAATCACTTGTATCACTTGTCTTCCTATTGTTCATTGATTTGCTCCAAAGGGCATCAGTGTAGCCCAAGGACATCTGCTTGCTCCAGGAACACAAGCGCCTCAGACCATTCCTTCAGGTCATGGGAATGAGGTCTACAATTGTTACTAGTTTGGGCATATCAAATATGACATGGGTAGCTTGCCAGGCTCTGCCTTGCTGGTGGTATACTCTCAGTAGTAGGCTCTCATCTCGTGCATTTACTGATGAACTTCAATGGGGAGAGATGGGCTTTTCTCTTGGGTAGAGGTCTGACGAGCAGTGGAGGCTGGATGTTGAAAATGGGGGTTCCTCTGCCTTCTTGTGAGGCTCTGTTGGGATGGCGGGCCAGGGCTAGCACTCACCTTCCCTACAGGGCACCTTATGATCAGCTGAGCACAGGGAGAGCCAGTAGCATCTCTGCCCCATGTGTCTCACAGTACTCTAATAACTAACTTTAGTAACTCACAGTACTTTAATAAAATAAAATTTGGGAAAAAAAGATTTAAAACATTTTGGGGCCAGAGAGATGGTTTAGCATGTAAGGCACTTGTAAGTAAAGTGCCTTGCAAGTGGCCAATCCAGATTCAATCATGGCACCCCGTATGATCCCTTAAGCACCACCAGGAATGATTCCTGAGTGAGGAGCCAGGGGTAACCACTGAACATAGGTAGATGTGACCCAACCACTCCCTCTCCCCCCTCCCCATACACCAAAAAAGATTTAGAACTCTTTTTGGTTGTCTTTCAGGGTCACATTCAGTGATGCTCACAGGTTACTCCTTCCTGGCTCTGTACTCAGGAGTTACTCCTGGCGATGCTCAGGGGACCATATGGGATGCCAGTAATTGAACCCACATTGGCCATGTGCAAAGCAAACACCCTACCCACTGTACTATGACTCCAGCCCAGGATCTAGAACATTTTGGTGAAAGAGTTCTGTCTCAAGGAAAATTTGATTAAATGAAAAAAAAAAAGAGACAAAACTGGACCTATTTGACCTTTATACTAGAGCAGATAGAGACAATCCAGACTTTCTTCTAGACTATCTTCAAAAGGTGCTTTAAAGATACAAACTTAAATTGAATACAAACCTTCACTTGACTACCTGAGCTGTATGAAATGGAGGAAAACTGAGTTATGGTTACTTTAAGACACAAACCTGAGGAATTCCTCCTTGACTTTTAGACTTTATAAGAATGAGGGGCCGGAGCGATAGTCCAGTGAGTAGGGCGTTTGCCTTGCATGCAGACGAACCGGGTTTGATCCCCGGTATCCCATATGGTCCCCAAGCACCGCCAGGAGTAATTTCTGAGTGCAGAGCCAGGAGTAACCCCTTGAGCATCGCGGGCATGACCCAAAAAGGAAAAAAAAAAAGAATGAAAGAAAATGAATGTGAATAAAGTCAAGAAGGTACATTTATGTGTAAGGGAGATCATGTAGTGGGTGGGGGTTTATTATTAAGAAAAGAGGGAATATGGATAAGGTAAATTATGGCTAGTGAATTGTTTTGAAAATTTCAAAGTTAAAGAAGGAAGTCCCCTCAGTCTATGTATTATAAACCACAATGCATGCAGGAGAGAGAGAAGAGAGGAGAGAGAGAGAGAGAGAGAGAGAGCGCGAGTGGAGGGAAATGGGATAATGGTGGTAAGAAATGTGCGCTAGTGGAGGGGTGGGTGCTGGAACACTGTATGACTGAAACCCAATCATGAACAGCTTTGTAATTGTCTAATGGTGATATATTAAAATTTAAACAAAAAGGAAATCAAGACATTATTTGTACCTGAAAAACATAATTGGATTTGTCAACATGGTCTTGATTTCAATTTGCAACCTTAGATTTTTTGTTTGTTTTTTGCTTTTTGGGTCATACCAACCATAATCAGGGGTTACTCCTGGTTCTGCACTCAGGAATTACTCCTGGCAGTGCTCAGGTGACCATATGGGATGCTGGGGATCTTTGTGCAAGGCAGACGCTCCCCCTCCCAACTATACTCTAACTTCAGCCCTAATTCTGTATTGTTTTTGATGTTTGTGTTACTTTGATTAAATGTATAGTTAAATGCTTCATAACTTGCATGGAAACTTTATTGACAATCTGTAATGTTTATGAAAAACTGGACTTGAAATTCAAGAGACTTTTGATCTTAGCAACACAGGAGTCTGCATCATGATCAATGGATGTGAAATATTTTTTATCTTCCCTTTATGTTTTGTCTCACGGCAACGTCTTGTTTGCATAGACAAAGAAAGACAGCCAACACTGTCTTGTAATGATTAACAGCACTCTGGTCTGTTATGATTCCTTTGTGAGATTGCTCGAAGCCCCAGAATAAGACTTAAAACAACTAGTGTTGGTTTCACAGACTTAGTGCCAAGAATTCCCTTCAGGTTGTCCAGGGTTCCTTGTTCCTGAGAGCTCAGTGAGGCCCCTAAGGGTCAGACAGAGTTTTTAGCTTCAGTAGTTTTGCAGTTCAGGAGAGGGCTGGATCTCGTGACAGCAGCTGAAGGAGGGCATGCCACTCCTTGAGGAAGACTGCTGTTTCATACCAAGTTGGGTGTTCCACGAGACCCTAGACCAGTTCAGAGACCATGTTCAGAACCATGTAGAGAGGCAGGGAAAATTGCTGATGGAACTTGGCCTCTTCCTGGGTCCCATGGAGGAGGAACGCTTTGCTGGAACACCTTTCTGTAATACTTTTGGTTCTTACCTGCTCAGCAGAGTTATTGGCAAACTCTAGTTACTCCTTACCTGTTACCACCCCTTAGAAACTGAGGATGAGGCCCTAGAAATTCTCTCGATTTAAAGGTGCAAAAGGGCTATTGGGGTTCTGACGTTCCACTGTGGAATTCCACTGAGGCTCTCTTGTTGGGACCCTCAGGGACACTTCCTCAGGGCATTATCCATCCATCAGCTGACCAGAGTCCCTCCATTTTCCAGGGAATTTTTGTTTTTTGCTTTTTTTGGGTCACACCAGCAATGGTCAGGGGTTACTCCTGGTTCTGCACTCAGGAATTACTCCTGGAGGTGCTGGGGGACCATATGGGATGCCGGGGGATCGAACCCGGGCCGGCACAGGTCGCCGTGTGCAAGGCAAACACCTTACCCGCTGGACTATCGCTCCGGCCCCATTTCCAGGGAATTTTTGATCTGCCCAGTCCTTTCTGAACCATTTGTCTCCTGCTTTTAACTCTGCATTTTAGAGGAAACATCCCATTGTGTAAATGGGGCTAATAAAGTATAAATTCTCTGCTTTGCCTTTGTTCTGGGCACAGGCCAAAAGAGCAGATCTTTTGATTTCACCAAAAAGTGATATATATATATATATATATATATATATATATATATATATATATATATATATATAATGATCTTCCTTTCTTCTTCCAGTCTTGAGGAAATGGTTCAATTTGATACTTTGGGTCACTCTAGACATTAGAATAGGTCTGTTTTTTTTTTTTTAACAATTACAAAAATGTTCATGTTTGGGTTTCCGCCATACAGTATTCTAGCACCCATCCCTCCACCAGTGCCCTTTTCCCAGCACCAATGTCCCCAATTCCCTCCCCCTCCCCTAGCCTGCCTCCGTGGCAGGTTCTCCATCTCTTTTCTCTCTTTCTCTCTCTTTCCTCTCTTACATATTGTGGATTGTAATACATATACTTAGAGGTTATCATGTATATCTTTTTGCCTGTATCTAATGTTAAGTTCTATGTGGTAATAGACTTTCAACAATTATTGGCACACTGTTCCCTTCTGTTTTACCTAACCTCTGTTCCCACACGTTTGTGGTAATATCCACCTTTGACAAGACCTCTTGATCCACATTTTGCCTGACCTTGGATACTGATATCATAATATGTATATGTATGTATATATATTTATGTCATGCAAATAAATGGGAATCATTCTATATCTGTGTCTCTCCTTCTGGCTAATTTCACTCAACATGATCCTCTCCATGTCCATTCATTTATAGGCAAATTTCATAACTTCATTTTTCCTAATAGCTGCATAGTATTCCATGTGTAGATGTACCGAAGTTTCTTTTTTTTTCCAGTTGATGGTGTCACACATTATTTTCAGTGTGACTTATTTTATTAGGAAAAGTACTTAATATAATTTTATATCATTACCATTTCAAAAGGTTAGTCTATTTCAAATCACTTTGCAAACTGTGTTTCAAAAACCAGGTGCTTTTAAGAATAACTAAAGCATAATGATGCATTTCTTTTCTCTTTGTCCAACTGCTAAGACAGGGCTGTTTAACTAGAGAAAGGGAGAAAAAGACGTCAGGAGAAATCAAGGAACAAAGATCCTTTGTGGTGTGATAAGACCCAGACACTGCAGAGGGGCGATGTAATGTGTTAAAGTGATGGCTGTCACTTCCATGACATGCCAGCCTGCTTTATTGGTGGATTGGCACAAGTTAAACTTTCTCAGAGTGTACCAAAGTTTCTTTATCCAGTCTTCAATTTTTGGGCACTCTGGTTGTTTCCAGATTCTGGCTATTGTGAATAATGCTGCTATGAATATGAAAGGAACGGTGTTTCTGCTGTGTGTTTTTGGCTTCCCAGGGTATATTCCCAGGAGTGGTATGGCTAGGTCAAATGGGAGTTCAATTTCTAGTCTTTGGAGGAATGTCCATATAGTTTTCCAAAAAGGCTGTACCAGTCGATATTCACACCAACAATGGATGAGAGTCCCCTTTTCCCGCATCTATGCAAGCACTTGTTCTTGCTCTTTTGGATATGTGCCAGTCTCTGTGGTGTGAGATGATATCTCATTGCTGTTTTGGTTTGCGTCTCTCTGATGACTAATAATGATAAGCATTTTTCATATGTCTTTTGACATTTGAATTTCTTCCTTGTCAAAGTTTCTGTTCATTTTTTCTCCCCCATTTTTTGATGGGGTTGGCTGATTTCTTCTTGTAGAGTTCTACCAGTGCCTGATATATCCTGTATATTAACCCCTTATCAGAAGGGTATTAGGTAAAAAAAATTTGTCCCCTTCCCTTTCCCTTCGTTTTAGTCACTGCTACAATGATCAGGCATCTACGCTGCAGTGTGCCAGAGGCTGAATTCACTACTGCACTGACTGTGACCTCAAAGGGCAATGCCACCTGGATGGTGCTCAGTGTGTGGGACAGTGCCGCCTCCACACACACAAGGCAGGCACTCTACCAGGGCTACTCCAGACCCTGACTCTGTTCTTTAAAATTAATACAATTGTATTCTCTTTTTACTTCTCTATACCACCCCAGCATTTACTAATCATTAAGCACCTAATAAACTATATATTTTTTAACATTCCCAAAAGTTTAGGTTAATGACTTCCTGGACGCTGGGAGGTTATGGCATACAAAACCAGGGAAAGAAAATAATTAGCTTTGAATTAAAAAGAAACAAATGAAACAAGCAGGTGCTTATTTATTTAAAAATAAGGAAAAAAGGGAAGAAAACCAAAAATTTTACGACATTTCATAGATTAAGTAAAAATACCATATATATGTGTGCATGTATATATACATACTGTACATTAATGTATTAAAATTACATGCTTTCCAGGACAGAATTTGTATACATTCCTTCATATCCAGTAAAAACTCTATGACAATTTAAATTCACTGCAAGAAAATTACTTCATTTCCTTTTTTTTAGACTTCACACAGGCAAGTTAAAAAAAAAACAACAGGATCTAATTGTGGAAATCTATATCCTATCCACAGCTGATGATGTAATACTCCAAATCATGATCAGGGTCTTCTGAATTCCCACACTGTCTAGATTACCCTAGAGCTGTGTCAACCTTCTACCTGAGGTGAGAAGGAATGATAAAACACTAACTTGTAGTTCTGTGTGAATATCAACAAATGCAAACAAAATGTCTCTTACTGTAGCAACAACACTGGTCATGAAATCACTCTGAAGGAGGATTTCTATCTCTTCTTGCCAAATGAGACGGAAATGCTGGGGAGAAACCTCAGATGGAAGCACCTCTGGCAATGATCAGGATGCAGCAAGGTACAGAGAGGAAGCATTTTCTTCACAACAGTTCTTTGCCAATTTGGATGACTTTAAACACACCCCCTTCTGCAAAAGGCACTCACATAGTATTTGTTTATAAATCATATAGTAGAATTCTATACAGGAGAGATGTCCTACACATATAAAAGAAAGAAGCTGAGGACATGATATAACAAAGAAAAGAGTCTAAGAAATACACATTTTGGATCAATGTGCACATCCCTCCCCCCCCAAAAGGACAGTTATTATAGAAGTTAAAAAAATTTCACTGTCAAGTTAGGAATTCCAGTCAAAGTACTACAAGAAGCAAAGACTGGAAGGACTGAATGGAATCCAGTAACAGAGAGGAGGCACACTAGCATTTTAAATGGTCACACAACAGGATGTTCCACTCTGAAACACAAAGACCATCTGCAAAAAAATGGAATGTGTGAGAGAGGGAGGTAGTGGCAGACAAATAGGTGGAGTGTCTGGCAGGGCGGTACCCTTCACTGTGTGGACATGCGAAGGGACACACCCCAGACTGCAATGGGAGACATGGGCCACATCTTTCTTGCTTCTGCCAGTGAAAAGACCCTGCTGATGCCAGAGCCTGCCCTCACCGGGACACAACTGAACTAATTGAATTGTAAGATGTGCCACTGTTACAGCTGGAGGCGTAGGCCTCGGGACTACTGCCATCAAGGTTGATTCTAAAGACGGAAGATGCCCTCATCAGGAAATCTGCTGCATCCCGACGTCCCAGCTCCCGCAGTTTGGAGATGAGGGTGCCGACTGTGCTCTCTGGGTAGGATGTCCATTCCCGGAGCAGAGCATGGACTGGGCTGGGCAGGAAATCCTTTGGAGCCCGTTATTGGTATTGTACTTTGCTACAAGGTCAGGGAGACCCAAGTTCATGGCCAAGAGGCACCAGTCCTTCCCCATGGGGTCAGGTGGGTCCAGCAGGCGGCTGAGTTTCCTTCGGGTCAGGAGGTTTAGATCAGATGCATGGATGTCCATCCCAAGGCTGGCCTGTGAATAGACATCGTGACACCCGAAGCACATGATGCTACTGAAGCTCTCCTTGTAGCCACCCATGGTGTTGGTAAGCGAGGTCTCCTTCAGGGTCTGTGCCCGGAAGAAGTCTCGCGGTTGGTAGATCATGACAGGCTCATGGTGCTCCCTCAGCTGCTGGGGACTCAGGTAATGCTTCACTGTCAACAACCCCGGCAGTGTGGTGGCCATGACATTCTCGATGGTGCTGCAGACTGAATCCAGCAGAAGGCAGCACTTGATCTTGTCCGTCTCTAGACCACGCACCTGAACCTCAATGCCTTGGCCGTGGTTGACCAAGAGCACCAAGAGCTCTGTGCCACGGTTGGCAATTTTGCAGCCATTCACCCACAGGCGGATGTCTGCATCTCCTTCGGCACTCTGCTGGTGGATCCATCGGCAAAGGTTCACCTGGACCTTGTGGAAGATGCCACATGGGAAGGGGGTCAGATGTTCCACGGGGACAATGCGCACACCACCATACACCATCACCTCATCCTCCTCATCTGTCCAGGAGCGGTTCAGATTGTCTGTCTTGATCAGAGCGGGGATGTCCACCATAGTTCCACTGCTCAGATCCCGGGCGCAGATGTCCATGGCATCTAGGATCTGTAGTAGCTCTTCAACATCACTGTCAGGCACCAGGCGCTGGACATCCTCTGTGGTGTAGCGGCCCGGTAATGGTGCAGGGCCCGTGGTGTTTCCATAGAGAGCAGCCTCCCCAAGATGTTGGTACACAGCCAGCGGGGTCCAGGAGCAGCACATCCTGGACTGTTTCACTCTGCATGATGTTGATCTGTGAGAGGCGATAATGGGAATCATGAAAGTAACGAAAGGAATAAAGGACAGGTGTGCTCAGTCTACGGAAGTGTCTCCACAGTAATACATCTGTGCAGCTGTTACAAGGCATGACTGGGGTACCTCACAGATAAATTATGAGCCACAGAGAGAGAAAAAGAGAGAGAGAGAGAGAGAGAGAGAGAGAGAGAGAGAGGAGAGTGCCTATCATAGAGGCAGACTGTGGGGAGTGGGTGGGAGGAAAATGGTGCACACTGGTGTTGGGAGATATGCACAGGTGGAGGGATAGATGTTGGAACACTATGACTAAAACCCAATCATGAACAGCTTTGTGAACAGCTTTGTAATAGTCTGTTGCACAATGATTCAATAAAATAAAAAAGACATTCTAAGGAAGATTCTAGAGGGAGAAGGAGAGAGAGGGAGAGAGAGGGAGCGAGAAAGAGAAAGAGTAAGAAAAAAAGGGGAGGGAGGGAGGGGAGGCAGAGCAAGAGAGAGCAGCCAAATGCAAAAAAAAGTGATCTTTGACTAGGTCTTGAATTTCAAAATAAATACATAAAAGAATAAAAGATACCACCAAAAATATTAGGATAGTGACCAGCACTGAATAAGTGTTATATATCCAATAACAGCATGAAATGAGTGCTATGTGATAACTGTACTGTGGTTATGGAGACAAATACCCTTCATTATAGGACTGAATTATTTAGAGGAGGAATGTCATATTTGTAAAGTAACTGAAGACACAGGACAAAAAGGGATCATGTAAATGTAGTAAACACAAACAACTGGTTAATATAAGTTTAGAGAGAATATATGAAGAGTACACATTCTATTACCACAGTCTCTGAAGACTTGAAAATTTAAAAAAGTGATTCAGGGGCTGGAGTGATAATACAGTGGGGAGGGCATTTGCCTGGATGCGGCCGACTTGGATTCAATCTTCGGCATCCCATCTGGTCCCCTGAGCACTGCCAGGAGTTAAGTCCTGAGTGCAGAGCCAGCAGTAACCAACTGCTGAGCACTGCTGGTGTGTCCCCCCCCCCAAAAGAAAAAGAAGTGATTCAGAATGATATGTAATTTTCCATCACACATAGGTAAGAAAGTTTGGAAGAATATGCAACTATGGAAGGAATTGGCCCTGCAAAAACAAAGAGAGCAATGAGGTTAAAGATGACAGTCACAGGACCAGAGACTTGCTATTATATTCATTTATCTTTTAAAGCAAAATAAGTTGGAAAGTAAAACTTGTGACAAAAAAAGAGGAAGCACTTTCTGCTTTCCAGAACACTTGCTTCTCCTTTATTTCCTCCCTGTTTTTGGCCAACAGTTCTACAAACAGCTGCATTCTGTCTCAAGTGGACTAAAAGACTTAACTTGTTTGCATCGGGGAACTTTTCTGCTTACTCTGAAATCTTTGAAATATTCTGTATGTATAATTCTATTTAAAACTGAGGCTTAGAATAACAATTCCTGGATGGTGTAACAGTGACTCTGTTGCTAAGGCATTTCATGGAACACCATCTACAACACAGTTCTAGACTCTAACTCCCTTTGTATTACTGAAAGCATATAGACCATTTCATGCTGAAGAAATGACTAATGTGGTGTGGTATTTTGGGCCAGAATTGATCTGATTTAAATTTCTCTTCTTTTTAGTTTACACTTATTTACTAAAGACTCAAGAAATAGTAGGGATGTGCTACCAAAAGTGAGTTACACTCTATGATACTGAAGAAAATTCTGCTGCTAAAGGAGTTGATTTATAATTATTTTAAGAACTACTACTGGGTTTGAATATTCAGAACCACCATTTCTGGCCCTCTCTCCTGGCTTCTGAAGTCACAGGAGAGTGGACTGCAGAGGATATCACCCTTTGGGGACAGATCCATGACATCATCCTGTGGGATAGCACACGACACACCGGCACATAATCCTCAACTGCTCCCCAGTGCTAGTTCAGCAAGAGTAAAGCTCCACTTCTTGGTCTTTTCTGGGGATCACTGCTCACTCTATGCTGGCATCTGCAGACATCAGTGCTTCACTGCCCTTCTTGATTGTCCATGAAGTCCAAGGTCTCTTTGGAACTGATACTATCCCATGCAAAGCTGCTATCCTGAAGTATGCAGGAATTACATACATCAGGATATAGTAGAGAAACCTAAGCCTGCGGAATGGTACTCTGACACTTATACAAAAGTTAGAAACAAAACCAAAGCCACTTGTCACTTGTCTTCCCGTTGTTCATCAATTTGCTCAAGCAGGTGCCAGTAACGTATCCATTCATTGGGAATGAGGTCCATTATTGTGACTGTTTTTGGCATATCGAATATACCATGGGCAGCTTGCCAGGCTCTGTAGTGGCCCTGGGTTCATCCCTGGGGCCCAGTCTTTTTCTATGTCAGACCATCAACCATCCAGGGCCCACGGGGCAGAACCCTGGGTGTAGAGAAGCCTGTCTCCTGTCTGCCACCTGTCGATGCAGCCAGGCACCACAGCCACACCTGCAACACCTCAAGGAGCAGGAACACCTCGAGGAGCAGGAAAAACCAAAGCCAAAGCAAGAAAAGAGCTCAGATATGATTAGGAGAGCAGAGACCCACCGCTGAAAATCACCTGAGGTCCATGTCTGTAGATGTTACAGATAGTTGGCCAGTTTCCACTCTGTCCCCTCCTCAGGTTTATACCACAGTCAAGATACAGGGCATGGAGACAGACATGAGTCTCGATGCCCATCACAGACCCCTGTGTGAGAGGAGAGCCCTTACCTCGCCAACACTGTGGAGCTGCTGGGCTATGTGTCTCAGGTCCTCTTCACTAGCCAGAGGGTTTAGCTGGTCCTGCACGTCATACACAAACTGCTGCAGTGACATCAGCTGGTTGGGTCCATTGAGCTTCCTCCAGCATGGCAGCATGGAGATGATTTTCTCGCACAGGTGAGTCATAGGTGGGCACACCTAGAGCAGGAGGAAAAGGGCAACCCACAATGATTCTAGAGGAGCTGGAGAGAAATGCCAACACTCATTTCCGCACCACTGAGACTGCAGAATGAGTGCTGTTTTGTGTTTCTTGTTTGTCTTTTTGGGCCAGAACGAGTGATTCTAAGGGGTTACTCCTGGTGGTACTTGGGGACTATATGGAAATCCAGGGATCAAACCTGGGTCAACTGCGTGCAAGGAAAATACCTTCTCTGCTCTGGCTCCAAGTTAGTGCTATTTTGGTTGGTTATGAGAGCACTATATTCAGTTTTGCCTTGAAGCAAAATTTACCAAGAGCAAAATTTTCTAGACAAGCTTTACTTTGATTGCATGGGGCCGGAGCAATAGTACAGCAGGTAAGGCATTTGCCTTGGATGCAGCTGACCTGGGTTCAATCCCTGACATCCCATATGGTCCCCTGAGCACCACCAGGAGTAATTCCTGAGTGCAGATCCAGGAGTAACCCCTGAGCATCGCTGGGTGTGAGTCATAAAAGCAAAAAAAAAAAAAAAAAAAAAAACCACCCCCAAAAAACCAAAAACAAAAAACTAATAAACAGTGAGGCTTCACAAGCACATATTTGAAATTGCAATTCAATTAAACACTGCCCTTAATCTCAGATCTTAATTTATACCTCCCTAAGACACTTGGAGCAACAGTTTCAGCAGAGTGATTGCCACTTTATTAAGAGACCAAAAAAAAAAAAAAAAAAGAAAAAAAAGGGGCCGGAGTGATAGCCCAGCAGGTAGGGCGTTTGCCTTGCACGCGGCCGGCCCATGCCAGCCTGGGTTCGATCCCCGGCATCCCATATGGTCCCCTGAGCACTGCCAGGAATAATTCCTGAGTGCAGAACCAGGAGAAACCCCGAGCATCGCCAGTGTGACCCAAAAACCAAAAAAAAAAAAAAAAAAAAAAGAAAGAGAAAAAGAGTAAGTCATATTCACCATGCATGTTTGAGTGAACTGTCACCAGTAAATTTGGTATTAATAGGGCAATTGTTGGGGTTGGGATGTGAGGTCTTGGGGTCCTTGGGAGAGGGAGAGGGAATACAGGTGATGGGTGTGGTGTTGGGATTATGTGCACGAGGAGCCATTATTAACAGCACTGTAAACTAGAGAACCTCAATAAATAGTAAAACTTGTCTCAAAAAATAGAGCTATTGTCAAAATATTGTTAATGAGAATAGTTCTGGTAATAAGCTTGTAGTGACCCTTTTTCTCTTAAGGCAAGGCAAATACCTATGTGCCTAACCCCTGAGTTATTTTTTGGCTCCTTGATATCAGTTTTGTTTAACTTTTTTTTTTTTTTTTTTTGGTCACAGTGCTGGTAATCAGGACTTTCTTCTGGCTTGGTGCTCAGGAATCAAACATGGCAGCATCTTACCCGATGTATTATCTCTCCAGCCCCATGTAAAATGACTGTGTAATCTCTTAATTTGTCTAAACAAATTAGCCACTGTTAACACAGTTCAGTACAACTTCTAAATGAAAGAAACATATCGGGTAACATACTGCCTATCTGGGCAGTCCATTTTCAAATGGTATCAACATTTGCTATCAACAACAGCTAAATTCTAGTCCCTAATCAGTAAGCAAAATTTCTAGAGACAGCTCATTTTGTGGGTTCCATCTGCCATCTGGTACTGGGGACATATGAAGTACATAGCACATCTCACCAGACTAGCTTTTTCGGGAGCAGCTACTGCATAGGTCTTAATCACACCTAGTGGGAGGGAGGCTTGTCACACCCAGTGTTTTCAACTGCTGTCCAGTGATTTCTATAACCAGGCCAACAAGTCTACACCCAGCCCAATGACTGTGTCAAGATGCAGTTTGCACTAGGAAGAGAGTACAGGGCCAAGAGAGAGGAAAGGGACCCCCAAATGCTGAAACCACAGCTGGAATTGAGCCTGGTATTGCTGAAAGTACAGCATTTCCCGTCAGGCAAGCAGTGAGCTTGAATTGAAAGAGACCTTTCTAGGTTAGGAAAGGAAAGATAAGTCAGTCGCCTTTGTATGCAGATTTAGCAGTAGCACCATTCTCAGATGATTTTAGCATTTTCTTATTGTGATATTTACCTTTCACATCAATCTTAAGATATATTTATTATGAAGAGCAATGTTGTGTCAGAGCTAGTGAGAATTATTTTTCCCAGTCTAGCTCACCTTTCAAAGTTTTATAAACTGGGGCCGGAGCAATAGCCCAGCGGGTAGGGGCATTTGCCTTGCACGCGGCCGGCCCATGACGTCCCTGGGTTCGATCCCCGGCATCCCATATGTTCCCCGAGCACCGCCAGGAGTAATTCCTGAGTGTAGAGCCAGGAGTAACCCCTGAGCATCGCCGGGTGTGACCCAAAAAAAAAAAAAAAAAAAAACCCACAAAATTTTATAAACTCTTTGACAGAAAACTATATATTGTCAATTAAGTATATTTTCCTTGAAAAAGTCTAAAATTTTTTAAAATCTGGTTTAAAAAGATTTCCAAAAGCAGTAAGTCAGAAGTTATTTTAAAAATACATACTTATCTTGCCCAATAATACATTGGGGTCAGAGCAATAGTATAGCTGGTAGGATGCTTGCCTTGCATGTGGCCAACCGGGTTTGATCTCGTCTCCCCATACAGTACCCCCAGCACCACCAGGAGTAATTCCTGAGTGCAGAGCCAGAAGTAACCCCTGAGCATGGCTGGCTGAGACACAAAAAGCCAAAAAAAAAAAATCCAAAAAACCAAAAAAAAAAAAAAAATTCACTTAAATTTCTATTAAAGTTTTTTGTTTTAGTTTTCACATATAAAAGCTTTTATTTACTTAAAATTTATTTTTTAGGTTTATGTAGTGAATCAATTTACTGTCTTCTCAGTAAACAACTGGTTTGCCAGACCACTTATTTCATAAGTGTTTCCCACATTAAACTGAAATAATGTCTTTTATTTTTAGTGAATTCTGTAGATAGGTAATTATTTTTAATCTTTTATACTTATCTACTGATATATTGATCACAGAGTCTTTATAATGCTTGATTTATTTTTCCTTGAAATAAAGTCTATGGATGGGTGCTGGAATGCTGTAGGACTGAAACCCAATCATGAACAGCTTTGTAACTATCTATTTCTCGGTGAAACAATAAAATAAAAAATTTTCCCTGAGGCCAAAGAGATAGTACAATTACTTAGGAGCTTGCATTGGACAAGAACATCCCCAGTTTGATCTGTATCAAGCACTACCAGGATTGACCCCTGAACACAGAAGATTGACCCCTGAGCTTCTTGGATATAGCCTAAAAAGCCAAAACAAACAAACAAACAAACAAACAAACAAACAAACAAACAAACAGAATGTAGTCTCTCAGTTCTATTCAGATGTTCAGTGGAACCATTCTAAGTTTATGTAGTAAAGCATCACTTAGTACTAGTTATAACAGTTATAGGGGCCAGAGCGATAGCCCAGCGGGTAGGGTGTTTGCCTTGCACGTGGCTGGCCCATGCCAGCCCGGGTTCGATCCCCGGCATCCCATGTGGTCCCCGAGCACCGCCAGGAGTGATTCCTGAGTGCAGAGCCAGGAGGAACCCCTGAGCATCGCCGGGTGTGACCCAAAAAGCAAAAAAAAAAAAAAAAAAAAAAACAGTTATAATAACTAGTTTTCCAAGACCACAGTTTGATTTTACTTCTTCATCTATTAAGAACAATAAATGTGGTAGTTTTGCTATTAGTATGCATATTTCATATATCACGGTCATTTTTACAAAAAAAAGTTGTATTTTTTCACTGTTTAACCTACCAATATAATGGTCCCTTTTTCACATGGATCTATGTTCTTTCCTTCTCTCAAAGCAATAAATTAATATATGACCTTTCATTCACCCACTATTTGGGCCTTCCAAATCCAACCCAAATCCAGAGGGCATCACAGAAGCGACTCCCAGGAGGTGGGCAAAGGTGGCAGCTCATTGTTCCCAGTCACTCACAGAAATGATCTGGCTCCGGATTTCCTGTAGGTGATTTCAAGAACCTTCATGTCCTTAGATCCAGAAGCCCGGCATCCAGAACAAATAACTTATTTGAAATGTGAAGGTCATTCCCAAACCTAAGGAAGAAAACAGTAGCTTTGTCAGTGGCATTTAGTCTCACCAGATGTTTCTACCAAATGTTCCGACAGATCCAATGATGGCTCAGGTGTCTGATGAGTGGCAGATGTGGCCAGCTTTACATTTACACTGTGGCAGAGGCTGGGGATACCGAAGGACTCTGAGTGACAGGGACAGGCCTCAGGTTCCATTGAAAGGCAAGAATGCATCGTTAAAATAACATTTCTCCTGAAGAGTGAAGGGGAGGCTTAATGCACTCAAGCTTATTGTAACTTGGAGGATTAACAGTAACAGAGATGAATATAAAAGTTACTCTGTATGCTATAATTATTAGTAGGGGTTCTATTTTTTTGAATCAGAAGTAGCAAAAAATAATAAGTGAAAGTCCAAGATTTTGTTTCTAGCATGTTATATAGAAATGCAAATGCAAACTTTTTTTTTTTTTTGCTTTTTTTGGGTCACACCCGGCAATGCTCAGGGGCTACTCCTAGCTCTGCACTCATGAATTACTCCTGGCGGTGCTCGGGGGACCATATGGGATGGCGAGGATCAAACCCAGGTCGGCACAGGCCAGCCGTGTGCAAGGCAAGCGCCCTACCCGCTGGGCTATCACTCCGCCCTAACGCAAACCTTTTTGACAAAGTCTTAGCTTTTACATTGTAAAAACATATTTTGTAATTTGACATTTTTATCTATAGCCACAAGTAAAACATGTTTAAAATTTCTTGATGTAAAATGCACTCTGATATTTTCTTCTCCACTTTACCCAACTCTGTCCCACTTTTAAGAGTTGACCTGGATTTTCTATATGAATCCAACTACTCATGCATGAGTTGAAAAGTACATTTTTAGAAAAAATATTATTAACATACTACAATAATGATATAAATAATTTAAATCTCACAGCCGTGATACTGAAACATGACACAAACAAAACTCACCAGTGGTAGTGTGAATGTGAGAAAAATGGACCCTCACTCACTGCTGGTAGGAATATTGACTAGTTAAGCCTTTTGGGAAAAAAAATATGGACACCTTTTTTAAATGAAAAAAAAAATTCTCAAAAAAAACCCCTTGGGCTGCCTCACGACCAGATTAACAGAGCAAAACCAGTTCGAGCCCAGGTAGGCGGCTCCCAGAAGCGGGAATCACTGGGAATTCGTCAGATGGAGTCAGGGTTCGCCATTCCCCCTCTCCATTTTGTCGAGCCTGGTGGCCCCGCCCAGGAGCTGCCCTCAGGCTGCCAGTCATAGCATGAAGAGGCTCACAAGTGGCTCGGGAGGCTGGAACTCGGCTCGCCCGGGCCCAGCTGAATATGGGGCCCCCAGGAGGGCAGACGGGTTTTGGGAGTGGGCCCGTCACCTCTGGGGGTCCCGGAAGCAGCCGGATGAGACTCGCCCATCACACTAGCCACCATTTTCTCTGTCCGGACGCTGGGAAACTGCCTCACGACCAGATTAACAGCAAAACCAGTTCGAGCCCAGGTCGCGCAGCCCGCGGCCGCATGGTCCATTAAAATAGTGGAGACAGTGATGTCTTTTAATGCACTGCATTTCACGAAGAGCAGGAAAGTTTGGCGGGAGGGAGAGATAAAGAGGAGAGAAATGACATACAGAAAGTGCCAAATAATTGAGGTGTGGGATGGGGAGGGAGGTGGGGACATTGGTGATGGGAGATGGGTTTGGGTGGAGGGATGGGTGTTGGAACACTGTAGAACCAAAACTCTACATGAGCATCTTTCAATTGTATGTCTAAAGTGGTGTAATAATATTTGAGGGGGAAATAATAAAATAAAATTAAATCGGAAAAAAAAAAAATTAAAAAAGGAAAAAAAAACCCTTGGAATCGAGATTCCATTTGACCCAGCAATTCCACTCCTGGGCATCTACCCCAAGGGCCTAAACCTCTATTGAGAAAAGATATTTGCACTCCTATGTCGATTGCAGTAGCTCCCAACAGTCAAACTCGGAAACAACTCAAGTGTCCCAGGACAGAGAAGTGGATAAAGAAACTCTAGTACCTAAGTGTGACAGAATGCTACTTGGCTGTAAGATGAAGTCATGCGAGTTTCTGCTTCATGGATGAAGCTGGAGAGTATCATGCAGAGTGATGTTAGTCAGGAGAGGGTCAGATAAAAAGCACAGTAAAGTAATTAACAAATGCCTCAAGGTAACATAAATTACCAGCAACTGAGAACTAGTCTTCAGTAGGAAGTGACCATGGTGGGGGCGGGGGGGATAAGGAGGGTAAGACAGGGTGGGGCAGGGGACAGGAGGGGCTTTGACTCTGGTGGGGCAGACACTCTGGGGAGGAGGTGATGTGGGAATGTTTTTTTATTCACGAAACCCTTACTTTAAAAGCATTATAAATCATGGTGCTAAAATAAACATTTCCTTTCAAATTTTTATTAAAGATCCATGATTTACAAAGTCACTAATAGCTGCATTTTAGTCATACAATACCAATCCCTCCACTAGCCTCAACTTCCCTTCACCAGCTTTCCCAGCTTCCTCCCCACCCCAACCCTCCACTCCACTCAGGCCTGTCAGCTTGTGAAGCTCCAGCGACTGCCACTTAAATCTCATGTTTTCAGTCCTGTTGAATCTGTGTTTTGCATAGACGCTCACAACCCTCAGTTGTATCACTGGTATAGCTGATGATAACCCATTACTTGTTGTCTTCTTCCCCACTTGATTTCTTTATCTGTCCCCTTTTTAAACAGTGGGGTTAAGGATGATGTTTTACTGCTTTACTACACTACATTTCCTCATCCATTATTCTATTGTCCACAGATAAATGGGACCATCCTGTGTTTGTCTTTCTTCTTCTGGCTGACTTTACTCAACATATCTTCAAATTCCAACCATGTTGCAGCAAATGACATGATTTCATTGACCCTGTCAGCTGCACAGTATTCCATTGTGTATACATAGCACAACTTCATAAATCCACTCATCTGTTGTTGGATGATTTCCATATCTTAGCTATTTTACTTAGTGCAGCAATGACTAATGGTGTGCATATGTCCTTTTGAGAGAGCGTTTTTATGTCCTGGGGAGAGATGCCCAAAAAGTGGGATTGCTGGGTCACATGGAAGTTCAATTCTAAGTTTACCAAGAACTCTCCACACTTTTCCACAGCGGTTGCACCAGACAACATTCCCACCATCACTGGGTGAGAGTTCCTATAGGTTTTTGATTTTTTTTTTTTTGCCTTTTTTTGGATTACACCTGCAATGCTCAGGGGTTACTCCTGGCTCTGCGCTCAGTAATTGTACTGGCTAAGGATACTACTGCCTCCCCCATCCCTCCCAGTGGCCACTAGGGGCAGTATCACCCACTTTGAAAACCAGTTTGCCAATAATAGTTGGAAATGGTACTTCTATATTAGAACTGAATATTGAAAGTAGGTAAAGGTATATACATGATAAAACTTCAGTGTCTGTATTGCAAACCACAATACACAAAAGGAGATGGAGGTAGAGACTTTAGACTCTTTCTCTTTGTAACACAAAATGAGTAAGACTTTCAAAGAGAGAGTCTTACTATTTGAAAGACAGAAAAAAAAAGTAAGACTCTTTCTCTTTGAAAGACAGAGACTTTTTACCTCTGTCAGACAGAAAGAGAGACAGACACACACACAGAGAGAGAGAGAGAGAGAGAGAGAGAGAGAGAAGTACCTGCTGTAGAGGCAGGCGGGGGAGGGGGAGGGAATTTGGGGACATTGGTGCATTGGTGGTGGGAAATGGGCACTGGTGGAGGGATAGGTGCTGGAACACTGTATGACTGAAACCCAAACATGAACAGCTTTGTAATGGTCTATCTCACAGTGATTTAATAAAAAAAATGCAGTTTCAAATTGGGTAATAAAATACCTCCCTATTTCTTATTTTTCAGTATGGTTTTGGCTACTGGTAGTCTTTTCTGAGTCCATACAAACTTTATTATTGACTTTTTTTTAGATTTGGAGGGGATTCAGAATGTTGTCTGAATTTGGAGGGAATTGCACTGAATGTGGTATAGTCATTTTAATAATATTGATTCTGCATTCATTAATAGAATATAAATAGATACCAGTGTTTTACTAAATGTGGGAAATGGTAATGGCAGATTAAAACTCACCATTGAATATACACAAAGAGACTTAAGCTATAAACTCTAAATATCTGCAGGGCTAGCCACAATGTGTAAAATAAGAGGGAGAGAGATGCAGAGACAGAGAGAGAGACAGAGAGAGAAAGAGAGGAAACTGGGGTACCTGCTATTAAGGCAGCATGGGGGTGGGCGGGGGGGGGGTGGGGGTGCATTGGTGGTGGAAATGGGGCACTGGTGGAGGGATGGGTGCTGGTATACTGTATTACCAAGAACCAATTATGAACACCTTTGTAATTGTATGTTTCACGGTGGTATAATAAAAAATTTAAAAAATAATATTGATTCTTCCAATTAATGAGTATGGATATTTTTCCACTTTCTGAGGTTTTCTGTCTTTCAAAAATTATTTTTATTTATTTATTTATTTATTTATTTATTTATTTATTTTTTGCCTTTTTTGGGTCACACCGGCAATGCTCAGGGGCTACTCCTGGCTCTGCACTCAGGAATTACTCCTGGTGGTGCTCGGGGACCATATGGGATGCCGGGGATCGAACCCAGGCCGGCAGAGGCCGCGGCGTGCAAAGGCAGACGCCCTACCCGCTGGGCTATCGCTCCGGCCCTCAAAAATTATTTAAAGTTATCATGGTAGGGGCCTGAGCGATGGCCCAGCGGGTAGGGCATTTGCCTTGCATGCGGCGGCCCAAGCCGGTCCAGGTTGGATCTCCAGCATCCCATATGGTCCCCCGAGCACCGCGGGAAGTATTCCTGAGTGTAGAGCCAGGAGAAATCCCTGAGCATTGCCGGGTATGACCCCAAAAAGCAATAAATAAAATAAATAAATAAATAATAAATAAATAAATAAAGTTATCATGGTATAGCTCTCCCATATCTTCTGTTAAGCTGACTCCTACATACGTGGTGTTTTGGATACTATTTTAAATGGTATAGTATTCCTTGATTGCTGTCGCTTCTACTTCTTTCTTTGTATATAAGAATGTGATTGACTTTTTTTGCGTATAGAATATGCTAACAGCAGCATTATTTACAACAGCTAAAATATGAACACACCTTTGATAGATAAGAAGGGAGGAAAATACTTTATATGAATAAATAATTAAGAAAACAATTAAGCAGGGCTGGAGTGATAGAACAGTGGGGAGGGCATTTGCCTTGCATGGGGATTTTGATCCCGGCATCCTTTATAGTCCACAGAGCACCACAGATGTAAATCCTGAGTGCAGAGCCAGGAGTAATCCCTGTGCATTGCCAGGTTTGACGCCAAAAGCAAAACAAACAAAAGAAACCAATAAAGCCAAGGTAAAGCTAAACAAAAAAGAACTGACCTTGACTCCATATCCTCTCTATTGTCCTACATGTTGCAATGACCTGAACTATAATAACTGAATTTAAAAATGTGTCTGCTGGTACTGCAGGGAGGCCTTATATGAAGTTGACCTGGTCCTGAACTCCAACATCATGTATTGGCCCCAAGCCTTGCCAGGAGTGATCCTTGAGTGCAGAGCCAGAAGTAAACCTTGTTTGGGGGTATGGCCCCAAAACAAAACCAAAAAATGTAAAGGTGGCAGGCTTGTGAGTCGGAGGGAACCTGAGAACATTGGTGGAGGAAAGCTGACACTAGTGGTGGGATTGGTGTTGGTATAGTGTGTTGGATTACTTGCTACATTTGCTACCCTGGGTTTCCGTATTGCGAATGAGGGATTGTTTTTCTCCTTCCTATAAGCTTTTGCATATGCCTATGCAAAGGGATATTTTGTATAGCTGGGATGGTGCATTGGTGAATTAATCAAGTCTGAGTTATTTACTCCTGTGCTTACACCATACTTCCTAACTATAAGCCACAATAGCCTTTAGATTGATTCTAATTCCCTCATACCCCCAAAAGAGGGTCTCATAGTGGGACTGGATGGAACCAGGAAAAGAGACCACACTGGCTTCGAAATGGGACAATTCATGTTTTGATTGCAAGACCTTAGATTAAGCTCTGCTCTGGCCCAAAGTTAGAGCAAGGTCAGAATAGCTCTGTTCTGACCTAAGAGCTTAGGATTGTTGCCCTACATTCTGAGTTTTTTTTTGTGATAGGGTCCTGAGGGGATTGGATATGATCAATCTGGCAAGGGGAATGTAGTCTGGGTCATATGACGTGATCTCCCCAGAAAAGGTCACCCTATAAATTTAATTTTGGGCGTTGATAAATGCCTGTCTTTCTGACTATACAAAAATGACTAAAAATATTAGTGAAATGATTGTTTACCAGTCAAAGGTTTCTGCCCAATAGCCCTGGAAAGCAATGGTGTGACCCCCTGGGAATTTTTTCAGGGTAAGAGGAAATCTGGCCTTACTTCACTGTTTTGAGGAAAAAGAGCCTTTTGGTCCCCTGCTCCCAACCTCATTATAGGATAGATCTCTAGCAGTTTGGGGGTCAGTGAGTGTGGTGTGGGGAGTGAGCTGGATTAAGGAGTGTGTGGAATTAAAGCCTTGGATTTCCTAAACTGGTGCCCATGCTTCTTTGTCCATCAGCTGGAGGGGACAGTTGCTGGCCCAGAACATGGCTACGGAAGCTGACTTCCGTAGCTGTCCTAATACTAATACTAATACTAATACCTAATACTGTTGGACAGCCCCAATATCAAATGTCTGAAACTCAACAATGAATAACTTTGCAAATCACAATGTAGTCATTTAAAAAAATGAAGTGAGGAAGATAAGGTAAAAAAGAGGTGAAAAAAAATCAATTGAAGACATCACTTGATCACTTGAATCCCGTTATTCATTAATTTGCTGCTCGAGTGGGCGCCAGTAACATTTCCATTGGACCCTATCACATGCCAATGTAGCCCAATGGCATCTGGTTGATTCAGGAATATGAAGAGCCTCAAACCGTTCCTTCAGGGTCTTGACAAGGAAGTCTGACCATCTTGTAGGTGGGCGGCCACGTGATCTTTTGACATCCCGTGGAATCCAGTCGGTAACAGCTCTAGTCCAGCGGTAGTCTCCAAATCGCATTACATGTCCAGCCCATCTGATTTTCGATGCCTTGGCAAACGAGACAGCGCTCCCTGATTCTGGAATAGCGACGGAGGTCAGAACTCCGGATTCCCTTCTCTCACTTGAGTGAGGCGTGATATTCCAAGCATAGCTCTTTCGATTCCTCTCTGGGAGATCCGAATAGCATTCTCATCCTGCTTTCATAGGACCCAGGTCTCTGAGATGTATGTTAATGCAGGGAGAACGGTGGAGTCAAAGAGATGTGCCCAGAGCCGGAGGTTCTTTTGTCCTTTTAGCTATTTCTTCGATGCCTTTGAAGGCATTCCATGCCGCTCTCTTCCTCCTGCGCAGCTCAGGTTTTAGGTCGTTCATCATGTTGACATCTCGACCTAAGGTACACATAACTGCCGTATTCAGAGATGACTGTTCCATTGAGAGTGAATGGGGCCTCAGGAACTAGTTCATTTTTCATAAACATAGTTTTCTTTAGATTCAGCTGTAGACCTATCTTTCCACATTCTTGGTCGAAGTCAGCCAGCATTTGTGCCGCTTGGCTAATGTTTGGTGTTATTAGAACAATGTCATCAGCAAAGTGGAGGTGGTGTAGTTGCCGACCATCTATCTTCACTCCCATTCTTTCCCATTGTAATTGTCGCATGATGTTCTCGAGGGTGGCGCTGAAGAGTTTTGGTGAAATGGTATCACCCTGTGGAACCCCTCTTTTGACATCAATGATCACTTCCTTGTAGAATGGTGAGATCCTGGTGGTGAATCCGTAATACAGCTCACAAAGGATCTTGATGTATTGGGTTTGAACACCCTGTTTGGCTAGGGCTTCGATGACTGCTTCAGTCTCCACAGAATTAAAGGCTTTCTTTTAAATCAATGAACATGAGACAGAGCGGCATCTTGTACTCCCTATAAACCTCAATGAGCTTGGTTACCGTGTGGATATGGTCGATTGTGCTGAATCCTTTCCGGACGCCAGCTTGCTCGCATGGTTGTCTTTCATCTAGTGTTCTGCCAATCCTGTTCAGGATGACTCGAGTGAACAGCTTGTAGATGACGGAAAACAGGCAGATGGGGCAATAGTTGCCGATGTCGTGAATGTCTCCCTTCTTGAACAGTAGAACTGTCCTGCTGGTTTTCCATTGGGAGGGCACCTTGCATTCGGACAGGTAGCGTGTGAAGAGCTGAGCTAGTGTATTGATGAGTACTGATGGCAGATTCTTCAGGTATTCGGGTCTGACTTTGTCTGGGCCTGGTGCTGTTCCCTTCTTTACTGACGAAATGGCATGTCGAATTTCTGAAGGGAGAACGTTGGGAATGACATATCCATCCTGTGGAATTTGGTATGTGGGCAGGTGGATGTGGCTATCAAAGAGATCTGAGTAGAAGTCATGGATAATCTTCTCCATTGCCTTTCTGGAAGATGTGATAGATCCATCAGGGCGTCGGAAGGCAGTCATCTTGGTCTTATAGTTGGCGAAGGACAGGCGGGTGGTGCAAATGCTTTTTCTGGCTTCTGCTGCATCTTCCAGTATTTCTGCTCTTCTGTCTTTGAGGGCTTCTTTTATTGCTTCTCTGCACTGTTTAGCAAGGTTGGACGTTAGCATTTGGTCTCCTGAGGCTCACGCCTTGCCACGCTGCCGAATGAGCTCGAAAGTTTCTGAAGACAAGCATCCTTTTGTGTCTTTCTCTCTCTTGGTATTCTTCGCACAATCATGGAGGTGCTGAAGACATGTGACATTAAAATCTGATGATAAAGTAGAACTTAAGTGTCTACAGTTAATTAGTGATCACTGTCATCACTGTCTTCCCGTTCATCACCAATTGGCTCGAGCGGGCACCATATCTCCATATGTCCATATGTCCTGTCTCATGCTAGTAGAGCCCAAGGGCACCTGCTTGCTACAGGAACATAAAGAGCCTCAAACCATTCCATCAGTTCATGGGAATGAGGTCTAAAATTGTTATTGGTATTTGGCATATCAAATACAACATGGGTAGCTTGCCAGGCTCTGCCATGCGGGTAGGATACTCTTGTAGTCATCTCTAAATCCAGCATTTATTGATGAACCGCGCAGCCGGTTCATCAATAAATGATAGTTTAAATTAATATTTAAGCTTACATTAACTTAAATGGCTGTATTAATTGGATGGTGAAAACCTTTTCAGTTCTTACATATATCCAATCATACTCTAATATATTTTTAGTATTTTGTTATTTATTTGTTGGTAACACCCCAACAAAGTTGGGGTGGGCACCTACTTTTCAACTGAAAATTATATCACTGAAAACTACTAAAAGAGGCTGCCTGAGGCCAGGAGCAGCAAGAGGTGAGTAAAGATGTTTGGTGAGTAAAATAAAACAAAACTGGCTTTTTTGCTTTTCATCCTATGCTCTTTATTTCTGCTTAATTTATCATGTATTTCATCATGTAATTTGTCATATAATTTACCAATGGTCTAAATAAAAAGGTAAAACATTCAAGCAACCAAACACAAAGGTCCTATAATCTAATTAAGTCCTCACCTTGGGCCCCAGTCTTGGTTGCGTCAGCTCTGAAGAGAGCAGCTGCCTTACCTGCTTCTGATTTCTTTCAGCAAGGACTTGTCTTTGTCATATCCAAACTCGCCTCCAGCTGGACGAGGAACATTCATGATATCTGCATGAGTGGCCACCAGGACAACCTCGGAGTGGGTTCTTCAATTTGCCCCGAAAGCTAGGGAAAGAGAGAAAATCATTTCCGATGGGACTTCTTATATAGTCCTCCTCCTTGGAATTCAACACACTAGCTTGGGCCCAGTTGCTGTCTAGTGGATGTAAAACTTACATTTTTTTTTTTGGTTTTACTAAAACTCACTGATCTGAGTGACCTCTGCAGGACCCAGGCCCGACAGCAAACAACTTACTGAGCTCCTGTGTTTGGAATTCACAGCAGATTGCTCTGAATGGACAAGAATTGAGCACTGGACCTTCACTTGCATCATGAGAGAACCTCAGAGCCAACGGGATATTCTTTCCAAGACAAAAGTAGTGCTCTGAGGCTGTACACCATGACAGGTCACAGATTGGCACATACACGGGCTCTCATAGACATACGGAAGAGTTTTGAATAAAAGTATGGAAAGGAATGAGAAAGAAATAGGCAAAATTCTGGCAGGGATTCACTTCAGATTATTATTTTATTATTATATGCCTTTCAAAGACAAATTTTCTACCACTGAGCTTTATTCCACCAGGAAGCTGCTTTTCTCTTTGACATGTAAAAGAGCCAGAATGTTTCCCTATCATATCTTCTCTTTAGCAAAATTTACAGTCATGGGGCCGGAGCGATAGCCCAGCGGGTAGGGCGTTTGCCTTGCACGTGGCCGGCCCATGCCGGCCCGGGTTCGATCCCCGGCATCCCATATAGTCCTCCGAGCACCGCCAGGAGTGACTCCTGAGTGCAGAGCCAGAGGAAACCCCTGAGCATTGCCGGGTGTGGCCCAAAAAAAAAAAAAAAAACTCCTTCCTTCCTTCCTTCCTTCCTTCCTTCCTTCCTTCCTTCCTTCCTTCCTTCCTTCCTTCCTTCCTTCCTTCCTCCCTCCCTCCCTCCCTCCCTCCCTCCCTCCCTCCCTCCCTCCTCTCTTCCTCCCTCCCTCCCTCTCTTCCTCCCTCCCTCCCTTCCTCTCTTCCTCCCTCCCTCCCTCCCTCCCTCCCTTCCTCCCTTCCTTCCTTCATTCCTTCCTTCCTACCTTCCTCTCTTCCTCCCTCCCTCCCTCCCTCCCTCCCTCCCTCCTTCCTTCTTTCTTTTTTTTTTTTTTTTTGCTTTTTGGGTCACACCGGCGATGCTCAGGGATTACTCCTGGCTCTGTACTCAAGAATCAATCCTGGTGGTACTCGGGGGACCATATGGGATGCCGGGATCGAACCCCGGCTGGCACAGGCCAAGTGTGCAAGGCAAACGCCCTACCCGCTGGACTATCGCTCCGGCCCCTCATTTCTTTCTTTCTTAATTGCGAATGAAGGAGAGCTCAACCTGATTGCTTAATTGTACCTCTTATTCTTCAGAAGAGATATTCCACTTTACACCTAATAAAAGTGACCATATGGGTCTGGAGCAATAGTACAGCGGGTAGGGCCTTTGTCTTGTACATGGCTGACTCAGGTTTGATCCCGGCATACCACATGGTCCCCGAGCACTGCCAGGAGTAATTCCTGAGCAAAGAGCTAGGAGTAACCCCTGAGTGTCGCCGGATGTGACCCAAAAAGCAAAACAAAACAAAAAAGTGACCATAACTTTAAAGTATAAAAAGTCACTAAGAAATGGTTCTTAGGCTGAAGAGATAGTTTACCTTCAAGTGGCTAACCGAGGTTAAATCCCTGGCATCCCATATGATCTCCAAGCACTTCCAGGAGTGATTCCTGAGTGCAGAGTCAGGAATAACCCCTGAGTGTTGGATGTCAGGCCTAGCTAGCTTGGGAGCTTTGCTATTTAATCCACTCACAGCTTAATCTATTTACATGTTCTTAAACAAGAACCATGATCTTAAACCAGATTCTTAAACCAGATCTCATGCTAATGAGATCTCCCCATAAACACTGATGGAGGGTGTGGCAATTACAAGAGTCATTTGATTCTGAATCTGTAACTTCTAAAACATTACTATAATCTCTACTATGATTTCAATGTTATCTAGATTGGGCACAGTTCCTCTTTACACCCACTGGTTCCAGTGTGGGACAGTTAGAATTTACCAGGAGACTACCACCCTGGCTATGTTGAGACTATCGTTCAAGGTTAAGGAAGGTTCATGCTAGTTTGCCCTCAAGCGGGTGAGCATTACTCTTTCAGTAAACTGAAAGGATCAAAATTACAAAGTAAATTTCAGATTATTCTTTCAGTAATCTGAAAGGATTTTGATCCTTTCAGATTACTGAAAGACACTCAGAATCACCTTGGTACAAAATAGAAAATAGACCTTGTGGATACCATCTAGATTACAGGAAACCCATGAAATTATGGTGTGTTTCTCCCCCATGAATATATATCCATTCAGATGTATTTCTTTATACCAGCTCTGTCACTCTCTCCAGTGTTTTGACATAGGAGATAATCTCAGACAAAGAGATTTGTCCCTAGTATAACCATTTGTTTAGACCTGAAACAAGGTCTACACCTAGAAGCTGACTTGTTGATCTTTGTTGACATTATCCTCCCTGAAAATTAGGATTGCTTTTGGATATATTAGGGGACTGACTTGAGGTATGGGGATCCACTTTGGTGGGAGACTTGGGCCCTCGTGCATGGTCTAAGTTCTGATCAAGAGCTAGAGGTCTGGGGAATCCATTATTTTGGATTGTAGCTGCAGAGCTTGTTTTAGTTAAAGCCTTTAGAACTGCATTGGACTCCTGAGTTTTCATCCATTCCCTGCTGGCTTTGGAGGTAGAAGGGAACTCATTTCCTGATATCTTTGGGGACCCCAAGGGCTCCCCGATACCTGAGCATTGCTGCGTGTGGCCCAAAAGTCAAAGAAAAGAAAAGAAATGGTTCTTAAGGAACTGCTCAGAATTGGGTGACTACAGCAGGAAAACGAGTCTGAGAAACTTCCAGAGCAGAGGTCATCTAGTAGAAGGTATCCAGGGCAATACCAGGTACAAGCTGTTATTAGCTTCTAATATGACCAAGGCTACCAGGCCTGTAGGAAGGAATTTCACTTGACCAAGGACATCTCGACTCACCTATGGGTTCTTCAACTGGAACAAGAGACTTTAGGAAACTGAGCCAGAAAATCACTTGATTCAGCTGAATCTCATACGGTTCTTCTAGACTAAAACGATGACGTGGATTGATGTAGGATCATTTGCAGCAAAGTAATCATAACAGCAGAAGTAAACAGGGTTTCCAGAAAACTCCCACACACTGAAGTCACCAACTCCTATAAAGGAAAATAAATAAGACTATTGAGAAACACCACTATCAAATTTCAAGTGTTTTTTTGGGTTTACTGCAAAGGATCATAGCAGTTGGAGTCATCTGTGTGTCTGTTCTACCACTGTAATACTTACATATCCTCACGATGTAGTCTTACGCCTGTTTTATTTCAGCCCAGTGGCAGGGCTAGACACCTTCCCGGCAGTCAGTAGGCATGCCATAAACAAAGCATCACACACTATTTTGAGCAATACTCATGTTTTATTTCAATGTCTCTTAAATATATACCTAGAAATCTATCATTACTGTTATTCATTTTCCTACACACTATCATATCAGTATATCTTTCATATCTACTTACAATATTTGTTAATACACACACAAACACACAGAAATGTGTGTAGATGCATATACTTTATTTTCCTCCACAAATGCTGGTATACTCATATGAAATGTCAGCTTAATTTTGGTTAAATAATGTCTAAACTCACTTTTCACAGATGAGCACCAGACCTCTTGGTGCTAAAGAGAAGATGCGAGAGATTTAAGATGCAAAGAAGTTGATTATAAGTTTTGCAGATGAGCCATTTGAATTCTTGAGCATGGAAGTGAAACTAGGAACTTCCAAAGTTAGAGGCAGGGCAGTGGTGGACAACAGGCAGATTCTCTCTTACACAGAGCTGGGGGTGTTCCTGCCCTACCTGGAAATGTCTGTGGGTTAAGAATCTGATGTGGATCAAAGGCAACACAATGGGAGAACTGATCCACACATCTGAGATGGAAGGAAGGGTGCTGAGGTCCGAGGGAGAGAGGGGCTACACTGATGATGGGTGTGGTGCTGGAATTATGTGTATGGGAAATCATCTTAATAGTAATTAAACCACAGAATCCAAATAAAATATTATTTAAAAACGACTTGGAGATTCTAAAGCACCAGGTCTATCAAGGTGCCAATCACCCATGTGGCTATTCCTACTGCTATCTCACCACATCTGTCAAGGTGTATTCCCACCTCTACCTCACCACATCTGTCAAGGTGCCAATCACCCACATGTGGCTATGCCCACTGCTACCTCACAACATCTGTCAAGGTGCAGATTGCCCACTGTGGCCACTCCCACTGCTACCTTACCACATTTGTCAAGGTGCCGATAAGCCACTAGGGCTGGTCAATAAAAGGATTTCAGTCTCCCTTCACCTCAGTTTTCCCCAGATCATATTTTTGTGCATAAATATGACAGTTAGGATTTATATTGAAAAAAAGTTTCTCTAGAGCATCTTGAGCACAGAGGACATCCTGAATATGCAGCCCTCTAAACGGGGCAGCTCAGGCCTCAGCAGAAGAGTACTGAGGCACAGTAATAGGGGTTTTGAGCTTTGGGAGCACCAGGAGACCTGGAGGAACAGCAGTGAGTGGATGGCACAGCTACTTCTCTCTGTGCTGCAGGGCAGATATGCACCAGGAGCTCAGAGACCACAGTGCGCATGGACATTAGTTTGAATCACTCAGCGCTAGTAGTAGTCAGTGTGGGTCTGCAGGTAAGCAGAGGAGCCCTGAATACACTCCCCAGAGACACTGCCAGACAGCCCAGTGGCAGGGCTAGACACCTTCCCGGCAGTCAGTAGGCACACCATAAACAAAGCATAACACACTATTTTGAGCAATACTCATGGAGAGTCCTGTTTTTCTTGTGTTTAAGATAATAAAAGGGACTTCATGATACTCCCATTACCAATATCTGAGCGACTTCTCTGCAGACCATATACCAGGCACTTTAAAAACCATCTACAGGGCCAGAACTATTAATAGTACAGTGGTAGGATGCTTGCCTTGCATGTGGCAGACCCAGATTTGACCCCTGGCACCATATATGGTTCCTCCATCTAAAAGCAGTGATCCCTGAGCACAGAGCCTGGAGTAAGCCCCAAGTACAGCTGATATGAACCAAAACCAAAACAAAGACAAAAATAAATAAAAAACATAAGATAAAAAATATACTTCTAAAACCCTCAAAGACGCAAGCAGCGAAGCACACATGAACTGCTTTATTGCTGTTTTGTAGCGCTGCACTTCCAAAAAGGAAAGCTGCTAGTGTTGGTGACAGGGTCCAGGTGGAGACTGCAGGACTTCAGGGAACAGCAATGTGCATGGGATTTTTTCCTTATGACATCCAACATTACAGCAGTGTGTATGGGTACCTTTCCTATGATACCCGTCACTCCACAGGAATGTCAGAGCAATGCAAGCACCTAATATTTTACTTATAGAAGAAATGTGCCAAAATCTATACCATAGCATAAACTCTGAGGGTAAATGTATTTAAAAAGATTTCTATTTCAGATTGCAGAAGAGGCGAAGAAGAGATAGATAAGCAATGGGGGGCAGTGCTCAAGGGGATTCAGGTACCTAAGTCTGTTAAGGAATAACAGAGTTAAATATCCATACCACAGAGTGAACAACACTGAAATCATGAGACACGAACTCTAACAACCAAACCTAAAAATGTGCCTGTCAAGAAGGTAGGCTGGTAGGATGAGCAAAGGAAGGATACTAGGAACACTGGTGGAGGGAAGTTGACACTGGTGGTGGGATTAGTGCTGGAAGATTGTATGGCTACAACTCAACTATGAATAATTTGTAAATCAAGGTGCTTCAATAAAATTTTTTAAAATAAAAAAATTCTATTTCAAGTGCTTATAGAATAAACTTTGAGAAATCCCAACTAACTGGAATTTGCCACTATTTTTTAAATCATATGATTTACCCAGAAGTCATTCCTTAAGCACTTGCCAGCCTCTGTGCAGGGATCCGGGGTCCAGGGCACTTAGTTTTCAGAACCAGACAGGGGTCACTCACACATCACTGTTGTTGGTTCCCCTTTGTGGGGCTATAAAAAATCTTTGCTGGGACTGGTGGCCTTCCGAGGACAACTGTTGCCTGGCACAGAGGAGACTGCAAGGCGTCAGGGAGGGGAGGGCCGTACCATTCAAATAAGCATTCTGGACATCGATGGCCTTAGTGGACTGGTCATCAGTGGAGCAGTGCAGGTGGTGGGGGGGGCCACAAACACCTCCAGCATCCCTTTGGTGAGGCCCGGCTCGAACATCATGCTGCGGCTCCTGACGCTCACATTCTCACAGCCTGGATAGAGGTTGTTGATGCTCACAGACACTGCAGGGAGAGAGGGCACTGGTCAGACTGTGCGCAGGAAGCGGGCACTGTGTCTCCTCCCAGCAATCGCCTGCCTGGGACAATGTCGAATCCCCATGCACTGGTGCCTTGGGCCCGGCTGTGTCTATTGCACCACAGTACTTCAGGGGTCCAGGGGAATGATTAGTTTGTTGCACCTCCCTCCCTCTCTCCTCCCCTGTCTCAGAGGCTGGTCCCACAGGACAGCCTGTCTCCTAGGCTTGTTTGCTGTATTTGCTTGGTCAGGGTGAGCCAGTGTGAGGTACTGCAGAGCTAGACAGAAAGGCCCGGTGGTTCTCTTGGCTGCAACCCGAATGATTCCTGTCTGATGAGACACTCCAACTACCCGAGGAACATAATTTTTTCTTCCTCTCATCTTTTCAGTTCCAGGGAATTCCTGGTTCCTCTCTGTTGCTTGTCTCTAGATGTCACCATCTCTTACAGGTCCCAGTAGACCTGCCTGCTACAGCATTCCCAGCAGTTCCCACCACTGCCCGGACTGAGGCAACCCACACTGGCACCACCTGGTTCGGGAAGCTGCTGTCACCAGTAGGAGGATGTGAGAGTCAAGCAGGCCCGGCATTCTGTAATGCCATCACAAACCGAGAATTCACTCATGTTAGACTCCCTGGAAGGTCTTTCAGCAACACTACTGGCAACTCTGGCTTTATGGTATTAATTCTAGTTCAGCATCTGCAGGTCTCCCCTTTGGCTGAAGAGGGAAGGGGTCAAAATCAGTCTGCCCGTAATCACACTGCTGCATATCTATTTCTTAGAGCAGCGATACTGAGTCTGCATTCTTTATAGGGATATTAATTTCGATTTCAAAGTAATGTATCTTCATCAATTAAAAAAGTGCAATCTAAAAAAGTTACAGGAATACTAACAGCGAAGAATAAAGAAGCGCAAGCTAAAAACATTACGGGGAATACTAAAAACATTACGGGAATGTTGCAGCTTTGCTGCAGAGAAGCTGAGTCAGTCACAGTCCTGTGTCTGGATCTGGAGCCTATGTGTCCCCCCAAGCAGGACCTGTTTCGCTCCAGAGCAATGAACACAGAGCAGGTGGCCTGCATCAGGTGTGGAAGAGCCCTGAGGGAGCCTCAGAAGTGCATGGGAGAAAGGTTTCAGCAAACAGAAACCATCTCCCAATTAGCATATTATCAAGAGACACTGCAAAAGTACTTAAGAAATTACCACTTACACTGTGTCACCTGACTTTTAAGATTAAGGACCCAATCACAAAGGCCTAAAGAGCAAAGATTTAACTGAAGACGCTTCTGAGCTCCAGACCCCAGACCGCTCTGCTTATGGTTTCCTTGTAATATTTTAGGGATTCTGGTCTGTCCCCAGAGGTTGTCTTCAATGATTTTACTTCATTGCCAAGGAAAGCAGAAACAAAAATAAATGAGATAGGGCCGCAGCCATAGCCCAGCGGGTAGGGCGTTTGCCTTGTACATGGCCGGCCCGGCCCGGGTTTGATCCCTGGCATCCCATATAGTCCCCGAGCACTGCCAGGAGTAATCCTGAGTGCAAAGCCAGGAGTAACCCCCTGAGCGTCGCCGGGTGTGACTCAAAAAGCAAAATAATAATAATAATAATAATAATAATAATAATAATAATAAATGAGACAACATCAAACTAAAGAGCTTTTGCTTGGTGAAAAAATTTGGGTTACAATAAAAGGGCAGTTTCTTGAACAGGAGGAGGAGGAGGTGAGAAAAGAGGACAGGAGTACATGGTTGAGAAGTGGGGAGCAGAGGAGAGGGGAGAGAAGGGGAGAAAAAAGAAGGGAAGGGAGGAGAGATGGGGAGAGGAGGACAAAAGGGTGAGAGAAGAGAAAAGGAGAGAAACAGATGGGGAGATGATAAGAGGAGATGGGAGGGGAGGAAAGAGGAAAGACAGGGGACAGGTGGGGAGGAAAAGGACAGGGGAGGGGAGGAAATAGGGGAAAGGGGGAGAGAAGGGAAGTAAAGGAGAGATAAAGAGGAAATGAGAGGAAGAGAGGAAAGGAGGCAGAAAAATAAAAGGAAAATAATGAACTGAAGATTCATGACTCAGTGTGTGGATATGGAGCAGTCCAAGGAAGTCAGTGAAGGGAAGAGTTATTGTCACCTAATTTTCTACTTATTTTTTCAAGTATGAAATTGGAGAACTTGGAAAACAGAAATGTGACACCACGCTGCAGGGAAGCTTTCAAGTGTTTCTGACAGCCACTGACCCCTAGTGGTAGGAAGTGGCAGGCCCTGAGGCAGAGGCCACCTCTGACGGGGGCAGGCAGCATCACCCATTGACAGAACATCTTGGGAGAGCAGGCAAAGACCACCCCAGCAGCATTTCTTGGACCCTCCCATCTCCACCAGCACCCACTATGGAAGCATAACCAGTGCACAGCACTAGGCAGCCCACAGAGCAAGCCAGGTGGCAGCCAGGGAGACCCCGCCATGCCACCTGCTTTCCTGGGTGGTGGCTTGGCCTGGAGTCTCTGCTAGAGTAGGAGAGGGGGTGAAACCATGTGTCTAGGGCAGGGAATATCCGGTCATCCCAGCTCTGTCACTGCTGTCAGCAGAGCCAGACCCAGTCTCCCGCCTCCCCTGAGGCTGCAGTTTCTAGGCCCTGACTCTACCTGGAGGCCCTCCTGACACCGCACACTTGTGCCCGCTTTTCCCTACAGAAGGTTTTCAGAGGGCCAGAACGTGAGTAGTGACCGCCCCTGCAGCCTCTAGCTCTCAGTTCAGAAGAGCTTTGCTGTCCCAGTGGGCAGGAGGATGCCTCACTGGTCAGCAGTGGGCACAGCTCTTGGCTCTTCCCAGCCTCATGCAGGTGTAAGTTTTAACTGCAGTGGAGTCTCGACTCACTCAAAGTGAACTGAAACTTTATTCATCCCTTGGAGCAGCACATGGCCCTCTTCCGCTCTCGTCAAGCCCAAGCTGGCCAGACAGATCTGACACCGAGTTTGACCTGTGACTAGCTAGGGATGACTGTGACTCTAATACAGTACCATTTCTGTTATGGCAGAATTTCATACCTGGGGGTGGGGATTTCACTTCTTAGCTCACTCTCCAGTGGTCTTGATTCAGGGTCTTTGCATGGTGAAATGGGAGCAGAGAAGAAATTCCATCTGGGGAAGCCTCCTCCCTCTCCATTCCTCCTCCTTTAGATTCCAATTTTTCACAAAAAAGATGAAGAGCCAACTTCCCAGATTAAATCTTTAGTTTCCAAAATTGTCAGCTAACTCAGTTTGCTCTCCCTCTTTCCCAAGTCATACTACATGGAAAATGGTGGTTGCTCTGGTTGCTGGGTGTGAGACCAAGAAACACCTTCTGAGCTGAGGGTTACTTATCTCAGAAATGGATTGGTGGGAGTGCCGACTGGTCCAGCCCTTTTGGAAAACAATATGGGCATTCCTCCGAAAGCTAGATATTGAGCTCCCATTTGATCCAGCAATAGCACTCCTGGGAATATACCCGAGAGACCAAAAACACATAGCAGAAACACTATCTGTACTTCTTTATTCATCTCTGCGCTATTCACTATAGCTAGAATCTGGCAACAACCTAAATGCCCGAGAACAGAGGACTGGCTAAAGAAACTGTGTTTCATCTACACTATGGAATACTATACAGCTGTCAGAAAAGACAAAATTATGAAATTTACCTGCAAATAGATGGACATGGAGACTATCATGCTGAGTGAAATTAGTCAGAAGGAAAAGGACAGATATAGAATGACTGCATTCATTAATAGGATATAAATAGATACCAGTGTTTCACTAAGTGGGAAATGGCAATGGCAGATTAAAACTCACCATTGAATATACACAAAGAGCCTTAAGTGATAAGCTCTAAATATCTGCAGGGCTAGCCACAATGTGTAAAAGAAGAGGGAGAGAGATGCAGAGACAGAGAGAGAGAGAGAGAAAGAGAGGAAATGGGGCTACCTGCTATTAAGGCGGGTGGGGGACGGGAGGGGGGGGGTACATTGGTGGTGGAAATGGGGCACTGGTGGAGGGATGGGTGCTGGTATACTGTATTACCAAGAACCAATTATGAACACCTTTGTAATTGTATGTCTCACGGTGTTATAATAAAAAAATTAAAAAAAAAAGAAATGGATTTATGATGCCTCATAAAGCTGAGGGTACAGTGAGATCCCACACCTTTCCATGTTTCTTACTTGGCAGCAACTCCACCAGTTGGATCAACTTTGGGGTTCCCTTGGTCTACTTTTAGGTCTTTTCAGTGTCTTTAGTCTTGCAAATTCCCAAACATACATTATTTTATTTTATTTTATTTTATTTATTTATTTATTTTTTTTGCTTTTTTGGGTCACACCCGCAATGCTCAGGGCGTAGTCTCGGCTCTGCACTCAGGAACCACTCCTGGCGGTGCTCAGGGGACCATATGGGATGCCGGGATCGAACTCAGGCCGGCACAGGCCGGCTCGTGCAAGGCAAACGCCCTACCCGCTGGGCTATCGCCCCGCCCCAAACATACATTATTTTAGACAAATAACCACAGACAATAGAATTACCTTACAGAAAAAAAGATCAGATTTGAAAATGGAATCTACTCTAAATTTTTCTTTCCTTCACCCCCATTCAGTTAAGAGTCTGTCTCCTGGGGCCAGAGCGATAGTACAGCAGGTAGAGTGTTTGCCTTGCATGTGGCTGTTCCAGGTTCTATCTCTGGCATCCCACATGTTCCTCAGAGCACCACTAGAGTAATTCCTGAATGCAGAACGAGGAGAAACCCTGGGGCACTGCTAGGTGTGGCCCAAAAACAAAATTAAAAAAAAACAATCCACTCCCCATATTCACCCAAATATTGACAATGACTAGAAGAAAGATGAACAGGAATATTACCTCTTAGGGGTAAGGGCTGAACAACAAATAAAATCATGGCCTCCTTGGGACCCCTATGTCACTTAACATGTGCCTAGTTTAGGATTAATTCCTGCACTTTTATCCTCACAAGTTACCTATCACAGTATGTGACTCAAAAGAATCAGCTCCCTAGACCACACCATTTCTACTTGCTCAGTGTGGGTATTTCTTCTAGGGGACAGGCAGGCAGTCCTGCAGTTCTGGGTGTCCGTCAAAGGGGGCAGGCAGGGCAGGGCAGACAGCAAGGCCTGCTTTCCTGCCAGGGCCACACACAGACCAGCAAGGAGCCTTTCAGAGCGTGACTGCGGCTATGCATGAACAGCAAATCAGGGAAAAACGCTGTTCTGGAAGTTCGCTCTGTTGCTCTGTGATTCTGATGTCCGTGAGCCGCTTCCTCACATGCACTCTATAAATTCTGATCCAAGTGGGGTAGACAGACCAAGCTGGGTCATGAAGTCTCCAAAGCAGTGGGATCTGGTCAGCCTCAGGGCAAGCAACTCAAACTCAGGGGACACTCATTAGAGACACTGCAGGAAGAGGAAGGGGCTGCTCTTGCTGGAGAGGCTGGAGTTATGCTGGCCACACCACCTGCAGGCCACACCCACCTGCAGGCCACACCTACCTGCTGGGCTTGGAGGCCAGGGGTGAAGGGGGAACCTGGTGGAGTTGGTGGATGATAGCCTGGGCCGACGCCTTCTGAAGAAGCTCCTCAGAAGCCCACACCGGAGAGATTCCACCAGGGTGGTTTTCCCAGACCCTGAGTGGCCAAACAGCTTCAGTTTGATCCTGGGCTGGAGGTTCTGTGTGGGTCGTAGTTGCTGGATGAAGAGTCCTCTGTGTGTGTCCTGTGCACAGAGCAAAGTGTCCTGTTAGTCAGGGGAGAGAAGCCTCTGAACGAAGGGCAAAGTCCATTCTATTTGCAAAGCAGCAAGCGACAAAATCAATAATAAATATTGATTGCACTTCTGTATGCAAATGATGAACAAGAGATCAAAAGAAAATTCCATTTAAAATATTGCCCCAAGCCATCCACTTGAAGCATGTCAAAAACATAAAAACTGTCACTGAAAGAGCTAGAAGAGGATGCCAGATCAGATAAACATTCCAGACTCATAGACTGGAAGGATTAACATTGTCCAAATAACCATCTCATCAGAGCATCATACAGCTTCAGTGCAAACCCCATCATAATTCAGGTTACATTCTTCAGAGAGCTAAAATCTGGGAAAGATCTAAAAGTTGTACGGAACCATAACCCCCTGAATAGCTAAAGCTATTCAGAGCAAAAAAGCTACACAGAACTGAAAGGCTCCAGGGCTGAAGCAATAGTCCAGTGGATAAGGCATGTTTGCCTCTCATACTACCAGCCCAGGTTTGATCCCCAGCATCCCATATGGTCCCCCAAGCACCGCCAGGAGTAAGTCCTGAGTGCAGAGCCAGGAGTAACCCCTGAACATTGTTGGTTGTGACCCCAAAAAAGTATCCCCCAAAAAAAAACCCCGAATGGTCCTGGACAAAAGAGAGGCCAGAGACAAAAATCTCAGATTCACAGAAAGCTTTTTTTTTTGGGGGGCGTCATACTCAGTGATGCTCAGGGTTTCTCCTGGCTCTGCACTCAGGAATTACTCCTGGCGGTGCTCGGGGACCATATGGGATGTCGGGACCAAACCCAGGTTGGCATAGGCCGGCACAGGCAAGGCAAACACCCTACCCAAGAAAGCTGATTCTTGACTGTATCTGGGCAGATAAAGCAGAGCAAGGAAAGCATCTTCAACAAAAAGTGCTGGAGAACTAGACAGGCATATGCAAAACAACGACACTAGAGCCACATCTCATATTACATGTAAGAGTTAATTTAAAGCACATGAACAATATTGAGATTAGAGTGGAATCCATAAAACACAGAGGAAAACAGGCAAAATTCTACAGAACTGAGGACGGAGAGAGATAGTACAGTGGGTGAGGCACTTTTCTTGAATGTGTCTGAACAGAGTTGTGCCCTCCCAGCACTCCATATAGTTTTTCCAGCACCGCTAGGAATCATCGCTGATTACAGAGCCAGGACAAGGTCAGGCACCTTGGTACAGCCCCCAGCCCCACCTCAGCCCCTACCTCCACCAAAGAATCAAACAGTTCTTCAGGACATAGTCCTCAGAGGTGTTTTCAATGATTTCATTCCACTGGCAAAGGAACCTCTTTCTGGTCCTCTGGCTACTGATTTAAATGTCATCATCAGAGAGGTACCCTCTGACCCATGGATGGAAAACAGTTACCATCCCTTGCCCTATGCCCCCTAATTTTACCCTATTTGAATCACCTGACTCATGCCACAGGCAGCCAACACTTCTGTGAAGGCCTGGGTAGTCACTAGTGTGAGTGCAGAGAGTCAAAACCAACCAAATTATTGGTGCAAGTGGCTGACAACACTAACTTACTCTCTGATGCCTTGCTGACCAACACTGACACCAACACTCTGATAACAAAACTGACTTCCTCTCTCTGATGCCTCATTTATTTATTGATGAATCCTGATGTACACTCTGGACTCTTGGGTGCCTCAGTGTGACACTTTTTTTTTTGCATTGAACAATTCAGTTTTTATTTTTTCTTATTTTATTTTATTATACCACCGTGAGATATGCATTTCTGTGTACTTTTTCTGTTGTTGCTTTTTTTTCTTTTGGGGTCTCACCCAGTGATGCTCAGGGGTTATTTCTAGCTCTGTACTCAGGAATTATTCCTGGTAGTGCTCAGGGGACCGTATGGGATCCCGGAGATTGAACCTGGGTTGGCTGCATGCAAACCAAGGCCCTCCATGCTGTACTATCACTCTGGCCCTGGTCATTACTTAATGATCAAGAAATCTGTTCATCAGGAAGATCTCACACCAGAACGTATATTCACTAAATTAGGGACCAGGAAAATACCTAAAACAACTGCTACTAGACTTGAAGAATGACTTTGACAGCAACACAACAGTAGTTGGAGTCTTCAACATTAGTCTAGATCAACTACAATAAAGCTCAGCAAGGAAATACTTTATTTGAGGGAAGAAATGGAAGAAAGGGGGCTGGTAGATATAATAGGACTTTGCATTCCCAAAAAGCCGAATACACATTCTTCATGGGACATTCTCCAAGATAGACCACATGCTAGACCACAAAACATACCTCCATAAAACTAAGAGTATAGAAATGTACAAACTATCTTTTTAGACCATGAGGCACTAAAAATAGAAGTTAATAATATACAGGAATGGGGGCCAAAGAGATAGTACAGTGGGGAGGACATTTGCTTTGCATGTGGTCAACTTGGGTCCGATCCCTGATATCCCATATGGTCCCCAAGCACTGCCAGGAGTAATTCCTGAATACAGAGCTAGGAGTAACCCTTGAGCATCACCGGTTTTAGCCAAAAAAGAAACAACAGCAGCAACAACAACAAAATACACAGAAATGGAGAATCAAATACCTAAAAATTAAACAGGTCACTACTGGACAACCAGCAGCTTACAGAGGTAATCAAAGAAGAAGTCAAAAGATTTCTGGGAACAAATGAGAATGAAGACATGAGCTACCAGAACTTTCTTTCTCTTTTCAAAACGGGCACACAAATCTGACAAGCATATTCCAATGTGCGAATGTGATATGTTGGTAGGGGGCTGAGCCTTCTATTGGTGTATGTGGGATATTGGTCTTAGAGTACTTGGGTGTGTGGGGAGGGGGTGGCCGGAAACAGGGAAAGTCTCCAGCACCACATGCTTCCTGTCCTGATTCTTGGTCTTCTTCAGGTCCCTGGTGCTCATCTGGGGGTGCCCAGGTAGAGGACTAGAGGCTTTGAATTTGTGAACAGCAGCCAGGTGATAACCTATAAATTTTTATGAGTCCCCCCACAAGTCAGAAAAGGGGACAGCAGAAGCATGACTTCCTGAATGTTGCATCTGCAGGTGAGTGTGCTGCTTACTGGCCCGGTCCGGCTGCTATCCTTTGCAACCCAGAGTTCTGGTTTCCTGGGTTCAAGGAGGAGACTGGAGGAGGCAGACCAGGGTAGGGGGTGGGCTGAACCTTTTTGGGTTGGGGTTCTCTCCTCGGTCCCTGCCAGGTCCTCATACACCTGCAGTGGTTACCCTGTGGCTCTGTCATGTCTCCTGGGAAGAGTGTCCAGCACTGCCCTCCAGGGACCTGGGGAGCTGGGTGGATGAGGGAAGAAGAACATTTTTCTCAAGAGCACAAGTCAAATGCTGTGTCTATAAACACCCTGTATGGTCCTAGGTGACTTTTCGTCATCTCCACCTTTGGCACAGTGCCAGGAATATTCATCCCCCTCACCCCCACCCCCCCATTCCCAGACCAGTCAAGGAGGCCACTGCAGCCCTGACGTAGCCAGGACTTGCTGGATGGTGAATGGAAAAACATCCACAGTGCAGGTGCCATATAAGATGCATGCTGGGTTGTGATGAAATGCCTCTGCCCAAAAGGCTTGGAACACAGTAAAAGCCATGTTAAGAGGAAAGTTTATAGCTCTGTAAACATTAATTAGGAAAGATGGAGCTCACAAAAATAACCTAACTTCACAAGCTAAAGATCTTGGAAAATGACCAACAAAAGGAGCCCAAATCAGGCAGGAGGAAGGAAATAATAAAACTTAGAGTAGAAGTAATGAGCTGGTAACCCAAAACACAATCCAAAAGATCAATGAAACGGTTCTTTGAAAATATAAACAAGCTTGATATGCCATTAGCAAGACTCACAAAGAAAGACAAAGAAAACCCTAATAAATTGAATCACACAACAGAAACTACAGAAATTCAAAGGATCACCAGAGATTACGTTGAGAAACTTTATGTCACAAAACAAGAATACCTCAAAGAAATAAATAAATTCCTGGATTCCTATAACCTCTAAAGGCTGGACCAAGAAGATAATGAATATCTGAACAAAACTATCACTATCAAGGAAGTTGAAATGGTAATGAAAAGTCTACTCACAAACAAAAGCCCCGGCTCAGATGGATTCACTAGCAAATTCTTTCAAACCTTTAAAGACAACCTATCTCGGGCCGGAGTGATAGCCCAGTGGTAGGGCGTTTGCCTTGCACGCAGCCGGTTTGTGCCAGCCCAGGTTCGATCCCCGCATCCCATATGGTCCCCGAGCACCGCCAGGAGTGATTCCTGAGTGCAGAGCCAGGAGAAACCCCTGAGCATTGCCGGGTGTGACCCAAAAAGGAAAAAAAAAAAATAAAGACAACCTATCTCCAGTCCTTTTCAAGTTTTTACAGGAAGCTTAAGAAACAGAATCACTCCCAAGCTATGCCACACTCATAGAAACTATGAGGCATATATCACCCTGATACCAAAAGCAGACAAACACCACAAAAAAAGAGAATCACAGGTCAACATCCCTGATGAACACAGATGTAAAGATCCGCAACAAAATACTAGCATTAGAAAGATCATAGACCATGACTAAGTTGGATTCATCTCAGGGATGCAAACTCAATCAACATAATGCAACATAATGTCAATAAAAGAAAAAAATATGATCATGCCCAGATGTAGAGAAAGAATTTGACAAGATCCAGCACCCCCATTCATGACAAAAACTCTCCACAAAAAGGAAATTACAGGAACCTTCTTCAATATAGTCAAAGACATCCACCACAAGCCCACAGCAAGCATCATTCTCAATGGGAAAAACTAAAATCTCTCCCTCCAAGATCAGGCGAGTATACCCACTCTCACCACTTCTTTTCAATATAGTACTGGAAGTTCTTGATATAGAAGTTAGGCAAGAAAAAATATATCAAGGGCATCCTAATTGGAAAGGAAGAATTCAAGTTTTCACTATTTGAGATGACATGATTCTATACTTAGAATATCCTAAGATACAATAAAGCTCTTAGAAACAATAGGTTTGTATAATAATATGGCAGTCTACAAAATCAATAGTCCATGGCTTTCCTATATACAACTAATCACTTGTATCACTTCCCGTTGTTCATCGATTTGCTCAAGCAGGCACCAGTAACATCTCCAAATATCCTATCATATGCTAGTGTAGCCCAAGGGCATCTGCTTGATCTAGGAACACGAAGAGCCTCAAACCATTCCTTCAGGTCATGGGAACGAGGTCTATAATTGTTACTGGTTTTTGGCATATCGAATACAACATGGTAGCTTGCCAGGCTCTACTGTGCAGGTAGTAAACTCTCAGTAACAGGCTCTCATCTCCTGTATTTACTGATGAACCATGCAGCGTGCAATGGTGAAACATCAGCTTTTCTCTTGGGTAGAGCTCTGATGAGCTGTGGAGTCCGGATGTTGAAAATGACTGCCCTCATGGTACAGGGGTTCCTCTGGCTTCTTGCAAGGCTCTCTCCCCCTTTTTTGGGTAGGACTACTCTTGGGTAAGATTCTCTTTTTGGTGGGAGACTTGGGCTCTCTTGCATGGTCTAAGTTCTGACCAGAGCTAGAGTTCTTTCATTATATTGGATTCGGTGGTAGATAGAGCTTTTGAACTATTAAAAGCCTTTTTTGGAACTGCGCTAGATTTGTGAGTTTTCATCCATTCCCCAGCAGCCTTGGAGGTAGAAGAGAACTTCTGTCCTGATACTGTCGGGGACCCTAACAGCTCCCTGACATGCAAGCACAGCCAAATACAAGAATTATTTCTAAATGAAGAAATTGATTCTTCAGATCTAAATAGACTGGAAAATTACTGATTCATACATCAGATTTCAACTGAAGTGGTTGTCTAAGGAATTGAAGAATCAGGGAAAGAAACAGGAACAGGTAGTGGCACAATAAAGCCCAGGTATTCTTGATCCAGAGACTCAGATACATGGGGCAAAGCTGCTACCAGCTCTCCCTGTGCTCAGGTGATCATGAGGCACCCTGGAGGGAAGGTGGGTTCTAGCCCTGGCCCACCATACCAATAGAGCTTGCATACATATAATGAAAGAGATAATTAAAAAAAAAAACAATCCCGTTCACAATTGTGTCTAAGGAAATTGAATACCTTGGAATTGGCTTAAGTAAAGAGGTGAAGGACCTGTACCAAAAAATCCTATAAAACACTACTTCAAGGGCCAGAGCGATAGTATAGCGGAGAGGGCATTGCCTTGCATGCGGCCAACCTGGGTTCAATCCCGGTATCCCATATGGTCCCCAAAACACTGCCAGGAATAATTCCTGAGTGCAGAGCCAGGAGTAACCCCTGAGCATCATGGGGTGTGACCCAAGAAGCAAGCAAACGAAAACCAAAAAACTCTACTTCAAGAAATAAAAGAGGACATGAAGAAATGGAGACACTTCTGTACATGGATTGTCAAAATGCAATACTCCCCAAACGAAATTATACAGATTCAATGCAGTCTCTGTAAGGATACCTATGACATTTTCGAAAGAAATAGAACACTCCTGAGATTCACATGGAACAATAACCCTCCACGAAATGATAAAGCAATTCTTGGTCCAGTCTTTATGGAAAACAATATGGGTATCCTCAGAAAACTAGAAATTGAGCTTTCATATGACCCAGCGATAACACTTCTGGGAATATACCTTGATGATACAAAAACACACTGCAGAAGTACCATCTGCACCTCCATGCTCATTTCATCATTATTCACAGTAGTCAGAATCTGGAAACAACCCAAGTGCCTGAGAACAGATGACCGGTTAAAGAAACTATGGCATATCTCCACAATGGAATACTATGCAGCTGTTAGGAAAAATGAAGGCATGAAACTTGCCTGTAAATGGATGGACATGAAGGGCATCATGCTGAGTGAAACAAGTCAGAATGAGAGGGACAGACATAGAATGGCTGCACTCATTTTGGGAAAATTAAAACAAAACAAAACAAAAACACAGTATGATACTAATACTCAAGGATAGTAGAAACATGGACCAGAAGGATTGGCCTATGGTTGGAAACCTGCCTAAAGATTTGGGGAGAATACCTTGGAAGGAAGAAGGAACCACTAAGGCAGTGATAGTTGGAAATGATCATTCTGGGTAAAACTGTGTACTGAAAGTAGGTAAAGGTAAAAATATGATAATTCTCAGTGTCTGTATGGCAAAGCATAATGCCTAAAAGGAGACGGGGAGAGGGAGAAAGGAAGGAGAGAAAGTAAGAGGGAGCCAGGAGAGAGAGAAGGAGAAAGGATCTCCTTCTGAGGAAGGAGGGAATCCATGCATTCCCTCAGTTCTATTAGGCTCACTCTCAGGCCTATTCCCACAGGATTTTGTTCATTCCCTGTCTCCTTAAACTCCACGTGAGTGACAGCATGCAGTATTTGTTTTTCCCCTCTGACTCACTTCATTCAACAGTTCCATGCATTCCCTCAGTTCCATACAAGTTGCAGCTATCTGCAAGATTTCATATTTCTTATAAGTGAATGGCAATCCACTATGTATATGCACCATTATTTTTGGTCCAATGATTGTTTGTTGGGGACTTCAGTTATTTCCAATTCTTGGCTATAGTAAACAGCACTACAATAACCACAGGAGTGAAAATTATATCTTCAGATTAATGTTTTGTGATCCTGGATAGATGCCCATTGGAGCTGCTGTGTAACAGGGAGCACTATTCTCATGGGATAGATGCCTGTGGAGCTGCTGTGTAACAAGGAGCACTGTTTTCATGGATAAATGCCCATAGAGCTGCTGTGTAACAGGAAGCACTACTCTCAAGGGATAGATGCCCATTGGGCTGCTGCGTAACAGGTAGCACTATTCTCATAGGGTAGGTGCCTGTGGAGCTGCTCTGCAACAGGAAGCACTATTCTTGAGAGTCTTGAGAGTCTCTTGAGAGTCTCAAATTGTTTTCCACAGAGGCTGCACCTGATGTCATTCGCACCAACTGGTTGTTTCCAGACTTTTTAGATAAGGGCCTTTAGCACTGGTATGGGATAAGATCTCAATCTCATTTTAATTTGCACCATAATAGTGATGAGGAAAATATTTCATACAGATAAGCGTTATCTCATCTTTGGAAAACATTCAGTTATCTCCTATTCCCATTTCTTGTTGTTGAGTTTTGTGAATACTTTATATATTTAGATTATCAGGCTTTTTTTTTTTTTTTTTTTTTTGCTTTTATGGGTCCACCCAGCAATGCTCAGGGGTAAGTCCTGGCTCTGCACTTAGGATCTACTCCTGGTGGTGCTTGGGACCATATGGGATGCTGGGGATTGAACCCAGGTTGGCTGTGTGCAAGGCAAATGCCCTACTCACTGGACTATCACTCCAGCCCCATCTATCAGGCTTTTATACAGTGAGAAAGTACCTTCTCACACACAGTAAAGTCTTTTGTCTTAGTTGTCGTTTTAGAACACACCAAGTGAGTACACACCCCATGGCTTCCTCTCTGGATCACTCTTGGTGGTAGTCAAGGTACCACATGTAGTACTCGGGAACAAATCTGGGTCAGTGGTATGCAGGCAAGTGCCTTACTCACTGCACATTCTTTCCAGCATAAGTGTTGTTTCTGTTTAGACTATACCAAATATTGTCAAGACTCACTGGTTGTTCAAGCCACTTGTTCAGTTTTTTGGTATCTGAGTTCTTTCTAGCTTGCTGTTTACGAATTATTTCCACCTTCAGAGCATTATGGTATGAGTGGATACCTGATTTTCTTTCTGTCTTCTTGATTTTATGGACATTTGCTTTGAGTATGGTCTACCCTAGAAAATGCCCAAATGCATGGCGAATGTTGCAGGACTCCTCTAAGAGCCTCTGCATCTGCTCTGAATTGCCTCCTGCAAATCAGTTCGTAGATAAGGGGGTAGTCTAAATGTGGCAATTTATCTGACCATGTATTCTGTACTAGCTGGTATATTCTCTCATGCTACCACAAGCATTGTGGGACTAGCTAGATCTTACCAGCATATTTGCCTGGCCACGTTAGATCCCTAAGTAATTAGACCAGAGAGAAATGCTGTTTGCCTCCAAGCAAGCAAGCTGGCTCCCCTGATAACTCAAAAGCAACTAAAATACAAAACTACCCTGAAGTAGACGAGACTTGTGAAGGCTTGGAGAAATATTTAACTGGCATTAATATTAGTCTTTGGTACAGAGACATGCCATCTCAGAAACCCCCTTCTCTACCCTATAAAGGCTTTTCCAGGCAGATCTTGGCTCAAGACATTAGCAATATAAAAGGGCCTAGGTGAGGTGCTGGGGGCTGAGGGCTTTTGACCTTCCCTGCTTCCCATAATAGTGGGAGGGAGGTCTGAGTTGCAGGGATATAAAACTAGCCTGCTTCCTCTGTTGCGCTCTCTTTTTGGGCTCTCTCTTTGTGAGCTCACACCCTTCTTGGGAGTCTTGTCTTTGTCTCCTCTTTACAGGGCCTTTACATGTGGTGGCCGCCATTTTGGCCTACACATGGTGGGGTTCTAGTCAGGAATCCTAAGCACAGGGTTTTTCCTATTGTGGATTTGTATGCCTGAACCTGTGATAAGTAAAGCCTTTTAAAACTGAATCGGATTCCTGAGTCTTCATCCATTCCCTGCCAGCTTCGGAGGTAGAAGGAAACTGGCTTCCCGGCACTGTTGGGGACCCGCGCCCCGACAGGGAGAAGAATGTGTACTTAGCTCTTTTTGGGTGAAATCCCAGCATGTATATCAGCCCAGCTCCATTTCTTCTTATTTTGTGTTGGGCCACACATGACTGTGCTCAGGGTTTACTACTGGCTCTGAGCTCTGGAGTCACCACATGTGAAGCTCAGGGGATCATATCAGACACCAAGGATCAAACCCAGGTTGGCTGTGTACAAGTCAAACACTCCACTCACTGTACTATAGCTCCAGTCCCTCCAGTTCTACCTTTTAAGGTCAATGTTTTCTTATTGATTTTTGCCTAGTGACGAGAGGGGCACGATAAAAATCTCCTCCTCCTATGGTGCTGCTGTTTATAATATTCCCTAGCAGTGTTTTTATATGAACCTTCATTTGCTGCATGTATGTTCATGAGTATCAAGTTATGTTTTGTTTTGGGGGTCACACTCAGGTGCTCAGGGTAACACCTAGTAGTGCTGAGGGGATTATATGTGGAACAAGAGGCCACACCTATGCTTCAGCATGCACAACATGATCTCAGGCCACAAAGTCTTCTCTCTTGTCCCTCAGGTTTTCTTGGTGTCTAGATATCTGAATCCCTGGATTGTAATTTAATGTTCATTATCACTGTATCACTGTCTTCCCATTCATCTTCGATTTGCTCGAGCGGGCACCAGTAACATCTCCATATGACCTCTCTCATGCAAGTAAAGCCCAAGGGCACCTGCTTGCTCCAGGAACATAAAGAGCCTCAAACCATTCCATCAGGTCATGGGAATGAGGTCTAAAATTGTTACTGGTATCTGGCATATCAAATACGACATGGGTAGCTTGCCAGGCTCTGTCGTGCGGGTAGCATACTCTTGTAGTCATCTCAAAATCCAGCATTTATTGATGAACCACGTGGCCCCACGCGGCCGCGCGAGCCGGGCTGTGATAGGCTGGTCTGCTGGGTGGAGTTCTGATGAGGAGGAAGTCCAGATGTGGAAAATGGAGGTCCTCATGGAGTTGGGGGGTCGTCTGGCTTGTTGTGAGGCTCTGCTGGGGTGGTGGGCCAGGGATAGAACCTGCCATCCCTCCCGTGCACCTCATGAGTGGCTGGGCACAGTGAGAGCCAGCAGCAGCTCTGCCCCATGTCTGTCTCTGGATCAGCATACCTGGGCCGGATTATAAAAGACTGCAGCAGGGTGGATCTCGATGAGCCGGGCTGTGATAGGCTGGTCTGCTGGGTGGAGTTCCACAGTTGTCATAAAATAAGCAGGTATCTCCCACTTCCTTTTTTTTTTTAATCAGTTCCTTTTATTTAGTTTTTTTGCTTTTTTGGGTCACAACCCTCTACGATGCTCAAGAATTGGGGCCAGAGTGATAGCCCAGCGGGTAGGGCATTTGCCTTGCACGCGGCCGGCCCGTGCTGGCCAGGGTTCGATCCCTGGCATCCCATATGGTCCCCGAGCACCGCCAGGAGTAATTCCTGAGTGCAGAGCCAGGAGGAACCCCTGAGCATCGCGGGTGTGACCCAAAAAAGCAAAAAAAAAAAAAAATACTCTGTATGATCAGGTCCCCTAGCTGGACAATACTAGGTAATGTTCATTACTGTCCTATATTATCTTTTTTAATTTGTCTACTTTGTCTGAAACAAGTACAGCTTACCTTTCTTTAAGCATTATTTGCACTTACAATCATTTTTCAGTCTTTAACTTTTTTTTTGTTATGAAAGTTCATATATGTTGAACATATACGAGCAAAGAAAGATTGTATTCAATTGGTACCTTCAGGTCACAGGCTATTAAAGACTATTAAGCAAGATTACTGTGTTAGAAGTTTGCAAAGTTTGTTTTTCTTTGGCCTGCCAAAGATATCTGCCTTCTAAAGTTTTCAGATTCTAGTGCCTCTAAGTTTGCCTTGAGATTACCACGTAGCCTATGAATTTCTGAGTGTGTTTCCCTCTTATTACAAAGCAAGTGGCCTTCAGAACATTGTGCAAGTGTTAAGTCTCTCCTCCTTTTCTTCATTATGTTTTCAGTATCGTAACTACATTCATATCCTACTTTCCTCTCCCTACAGAACTCCTATAATTCAGATATTATTTCTTTAAAAAATTTTCCACAGGTGAGGTTCAAGGCTTACTTGTTGTGAAGTTCTGGGGACCAGTTGTGGTGCTGGGGCTTAAACCCAGGTTCTCCACCTGCAAGGAAAGTACCCTTCCTGCTGAACTATCTTTCTGTCCCCTATTTTCTTCATTTTTCAAAAATCATCTTTCTTCGTGCTATGTTAGCTGTGGTGGTCACCTGCACCACAGGACCTGCACAGCCCTTGCCCAGAGGCAGCGCTGGCTCAGATGGTGGCTGGTTGGCTCCAGCAGCTCCAAGAATGGTTCCCCACTTCCTGAGCATTGCTGGGGAGGCCTTTTCCCTACTCTCCAAAGCAGAGGTGTTGAAAGAAGTTTTCAAAAGAATCCTTTTACAAGGCTCGGCCAGCCCCTGGCCGTGTCCTACATAGCTCCTAGGGCTCACTCAGCATGAAGGGGGCCACGCTGGCTGGACTTGGGAGCGGGGATTTGGGCTCTTCCACCCAGTCCTCAGATTCCACGTTGGTAGGCGTGACTATGAGCTCCCATCCACCACAGCCAACAGCTGGAAGAGAGACATTCCAGACCCACAGATGTGCAGCTCAGCCTCCCATAGAGCAGCCATGGAGTTCCAGAGGACGGTAAAGGCTTGGCCAGCCCCTGGCTGTGTCCTACATAGCCCCTAGGGCTCGCTCAGCATGCAGGGAGCCACATTGGCCCGACTTGGAGTGGGGATTTGGGCTCCTCCACCCATTCGTCAGACTCCATGTCGGTGAACGTGGCTACGAGCTCCCAGCCACCACAGCCAACAGCTGGAAGAGAGACACTCCAGACCCACAGCTGTGCTGGCATGTGGCCATGCAACAATCTTAGAAAATAATGGATTTTAGGACCAGGTCCTTCCCAGGATCTTTCACATTTATACACTGTAAGGATCATTCTAGTTGCAACAAACTGGAGAGGTTATGGGGAATGGGGAATTATGATGTCACACTAGAACTCACTATTGAATATGCGCATAGAGACATCATAAACTGTTAATATCTATAGGGCAAGCCACAAAGTGTAAGAGAAGAGAGAGGTACAGGGACAGAGACAGAGAGATAGAAAGAGAAAAAAATAGAGGTTAGGCTAGGGTTGGGTGGTGGGGAGTGTTTAGGATGTGGGTGGTGGGAATGGGGCTCTGGTGGAGGGATGGGTGCTGAACACTGTATGACAGAGACCCAATTATGAACATCCTTGTAATTGTACATCTCACATGGTATAATAAAAATTTCTAAAAAAAGAACCCTTTCACAGTGGTTGATTTGGAGCTAGAAATAATTTGGGAATTTTAGGTAAAAATATTTATTCTGTCTAAGAATTTGACCTTAAATTAATTTTTAGATTTGATCCTAGAGGTCTTAAGACCTGATACAAGTGCAATTTCAGTTTGCTACCAGACAACATTCTTTGTACTGAAAATGTTTCCTACCTGACCCCCAGCCTGCCTCTAGGCAGGCACAGAAATCACATTCTTTTTTTTTTTTTTTGCTTTTTGGGTCACACCCGGCGATGCTCAGGGGTTACTCCTGGCTCTGCACTCAGGAATTACTCCTGGCGGTGCTCGGGGGACCATATGGGATGCCGGGGATTGAACCCGGGCCGGCATAGGCCGGCCGTGTGCAAGGCAAACGCCTTACCCACTGGGCTATCGCTCCAGCCCCAGAAATCACATTCTTGTTAAAGGGTTTCTCAGAAGCTTTATTAGGCCTGACGGATTTTTTTTTTTTGTCTTGGGCCAAAGCAATGGTACAAGGATTAATGCATTTGTCTTGCAGACTGCCAACCTGATTAGCAGCTCTGCTGCTAATCTGCTACCACTTCAGTCCTGCCTTTAACAGAAGCATAGGAAGGAACAGATTCATATTGCTACTGGCAGATTTTCAACCAACTACTTCCCTAGAACAGTTGTGGTAATATATCTCTCTTCCTTTGCCTGAGGGCCATGATGCAGCTAGACTTTATCTGTGTCTTCATTCTATGGTGCTCTCATCTAGTGCACTTTTTCTGTTGGGTCATATGAGGGTTTATGGGTCATTTCTGTTTTGCTTTGCAGTTTGGGTACACTGTAATTTTGTATGGTACCCTTCTCTGCTGTCATGGTCCCATTACTCCACAGTTTTATTCTACAGCTTCATGACAATTTACTACACACAATTGTTGATCACCTGATGTTTACAGTTTTTATTACTGTACTGTAAATAATACTGAAATGAACATCTGGCTGTACATAGTCCTACTACAAGAAAAACTTGATGGAGTGCTTATACATTTGCCTAAGTTGATAGGTAAGCCACAGTACAGGGCAAGAGATTTTTTGGTACCAGCTCTGTGTCCAACATCTCATTTTATTGATTCCCATGACACATAATTTTTCTTCACATAAAAGTAGACAATTTCATAACAATGAGCAATATTTCTCACCTTTCGAGTCTTGCAAGGAGTCCTGCTACATGTTCATGCTGCTCTGATCTAGCAAGATCTTCTGCTGTCTTTCCATCCTGTTAGAGAAAGACTGATTAGCATTTGTTTCTTCCCACAGCAGATCCATTATCTGAGCTAGAAACAGCCAACCCTGGTTTGATCCCTGGCACTGCATCTAACGGCACAAGACAGTTGCCCACAAGAGAATATGCAAAGGCGGAGCAGTGCTGGTCTCAAGGGCACCCTACTCTTTGCAGCTCATGTCTTCAGCTGAGAAATGTGAACAGTGGGCTCAAACAGATCTGTGCAGCTAAAGGCTTCCACGGCTGTGGCACTCGAACTATTATGTATAAACATTGAGAGATGGACCAAAAAGCTTTTTTGGTGTTTTTTTTTTTTTTTGCAAAAATTTAGTTTTATTTATTTATTAAATGTTTCTAAAATTGCCATAAGATGCACAAATAAGACACAATTTGGTTGTCTGGTCTTGTTTACTTAGCAGTATCCCTGGACATCGCCAGATGTCTTCAGACATGGGAAAATGTGCCTCAGAAAGGAATTCACACCAGGGGTCAGAGCGATAGTCCAGTGGGTAGGGTGTTTGCCTTGCATGCCGCTGACCTGGGTTTGATCCCTGGCATCCCATATGGTCCCCCATGCAGTGCCAGGAGTAATTCCTGAGCACAGAAAAAAAAAGGAAAGGAATTCATACCAGTGAGGAACCACCGCCTTTGGCTGCCTTTGAAACTCAGAGGGGCACTGCAGACAGTTCTGCTGGCATCTCCCTCTGCACCCGTAAAGTCCTTCTTGTTGTACACACAATGACTAGGGAAACCCTCACTGGCAAGATACTGGATGTGACCAAACCTGAAGAGGTGGGGATTCATGACAGTTGAACAACTGGTGCAAGTCTGGCAAAGAGAAGCAAAGGGCAATGCCCAGAGCCAGCAAGACAAGTTTGAAGGCCACCAAGAGAGCTCATATGGATACTCAGAGGGTGCAAGGAGGAGAACAAGCAAGAGATGGGGTTTAGGAGGTGTTCTGAGGGCCAGATCACCAGGACCACCCTGCCAAAAAACCAAACCAAAACCAAACACACACACACACACACACACACACACACACACAAAATGAAAAAACTTCTACCAGGGAAGGTCTGAGAAAGTGGGAATTGATCTATTTTATGCTTGAACTGAACCATGCAGTCAATTGTGTGGTCAGTTGAGGGTGGAAGTATGAAGACTGGTCAGGAGAACACATGACCGAGTACACATAATCACGGCCGAGGGCAGTCCATAGCAACAGGGCAGGAAGGAGACAAATTACACCTGCTGAAGGAGAATGGGCGAGAGGAGGTTTCCTGGGGCTCCAGTTGAATGCCGAAAAATAAAGGAAAGCATACAGAGGCTGAATTCTCCAGCCTCTAAATTTCTAACTATATTCTTGGGCACCTAGCTATAAGACTTTAAATGCCTCTCACTATGAAGAAGCGTGTAATATTACCTTATGACAGGTGTGTGTGTGTGTGTGTGTGTGTGTGTGTGTGTGTGTGTGTGTGCTACTAGATATAGCAGGGGGGGGGGGGAGCAGAAATAGGCAAGAAGCAGAGAACAGCACGTGCCACTCAGTGAGATGGGAGTGAGCAAAGGAGTTCCCAAGACCTGAACATGGTTCAGTTCAGTTTGGTGTGACTGATGTGGTGCGGAGGTTAAAAAGGGAGGTTGGGCTCTGGCCTGGCATCATTAGGACAGAGGTGTCACCTTTGAAGGGGAAAGAGCCCCCCCAGATGATGTAAAATAAGAGGGCACAGCAGAATGATTTTACAAGGTTAACAGATACATGGAGGAATAGAACTTCGTGGGGGTTATTAGGCCTTAGTAAAGGGACCAGTCTCAGCGGTCTTGGAGAAAAACATGATGATGCCCTTAAGCAGACAAAGGCAGGAAGACAAGAGCCAAGTGTGTGGTCATTGGCACAATGAAGGGGAAAAGGGTAAACAAGACTCTCATGGTAATGGGACTGGCCATAGGACATAAGCTGAAGCCCAACGCAAAGGTCAGATGCTGAGGGAGAAACGGCAGAAGCAGACCTGGAAGGAAACCTGGGGTCCTCTCACAGACGGTGTCCAGCAAAGGGAAACCTGGGGGCCTTTCAAAGACAGTGTTGGAGAGGAAGGAAACCCCTGGGGTCTGCTCAAAGATGGCTTCCACCAGCCCATGTCTCAGGCCCTTAAGGGCGCAGAGCTGGAGTCAGATAGGGTCCTAAAGTTCAGGCAGAAGCCTTAGCGCTCAGGCTGCTGAGAGGAGCAGGAAAAGAGGATAGACGTGTCACCACCAAGATGGAACAGCTACAAGAATTCAGAGTTGAAGGAGGATGGAAGCAATTAGAATTTTCTTATGCACAGCAGGACAAGTGTCAAGATAGTGGCTAAGTTCTGGCACTTAGATGATGAGCAAGACAATGAAAGGATTATTACAAATGTCCAGAGGGCATTGCCATGGGGAGGAAAGGACTACAGCTGGGACAAGTCACTGGAGTCTAGGTGGTCTCGAAAGTTCTATGGCTGAATGGGGTAACTAAGCTGTCTTATAACAATTTACCAGGCTTGCTTTTTCACTGGTTTTCTTTAATAAATGTTTCATCTTATAATAAAATGTCATGTATGTAAAAGTACATACTAACAGCAAAGACTAAAACCAAATAGTAAAATACATCAGTAATTCAAAAGTACTGATTATAGATCAATAATCCTAATTTGAAAAACTTTTTTTTCTTACTTTTTGGATCAAACTCAGTAATCCTCAGGGGCTACTCAGGGGTTACTTTGGCTCTGCACTCAGGAATTACTCCTGCTGGTGCTCAGGGGACCATATGGATGGCAGTGATTGAATCCAGGTCGGCCACATGCAAGGCAAATGCCCTACCACTGTGCTATCGCTCTGGCCCCTGCAAATCTTTCTTAAAGAAAATACGTTACTGGAATTAATTTCCTTCAGTTCTTTAGCTTTCTGGATAATGCTAGAAAACTCTGATGGACTCATGAGGCATAACCTACATTTTTGGGGTTTGTCCGAGCACAGAACAATGTCTTCTCAATACTCCCGACCCTCCCGTGCTGTGGCAGAGGAATGCTCGCCTCTACACTCTGAGGGGTTCCCACAGTCCCGCCTGCTGGGGCAGGTCTCCACACACTCTCCAGCCACAGGAAGAGGCCTTGGGCCCAGTACCTCACTCTTACTGGTCTTCTAAAGGTTTAGAAGAGGCTAGCTGCTGGATTTTCAAAATCACGCTCAGTGGGTTTTTTAGTGACTTTAATGACAACAAGAGGTTCAGTTTAAAATATCAGGTAACTAACAGGTGTGTAACTGAATTCAAATAATTAAATGAATTTAAGCAATTAAACACAAGTGTTTCTCTATAACAAAAACAAACACTTTTCCTCACAATAATGAACTTAAAGGGGCTGGAGTGATAGACCAGTGGGTAGAGGGTAGAGTGTTTGTTTGCCTAGCATGTGGCTGACCTGGGTTCAATCACCAGCATCTCACATGGTCCCCCAAGCACCACCAGGAGTAATTCCTGAGTTCCCCAAGCACCACCAGGAGTAATTCCTGAGTTCAGAGTCAGGAGTAATCCCTGAGCATTGCTGGGTATGACATGTGACCCAAAATGCAAAAAAAAAAAAAAACCCCAAACAAACACCCATAAACATTTTCTTGCAGAGTATCTTAACTCCATGCCAAGACTTGATTTGGGAGGATTCGTATCACTTGTCTTCTCATTGTTCACCAATTTGCTCGAGCAGGCACCAGTAACATCTCCATACATCCTGTCACATGCTAGTGTGTCAAGAGCATCTGCTTGCTCCAGAAACACGAAATGCCTCAAACCATTCCTTCAGGCCATGGGAATGAGGTCTATAATTGTTACTGGTTTTTGGCATATCAAATACAACACAGGTAGCTTGCTGGGCTCTGCCATGAGGGTGGTATACTCTCGGTAGTAGGCTCTCATCTCATGCATTTACTGATGAACCGCAATGGGGCTTTTGTCTTGGGTAGAGCTCTGATGAGCTGTGGAGTCCAGATGTTCAAATGAAATATTAGGGATTAGAATCCAGGAGTGGCTGTGTGGAATTTGCAATAGGCAAGTAGGTGCCCAACAAAGAGCACTTGTAATTGTGGACCTCTGGAATGTCCACAGCAGGATAAACAGCAGAGAACATACCCACCACATGAGGGAAGAACTATCTTGAAGACAATATCAGTAAAGTCAGAGAGGTGTTTCAGGTCAGGGATTTTAGGTTCTGTGCACATAACATTGTCATCACAAAATAGCTTCACAGCTACGTTAGCCTTAAGCAACCACAAAGAGCACAGTTGGTTCCCACTGAAACAGACAGCAGCCGAACAGGCCCGAGAACCATGGCTTGCCACACCACTCCTGAGGAAATGCTTCTTGCCCCAGGTTCCAGATTTTTCCAAGATTAGTGGCCTTATTTTAGAGTGCTGATGGATCTAGATAGGGAGTACTTTGAGTCAGCAAAGGTCTAATGAGTTTCAGAAATTCCTCTCATGAGAAAATGGAGAACCGAACAACCACTGAGTTCAAGGTATCACTTTCCCAGCAGCAACAGAAAGGCAACTTGATGTCATTAGTTGACACACTTTATTCCTTTAGTTCCATGAAGTATGTATCAAAGGGTTTTTTTCTACAGAGGGGTAAACAGTCTGAAATGGGGAATGAAAAAGGGAAATGAAAAAAAAACCTCTTTTAAAACTATTTTGGTAAAAATTAAGCAAAAGCTACTTTGTAGACCTCAGAGAAAAGGCAGGTTTAATTTTTATTTGTGAGAGGATGGGAGGCTTGGGGTCACAATTGCCAATGCTCAAGGTCTACTTCTGTCTTTGCTCATGGGTGACTTTGGGTAGCATTCAGGAGACCATATGTGGTGCTGGAGTTCAAACTGGTGGCAACCACATGAAAATATCTTAAACCTTGGTTATCTTTTAGTCTCAACGTCAGATTTTCTAAAAAGAAAACAGCTCCGGTGAACTCTCCACACATTCACAGGGTCCATTTTTACTCTCTTCCTGAAAGCCCAGAATCTCCAGTGCCTTACAGAAGTGAGGAAGCAATTAGGAAAGAGAAAACAAACATCTAATAAAAATCAAAGGCACAGTATATAAGACAAGAAACAAAAAGGCCAGTGGGAAACAACAGGCACTACAGGCTGTGTCAGCTTGGAGGAACGAGAAGAGGGTAAAACATTAACTAGGTATTCCCTTGGTTTGTGTGCACAAATATTCATGTAGCAGTGGTGGAGGAGAAGACCGATAGCTTCTCTGCTTCAGAATATAACTGCCAAGCAATACTCGCCCTCAGAAATAGTTGCCAAGTAATACCCTCAGAATATAGTTGTGAAGCAATACTCACCCTCAGAACATATTGCCAGAAATACTTGCCCTCAGAATACAGTTGCCAAGCAATATTTGCCCTCAGAATATAGATGCCAAGTAATACTCACCTTCAGAATATAGTTGCCAAACAATACTCGCCCTCAGAATATAGTTGCCAGTGATACTCACCCTCAGAATACAGTTGCCAAGCAATACTTGCCCTCAGAATATAGATGCCAGCAATACTCCCCCTCAGAATAGTTGCCAGCAATACTTGCCATCAGAATATTGTTACCAAGCAATAGCCACTCTCACAATATAGCTGCCAGTAATACTATCCTGCAGAATATAGTTAGCAGCAATACTCGTTTTGGAAATGCCAGAAGTTTAAAAAAATTTTTTTTTATACCACCATGAGATATACAATCAAAAGAGATTCATGTTTGGGTTTCAGTCATACAGTGTTCCAGCACCAGTGCCCATTTCCCACCACCAATGTACCCTGATTCCCTCCCGTCTCCCCCAGCCTGCCTCTAAGGCAGGTACTTTTCCCCTCTTCTCTCTCTCTCTCTCTCTCTCTCTCTCTCTCTCTCTCTCTCTCTCTCCTCTTACACATTGTGGCTTGCAATACGCACATTTAGGGGTTATCATGTATATCCCTTTGCCTACATTCAATGCTCAGATCTAGGCTGATCTTATCATTTCCAACAATTGCTAGCACACTGTTCCTTTCTGTCTTACCTAACCTATGACTCCCACACACCAGATACTCTTGTCAGAAGTTCTTACTCACCAAGGTCAGGGCCTCCACACTGGCACCAGTCAGGCAGAGGTAGCGAACCACATCCAGAATCCGTTGTTTGCTGCAAGGTGGAGGGGTGTTCGGCCATACTGGAAGAAAGAAAGAAAAAGATCTATAATTATTGTTGCTGACGATGGCACTTGTGAAATCTATTTTATGGGGCCAGCAGAGTGTAAAAATGTGGCATCCATTGAAAGAAGAGGGAGATGTGGTTGCTATTCTCCAAAACCATGCCAAGAGGGAGGAGAACCAAGCAAAATAGCTTCAAGTAGTTTTCAGTGAAAGGAACAACTTAAAAAAAGATGGGAGGCTTCTCATAAAATAACTAAATGAAATTTCTTTCTGTGCTTACAAGGAGGCATGAGTAAGGGATGAGGGCACAAGTTTCATTAAGATCTGTACCACAGATTAGATACAGCAAGAGAAAATGAGGATGAGGGCCAGATGCTCCTTGAGAGAAAAATTCAAGGTCATACCCATGAGCTTTATTTCTGAAGCTCCCAAGGTGTGTGAAAGTACCCCTGAGCACTGATGAAATTCATAGAGGTGAAAGAAAGAGTTTAAAATTTTTGATGGGACCAATAATTTTTTTTAATTTTTTATTATACCACAGTGAAACATACAATTACAAAGGTGTTCATAATTGGTTCTTGGTAATACAGTATTCCAGCACCCATCCCTCCACCAGTGCCCCATTTCCACCACCAATGTACCCCTCCCGCTCCCGTCCCCCACCCGCCTTAATAGCAGGTACCCCAGTTTCCTCTCTTTCTCTCTCTATCTCTCTCTCTGTCTATGCATCTCTCTCCCTCTTATTTTACACATTGTGGCTAGCCCTGCAGATATTTAGAGTTAATCACTTAAGTCTCTTTGTGTATATTCAGTGGTGAGTTTTAATCTGCCATTACCATTTCCCATATTTATTAAAACACTGGTATCTATATCCTATTAATGAATGCAGTCATTCTATATCTGTCCTTTTCCTTCTGACTAATTTCACTCAGCATGATAGACTCCATGACCATCCATTTGCAGATAAATTTCATAATTTCATCCTTTCTGACAGCTGCATAGTATTCCATAGTGTAGATGAACCACAGTTTCTTTAGCCAGTCCTCTGTTCTCGGGCATTTAGGTTGTTTCCAGATTCTAGCTATAGTGAATAGCGCAGAGATGAATAAAGAAGTACAGATAGTGTTTCTGCTATGTGTTTTTCGGTCTCTAGGGTATATTCCCAGGAGTGCTATTGCTGGATCAAATGGGAGCTCAATATCTAGCTTTCGGAGGAATGCCCATATTGTTTTCCAAAAGGGCTGGACCGGTCGGCACTCCCACCAGCAGTGGATGAGAGTCCCTTTTTCCCCACATCCACGCCAGCACTGGTTGTTCTTGCTGTTTTGGATGTGTGCCAGTCTCTGTGGGGTGAGATGGTACCTCATTGTTGTTTTGATTTGCATCTCCCTGATGATTAAAGATGAAGAGCACTTTTCATATGCCTTTTGGCCATTCAATTTCTTCTTTTTGGAAGCTTCTGTTCATTTCTTCTCCCCATTTTTTGATGGGGTTGGCAGTTTTCTTCTTGTGGAGTGCTACCAGTGCCTGATATATCCTGGATATTAACCCCTTGTCAGATGGGTATTGGGTGAATATCCTTTCCCACTCTGTGGATTGTCTTTGTATCTTGGACCAATAATTTAGACACTAGGTAAACCACTAGCTCCAGGGAGTTCAGGCTTTAACATTAGATTACTTTCCTTTTAATGTCAACAAGTCTACACAAAATCGATGGTGACCAGTGGGAAAGAAGCAGCTACCTTAAGAAAATCAATTTAGAGTAGAAAATTGGGAGGTGGCATCCAATCTGAGTGCAGGGCTATCAGTATTTTAAATTAAAACATTCACTTCTGAAAAGCTCTCCCTGGTTTTTTTTTTTTTTTTTTTTGCTTTTTTTGGGTCACACCCGGCAATGCTCAGGGGTTTCTCCTGGCTCTTCACTCAGGAATTACTCCTGGCGGTGCTGGGGGGACCATATGGGATGCCGGGATCGAACCTGGGCCAGCATGGGCCGGCCACGTGCAAGGCAAACGCCCTACCTGCTGGACTATTGCTCCGCCCCAGCATCTCCCTGGTTTTATAATGTGCACATACCTGTTTCTCCAAAGCTGGCTTTCGACCTTGGTAGTGATTGCAACATAAGATTCCACTATATTGAAAGGCCACTGTTTCTGTCTAAAAGTAAAGTGAGGTGGCAGGAATATGGTTTGGGACAGAGCACCCGATTTGCATGTGTGAGGGAGTGAATTTGATTCTTGGAGCTGTTCATATTGCCAAAAGCGAAGGATGCAGCACTGCAGAGTGAGTCCAGTGCCACAACAGGCCTGTGACTGTTAGCAAGCTCAGCAGCTGAGTATGGAAGCGTTGCAACAAGCTGTGTGACGCCATGGACACAACAATAGCAACAAAGGAGAGGGAAGAAGCAAATAAAGGAGAGAACCACACCCACACCCCACAGCTGCCACCATGTAAGTTCATCTACTGGCCCTGCTACAGAGAGAATTCATTCATGATTAAATCTTGAAGACACAAACTAGCTGCAAAAATTTCTCAGATATACCAGTCTATGGCTGAGACCACCAGAGCGACCACAGCCCAATTGCTGCAGCGTCTGGTCAATTCCACTGCCTAATGACCAGCTCCACAGAGATACCAAACTGCTGAAAACTTCAGGTACACTGAGTTTTTTGGGGGTGGAAAACTCTGGACCTTCTTGGAGTTAGGGTAGGTGCCCTCCTACCATGTCCCTGTACTTCCTGTCACCCTGGCAAGTCACACTCATGCCCCACTACTGCCACCTGCGATGCTCACTGACGAGCTAAATAGTCTAGATTTTCTGAACATCTCCAAACATTACAATACTAACATCCCAGTAGGAGCACAGCAGAGTGAATGGGAATGTAACATAGAAGCCAACTAAGCTCGATTAACACAGAAAACTCAACTAGCAACAACAGCTTAGAAAGTCCTCAGACAAAGACCCAATGTCTCTGTAGTGAGCTACAACAATTTCACAAATTTTCTTTTACTGAAATATTTTTTGATCATTCCATTAACCATTCAGTGGTAACAAGAAATATAAAATAAATTATTAAGGGCCTGGTACAGATGGAGACTTGAAGAGTGGTTGAGAAAATGGAGACAATGGTGGAGGGAAGGTGACAGTGGAAATGGGATTGCTGTTGGAATACTGAATGCCTGTAACGAATCATGACAGACAACTCTGTAAACCAGTGTCTATATAAAGTGAGAAAGGTAAAGAGAATCTTTTTTAGAAAGTACAGAAATATAGTGACTACCTCTTGCATTACAGCCAGAGACTTGGGGGAGCTGGTCTGCTGATCAGCTCTCTGCCCCAGGACCACCCCTATGAACCCACCCAAGATGCTGCTGTCTTGAATACAACAGACTGTTCAAAGTGGTCCAGTTGGCTGTGCTGATCACGAAAACCGCATGGATACTTCAAGTCTACACAGCAACTTTCAACTCACTAACTCCAAGGGTTGCTGGGTAACTTCAGATTCTTATACCTGTCCAGAATACCTTCATAATAATCCTGGTATCTAAATGGGAGTAACTATACCTGTACTTGTCTAACGTCTAAAATACCATCATGGGCATAGAACAAAGGACCAAAAGCAGTGGCTCTTTAGTGTAAAATAATGAACCAGAGCAGTGCTCATATAATATGGAATGTAAAGCTCAATTGTCAGCTCCCACAAAACTCTACTTATAATGGGAAAACAACCGTCATTAGAATTTTGGCAGACAGGGACAGAAGTCCAGAGCAAATTCATGAGCTCAAAATGAGCGTAAAAAGAAGCCTGTACTTCACTAAGGAGAACCCCAAATCAACACTTCATGTAATTGCAATAGAAATTAAGCAGTGACTGGAAGAGAAATTCAATCAGCTCAAGGAAGATTTGATTCAGAATATGAAAGAACCCATACAAATGGAACTGTAAGAGTTAAAGAATAGAAAATCATGGCATAACAACAGAATTCAGCATTTGGAGAACCCTACTGGTTGGATTACCCTTTGTTCACAGCCTTCTGTCTCCTATCCAGCCTTGGGTTTTGTATTGTAAGTGAAATGTTTTTCTCTTTCCTGTATGTCATTTGCATATTCTTAAGTTAGTGTAAAAGCCTTTTGTATAGACAGGAAGACAATTAAAGATATGCATTTGTCATCTAGGAGTTAATTAACTCTGAAATATTTACTCCTGGGCATCTGCCATATTTCCTAATCAAACCGTAGTTGCCCTTAGATTGATTCCAATGCCTCACACCCCAGATGGAGGGTCCCACTGCGGGACTGGGTGACCCAGGGCCACCCATGAGTAAGCTACCCTGGCCTGGACATAGTGTGGAATAGATGTCCTGAGCAATATAATAAGCTAGGAGTACGGTTACTGAACAAACTCTGCTGTGACCCAAAGATAAGCAATTAACTAATTAGGCACCCTGTTGAGGTTAGAAAAAAAAGAAAAAACAACAACCTGGCCAGAGGACTATAGTGTGGAATAATACATGGCGAGATGTTCCCAGGAATAGCTAGCTACCTTGTAAGCTTAACCCCGGGTATAGATAAATGTATGTTATCTCTTACTCTTATACAAAATGACTGGAAATGTTATTAAGATGATTGTTTACCTGCTAAGGAAAGGAGAACACAACCCACTGGGATACTGCCTTTGTCCTGGGCAGGTTGATAGCCATAAGACAAGATTCATCTCTCAGGGGAGGTCCCTGGTAGTTTGCCCAGGAAGGAGGAGCTTTTTCACACTTCACTGTTTCAGAATTAAACTCTTGTAACTCCTTTCCCCCAACATTTTTTAAAGTATATATAACTAGTAGACTTTCTTGAGGGGCATGGAGTGAGGTGGAGTGAGGAGTGACTGAGGAGAGATTAAAAGGAAAAGAGCTGGGGCTGGAGCAACAGCACAGCGGGAGGGCATTTGCCTTTCATGCCGCTGACCTGGTTTAATCCCTGACATTCCATATGGTCCCCCAGCACCGCCAGGAGTGATTCCTGAGTGCAGAGTCAGGAATAACCCCTGAGCATTGTTGGGTGTGACCCCAAAAGCATAAGCAAATAAACAAATAAAAGGAAAAGAGCGTCAGACTTTCAAGAGCCTGTGATCTTATTCTTGTGTCCATCGGTTGGGAGGAACAGTCAACAGTCCCAAATATGACTGGGGACCCTGCCAAACCCCAATATCTGTTTGGGACCCCGCTGAGCCCAACACTATCAATCCTATTGGTGACTATGAAGACAAAATATAAACTATAAACTATAACGAAGTGGCAAAAGAAAAGTAGAAGAATATAAAAGAATGGGCAACAGCAAGAGGAATAATCTCTGAATTACAGGAAAACCTGAGGAGAAGGAAAAGAGAAAGAGGAAGAACAACTGGAAGCTTCAGCACAGATTCAAGAGGGCCAGAGAAGAGAAAGTTGAACAAAATAACACCATGAAAATAGTAATCAAAATGGTAAAAACAAAAGATAGAGACTATTTAAAGCATCAAATGAGAAAAAAAATGCCCAAATAGTAGGGTAAGAATATAAAAAAAAATCACAATACATTTCACATATAGTATCATATAAGCAATCAAAGAGTGGAATGACATATTCAAAGCACTGGATGAAAGAACTTCCAGCCTAAACACTGTATGACCAAAACCCAAATATGAACATCTTTGTAATTGTATATCTTAGAGTGGTATAATAAAATACTTATAAAAAAAAAGAAAGAACTTCCAGCCTAGAGTCCATGACCTTGAAAAAGTATCATGTAGACTTGGGGAAGTCACAAGAAGTTTTCAGACAAACAAGAGCTAACAGCATTTGAGACAGCTAGATCAATCCTGCAAAGATTACTGAAAAGGTCACATATAAAAAGCAAATGGCCACTGGCAAAAATAACTACCTGCCCTCCAAATGGCAACATAGCCCTTTATATCAATAATCTCTGAATGTGAACAGACAAACTCTATCAAAAAACAGAGTAGCTGGATAAATCAGGGAAGAAAATCCACCAATTTTCTGCTTACAAGGAACACACCTAAACTCACAGGATAAACACTGGCTCAGAGTGAAAGACTTGAAAACATTTTTATTTTTAAAATTTATTATTATTAATATTATTATTATTGTTTCTATTATTTGTGGGCTTTATGGGTCACACCTGGCTATGGTCAGGGGTTACTCCCTGGCTCTACACTCAGGAATTATACCTGGCAGTGCTAAAGAGATCATACGGGATGCTGGGATTGAACCTAGGTTGGCCATGTGCAAGGCAAATACTCTGCCCACTGTACTATTGTTTTGGTCCCAACGCTTGAAAATAATAATACAAGCCAATGGTAGACCAAAAAAAAAACCCCAGCTGGGACAGCCATATTTATGTCACACCAAATTCACCAAATAGTATTCAACCTAAAGGAAGTAATTAGAGACAGTGAGAATAGCAGATCAAGAAGTGCTAAGTACTATCAACATTTATACACCAAATGAAAACTCAGCAAAGTTCAAAAAGCTTCTTCTCACAAACTTAAATAAATGTATTGATGGAAACACAATACTAGTGTGAGACTTCAGTCTTCGCTTTTGACTCTAGACAGATCAAGCACACAGAATTTCATCAGAGACAAGAGCCCTAAATAATGAGTGAGCAGACTTGGATGGATAAACATTTACAGGATTCCCATATCCAAAAGCTGAATACACAATTTCTCTCATCTACACCACACAATCTCAGGACAGATCACATACTAATGCTTAACTCAAACACATAAACTTACAAATAAAAAAAATCATACAAAGTAGCATCTCAGATCACAATACCACGAAAGTGAAAAATTAATGACTGAAAAGAAGATAGGGGAAGCCTCCAACACTCGTAAGTTGAACATAACACTGATAAATAACAATCACAGAGGAAATAACACTGAATCACAGAGGAAATTAAGGAAGAAATAAAGACTCCTTGAAAACAATTAGAATGAAGATACAAGCTATGATATAATTTATGGCATATGACAAAAACTTTACTAAGGGGGAAATTACAGCAATGTAGGATAGAAGAAAAAGCCCAAATCAACAAACTAAATCTGCATTTCAACAATCTGGAGAAGAAAAACAGATAAACCACAAAAAGTGGTAGAATAAATAAAAACTAAAGCAGTGAAAAGAGCAGCTACCCCCTTTCCCACTCAGGGCAGGCCTACTCATGGAAAGTTACCAATTTAGGGCCTGAGTGACCTTTTCATCTTGAAGTAACCTTTTCATCCTGCTATCTACAAAAGGCCCAGACAAATTCCTGTTACAGGTTATGAGACTCCCACCCAGAACCTGCTATCTGGCCTGAATTGCCTGGATTGTATTCCTGCACGAACGCATAGCCATTGCTGACCCATGATTCCACACGTGTGTCTAGCCGCACCAAATATAGAAAGAAGTATTGAGTATGATCTGATTGGTAGGTGATGGTTACCTGATACAAAGTGATAGGCTGCCTGGCGCCGCAGACCTTGATGTAATATTTTTAAATCTATTGGATGGTTATGCGCGGGCTTTTCTGTAGTGGCAGGAATTATCTCTTAAAAGATCCTCCCTGGAAGGGCTCGGGGCTCTTAGCTGCTGACTGCTTGTGGTCATGCTATGAGCCTGGGTATACTCGAATATTAATAAAGACCCTTGCTTTTGCATAGGACCCAGTCTCTCAGAGTTTTCCTTGGTAGGTGCGGCGTTCGAGGCTCCCAGTCAGTCACCCCATTGGGTGGCCAACTCTTTTTTTTTAAACATTCTATTATACCACCGTAAGATATACAATTACAACATTGTTCATGTTTGGAGGTTTCAGTCACACAGTGTTCCAGCACCCGCCCTCCACCAGTGCCCATCTCCCACCACCCATGTCCCCAATTCCCTCCCCCTCCCATGGCCTGCCTAAATGGCAGGTTCTTTATCTCCTCTCTCTCTCCCTCTCTTTCTCTTCCAGGAGAAAACACATTGTGGGTTGCACTACATACACTCAGAAGCCATCATTT